>ML104881.1:43644-57755 GCA_003697995.1 Taxidea taxus jeffersonii | reverse complement strand
GGCAGAGGGAGAAGCAGGCTCCCCGCTGAGCAAGGAGCCCGATGCGGACTAGATCCCAGGATGCTGGGACCATGACCTGAGCCGAAGGCAGCCGCTTAACCAACTGAGCCACCCAGGCGTCCCAAAGCTGCTTTGTAACTTTTACAAGTAAATCCATTGGTGTCAAAATACCATCTTAACTTGATACACACAATCATCCATTTAGAAAAAAATACATGGAAAGCAATTCTTTAAAAGTGGGACATTTTTTTGCATGTGTGTGGTATTTTTTTTTTATTTAAGCTTTTTTTTATTTAAACATATAAGGAACCCCCACACCCTCTCTCAACACCCCTCCCCCCACCCCTTCAGTTTGTTTTATGACATTAAGAGTCTCTAGCATAATAATAATGGATATGTGAGTAAATACATTGAAATTATTGATTAATGGAATTTTATTGATAAACAAAATTCTATAAGTAATGTGTCTCTTAGTGATGAGTAAGTGGTGGGTACCAAAAGGAGTTTTGGGGTTTTTTTTGTTTCATTTTTGTTGTTTTTTTTTAATTTAAAAAGTTTTTTAATTTTTTTACAAACACATAATGTATTTTTAGCCCCAGGGGTACAGGTCTGTGAATCGCCAGGTTTACACACTTCACAGCACTCACCATAGCACATACCCTCCCCAATGTCTATAACCCCACCACCCTCTCCCTGCTCCCTTCCCTCCAGCAACCCTCAGTTTGTTTTGTGAGATTAAGTCTCTTATGGTTTGTCTCCCTCCTGATCCCATCTTGTTTTATTTATTCTTTTCCTACCCCCCAAAGGCCCACGTTGCATCTCCACTTCCTCATATCAGGGAGATAGTATGATAATTGTCTTTCTTTGATTGACTTATTTCACTAAGCATAATACACTCTAGTTCTATCCATGTCATCACAAATGCCAAGATTTCATTTCTTTTGATGGCTGCATAGTATTCCGTTGTGTGTGTATATATATGTATATATATACATATATATATATATACTACCTCTTCTTTACAAAAGGAGTTTTGTTATAGGTATGTCACTTGGCTCTTTGAACTTCTAGTACAGTGCCCCAAATCACATAACACTCTATAATAAAAAATATTTTAATGATATAAGTTAAATATTAATAAACTGATTGATTAGCCCCCCTTTCAATTTTTATAAAGGCATAGAATTGGAAACCTTATACTTGAAAAGAATTTGTTTCCTAGTAATTAGGATGCTGATCAAAAATCAGAAGCTGTTGGGGCGCCTGGGTGGCTCAGTGGGTTAAGCCTCTGCCTTCGCCTCAGGCCACAATCCTGGGGTCCTGGGATAGAGCCCTGCATTGGGCTCTCTGCTCAGTGGGGAGCCTGCTTCCCCTCCACCTGCCTGCCTTGCTGCCTACTTGTGATCTCCGCCTGTCAAATAAACAAATAAAATCTTTTTTTAAAAATCAGAAGTGGTTTTCTTAATTTCTGGAAAGTTTTCCAAAAAGTCTTTACCAGTATTTACCAAAGGATCAATAATGTTCTTAATTATACCCAGTATTCTTTTATTTAGACAACTTATTTGATCTGATACACTTTATAAATATTGGAAAGTTTGACTACTATTAACTTTTATAGACCTGTGATAGTATATATTTTATAAAGTGCTTTATATATTCTATAAAGTATCTTATTGCATGCTTTAAATACATTCACTTTTTTGATGCCACAGGTTATCTCACTATATTTATGGAAAATGTTAAATGAATCAACTAATTGACAAAGTCAATCCTCAACTAGCCAAATCATACCACTTTCTCCCACAAAAAGACTGACTTCATTTTTCAATTGAAATGAATATTTTCATACACATCCTGTCGATACGTACCATCACTCTTGGAATTTCTAACTATAGAAGAGGGGCTAAAGGCATAGCAATGTACTGTGATTTTGTTACCTGAATAAAACAAGGTACTGACCCCTTAGTGTTTCCTACCCACCTATTTTTTGCTTTGTTCTTGGAGAAGCATCCCCAGGAAAATGCATTTTCAAATTGTTCCTTTGCTTGGAACTCAGTTTTTATACTTTGAACACACATAAGAAAAGGTAAGGAATATGCTTCCATCTCTACCTTTTTTGGAAGCAGCTCAGGACTTTCTAAAAGATAATAGAAAAGGAGAAAGGCAGACTGCAGGCTCTTTTTCAGGCAGACCAACTTCAAGAAAAAGTAAATGTGGAATTTAAGAACCAGGACGTCATGACCTCAAGTCTGTCTGTGCCTGTGTACCCTCTAGGTCTTCCTGTGCCCTCTGGGGTATGGGTCTGCCAGCATGCAGTACAGACAGGACTGACTGAGTTTATCTTCTCATTTTTCAAATGGCTAAACTGAGAAAGGAGTAGCCCAAAGTGACATGGTGAATTAATGGTGGAACTTGGGCTTCAGACAAAGTCTCTTCTTTCCTGGCTCATTGTTGTTCCTACAAGACCCTTGCCTCTGCCTTCCAGGTCGTCTCAGTCCCCAGAGCCACTGAACCAGTCCCCCACACCTATTTGCCTGTTCCCCACAGGACCCATGTTTTGTAGTCACTTGCCCAAACAAATCCCCCTCCAGAATGAATTCACTCTGTTTTAATGTTGCTGGGTTTAGAAAATAAAAATATAAGATGACCAACTAAATTTGAATGTCTGATAAACACTGAAGCATTTTTAGTGTACCTATGGTCTTTATATTTCATGGGATATACTTCTACTAAAAATACTAACTGAGGACTCTGAGAAATCTGAGAGTTTTAGAGGAGAGAGGGTGGGGGGGATGGATGAGCCTGGTGGTGGGTATTAAGGAGGGCACGTATTGCATGGAGCACTAAGTATTGTACCTAAACAATGAATCTTGGAATACTGCATCAAAAACTAATGATGTATTTTATAGGTGGCTAACAACACAATAAAAAAATTAAAATAAAAAATAATGTATCAGTGTTAGTTCATCAATTATAACTGATGTACCATATTAATGCAGGATGTTAGTAATAGGGAAACTGGATAGGGAGGGGCATATGAAAACTCCCTGTATTTTCTTTTTTTTTAAAAAGATTTTATTTATTTATTTGTTAGAGAGAGAGAGTGAGCACAGGCAGACAGAGTGGCAGGCAGAGGCAGAGGGAGAAGCAGGCTCCCTGCTGAGCAAGGAGCCCGATGTGGGACTCGATCCCAGGACGCTGGGATCATGACCTGAGCCGAAGGCAGCTGCTTAACCAACTGAGCCACCCAGGCGTCCCCAAAACAGTGATCTGATATAAAAATGTAAGATACCATAAGGCCTTGGCTAATCTTTTGGGGGAACAGAATAATGAAACACACAGTTTTTGTTTTTGTTTTTTTACAGGAAATTCAAGAACTAAAAAGATAACAGATACCTTTTTTTGGTATTCAGTAAATCATTTGTCTATTGACTAAAATATATTAAGCACTAATTAGGTAATCACTGTGCTTTCCACAATAGTTCTATTAATTCCCATGTCTATGAAGTAGGTGTGTTACTATTTCCTTAAGGAAAACTGAGGTGAGGGATGCCTGCCTGGCTCAGTTGGAAGAGCATGGGACTCTTGGTTTTGTGCTTGTGAGTTCAAGCTCCACATTGGGTTTAGAGACTAGTTAAAACTAAAATATTGATAGAAAGAAGAAGGTACGAAGGAAGGAAGGGAGGGAGGGAGGAAGGAAGGAAGGAAGGAATACTTTGGCTCAGTGAAGTTCAGTGGCTGAGCCAAGACCACTAACTGGCAAGGGGGGGATCCATGATGTGAACTCAGGTCCAACTCCAAGCACTGTTTTTGACCATTCCATGCCACTTCATGAATAATCTTCACCCGATCTCATCTAATCCTCACAGTGACAGCAAAGCTGCCAGGTAGGTTGTATCATTTCCATTTTCCAGATGAGGAAACCAAGGCTCCAAGTTACAGCTACAGTGATAAGTTGCCAAGCAGGTACCAAGAATCAGTGTCACTCACTGGGTTTGGAGCCATAATTGTCATTACTGAACAGTCCAAGCACTGTTGTAATATTCCAGGAGGATACAGGGTTAGAATTCTGGAGACAAAAATGAATAAGTTTTTACAAGTCTTTACTCTTAGGCAGCCACATATGCATGGGTTCAGGAGATCTGGAAAAGACTCTACCCCTTTCCCAGTGTCTGAAGTTCCACCAATAACACAGGTGCATTCCTGGGCATAACGATGTTCTCTGTCTCTCCTTCTGTCTCTCTTCCTTTCTGCCTCCATCCCTCTCTTGCTGTTTTTGAAATGCATTTAGTCTGAGAGAGGTAACATGGCAAGGCATTGTCAGTTCTTCACATAACAAAATTAAAAAATACACAAAGACCAGGAAGAGACATGTGTAAATGAGGGTGGAAGGAGTAGGGGAGGGTCATTCATTTATGGGGGGCTCTGGGAGTATCAGAAGCTAGGCTTGAATAACACCAGAAGGAATACGAGGAATCCTTTTGTTAACCTGAGGTCATCTTGGATATTTTTGCTCCTGGGGCTCTAAGACCTTGTGGAACATGCCCAGGTCCTCCTAAAAATCTCATGCCATCAGTTTCTTGCCATCAGTGGAGCAAGATAAAGGTGTTCACTCATGTCTGGGGTTGCCTTGGGAATGACAGTGGGCAAACCAGCCCTGCAACTTTTCCAGACAAATCCCTGTGATCATCCATATGTGACCTCTCATGTAGGAGCAAGACTGGGTGAATGTCCTGCTGAGATGCTGTGGAGTACTGTAGCAGAGTGTGGGGCCACTGGAAGGGGCCTGAGAGTCCTACCCTACTCTCCACGTGACCTCAGACAAACCCCTTACCCACTGTGCATCTCGGTTTCCTCATCCATGAACTGAAACTAGTGGTGAGACATCTTCACAGTTCTCAGCACCTGGTCTGTGTCTCTCTCTGGCTTGTGCCTAATCCCCATGCTTCTCATCTCACACAGGCACCTTCCTCTCCACAGCTCCACCTTCTCCTGGAGGAATGTAGCACTCCTGCTTCTCTCTCTGTCTTTGGAGGAGACCACTTCATCACCAATTAAGAAAGTCAAAGGTGAGTTCAGAGAAGCTGCAGCCACTCCTCCTTAGGAGGCCTTCCTGGGACTGAGGGTCAGACAGGAGACAAAGACTTGTGTTGTATGAGGTCACTTCCTCTGTGGCTTCAGAGAACTAGCCCAACTCACCCACCCTGGAAACTTCAAATTCTTCCCTCACCATTCACTCCAAATTATTTCCCTAGTTTTACCTGATATGTGTATTTTCCAAGTTTAATTTTTTAAAAGTGAGTCATTACTAGGCAGGGGCCCAAGGGCAGAAGTCAGTGAGGAGGTAGTTGCACAAGTGGAGGAGAGAGATGGGATGATGTCAGGAGCTGACCTGGAAATGGTGGCAAAGAGGGAAAGCCATAGGGCTTGGAGAGAGATGAGGAGGTAGAACTGTCTCAAGCCCATGACTGACAGGATGCTAGGGTGAAAGAGAGGGAGGAGTGAAACTCAGGGTTCTCATGAGAACCCGGAGGTCTGTTGATGCCAAATATAAAGATGGGAGCAGAGAGAAGGAGGCACTGCTAAGGAGATACTAAGTCTGATTTATACATGTGGGCATAGAGGTCTCTTGAGATTCCCAGATGTATGTTCCCACGTGGTTGGGTATGTGCCTTCAGCTTGGAAGTGAGAAAAGTTCTGGAGAGAGGCATGGTAACCACAGTTAGCTTGGTGGGAATGGATGCAGGAAATGTGTGTCCGGTAATGACAGCAGAAAGCTGAGATAGGAACTTTGGGGAGCATCCCCAGTAGCTGTGGAGGAATGCCCAAGGTAGGTGCATTCGGGGAGGAAAACACGGAGACAAGGTTAGTAGTTGAGGAGGGCTGACTAGGAGGGAGGAGGATTCTAAGTGAGAGCTGAAGCTGACAGTGGGCAAGGAGTACAATGGCTAAACCAAAAAAAAGGTTTACATGCCTCAGAAGCCAAAGGGAGGACTAACTAGAGTCTACACTAGTGACCTCTCACATTTGTCTTTATAATCCCAAGATTTCTATGCCTTTTTACCTCTTTTGAGGTGTCCCTATTTGATTTGCTTTACTCTCTCTGTGCCCAAACCCAAAACAGTAATTTCTAAGCAGCCTACATCGTGGTGCCCAACTGCCTGCTTTGGTGTCACTAGAGTCACTTTTCTTTTCCTTTTATGACTTTTTAAAAAATTATTTATTTATTTTTTAAATTTCTTTTCAGTGTTCCGGAATTCATTGTTTATGTACCACACCCAGTGCTCCATGCAATACGTGCCCTCCAGAATACCCACCACCAGGCTCACCCAAACTCCCGCCTCCCACCCCTCCAAAACTCTCAGATTGTTTTTCAGAGTCCACAGTCTCTCATGGTTCATCTTTCCCTCCAATTTTCCCCAACTCCCTTTTCCTCTCCATCTCCCCATGTCCCACTAGAGGCACTTTTAAGTGATGTATGATACTTTGGTGAATTTAATTTAATTTTTTTTTAATTTAAATTTTAAAGAGAGAAAAAAATTTAAGTCCCTAGGCTTTACTTTCTAGAGATTCTGTTTCAGGCCATGGTCTGTAGTTTCTAAAAGATGCAAAGGTGTTTTCAATGTACACTCCAAATTATGAACCATAACTCTTCTTAGCCTCAGACATCCTTGGAGAGTATATGAAGCATGGTATGAAGAATAAGAAATAAAGCTGGAAAGTACAAAATGTCTCAATGGCCAGTGTTCACAGCTTCTGGAGTGAGTTATGGATTAGAGGTCCTAGACTCACTCCTCACTCACTGTATTTTTCCCATCTGACTTCATTTTTTTAAAAACCTGGAAATTAGGAGGGTGATACTGATGATCAATATGGTCTTTCCAGTTCTGAACTCCTATAATTCCAAGACTCAGTGGTCTCTGAAAGGATCATGTTTTTCTGGCCAGAAGTCTGGTGTGGTCTTGAAGGATTTTCTGCTCAGGTGCTCAGCAGGCAGCATCCAGGGTTGCAGCCAAAAGTGCAGTTCCCATCTGGGACCTAGGATTCTCACTGACACTCACTGGCTGTGGCAAAATCATTGCCTTGCACTTGTACCACTGAGGTTGCTTCCAGAGGTCACCTTCAGTCCAGGATACTAAGTTTCCTCTGTCCTCAAAACTCCTATTAACATGTTGGGTTCCTCTCACACATGGAATTTATCTTACCTCTTCTCTATTAGTCAGGGGAGAAACTTCTTTTTAAGGTCTCAACAACTTAGATGTGGCTCAGTCAGATAATTTCTATATTTTAAGGTCAATTACCTTGGGACTCTAATTCCATCTATGAAATCCCTCATAGCCCACCTAAATTCAAGTGTGACTCAATAACCAGAGGGCGGAAAACTTGGGGGGGCAACTTTAGAATTCTACTTCCCACAAGCTCAGAAATTAGTAAGCTGTGTCTAGCCCTAAAAAGGGGGAAGAAAACCCATATCTGCCAAGCTCTTCCCATGTACCAGCCACTGTGATGAATGCATTGTAAGCATCATCCCCCTTAATTTTTAGAAGCAGGTTGTAAGGTAGAGATTGTAATTCTCATTTTATAGATGGGAAATGTTGGACTCAGGAGGAAAACTTTTTTTCCCCCAAGATTACTTACCTAGTCATGTTGGAGTCAGGCTCTCAAACCAGGTGTGATACACTGCTCCTCCCATTGCCCATTTCTGTTCCCTTTAAGGGTAACTGAGAAGGTATATAGTGGAACTCAGGTTCCACTTTTTTTTTTAAGACTTTATTTATTTATTTGACAGAGATCACAAGTAGGCAGACAGGCAGGTAGAGAGAGTGGAGGAAGCAGTCTCAATCTCAGGACTCTGGTATCAGGACCTGAGCTGGAGGCAGAGGCTTTGACCCACTGAGCCACCCAGGTGCCCCCAGGTTGGTCTTGATTTCACAAGGAGTCAGGGGCCCAAGTCAGGCCTCAGGACTCCTATACTCCTATTTCCATGGTTATTTCTACCCCTCCGTACTAATTAATTTCCCCTATCAACTAAGTCTCTGGAGGCAGATGAATTGGGCATTAACATATTAAGTTTCAAGAGGAGAGAGAAGCTCCTGGACTTAAGGTTGGTTCCTATCTAGTTCCCTGCCATGAAATCTGAGATGCTTCCCCTTCAGTTGATCTGAGCACAGATTCCTGATTCAGATCCATCGAAATGAGCTATGAGTGGTGAGAGGAAGACCAAGCTCCTAAATTTAAGCAGAGGTACCAAGGATGGAAGGTAGAAGAGACGGCTGATAGACTGTCACTATTCACCTTTGCCATGGGAGGAGAACTGAAACTCTAAAAGGATATGAATTTGGATGTTGCTTTCTTGTAGAGAAAGTAGGAGTGTGCCCCCGAGAGAGGGTCATCTGTGAGACTCAAGTTCCAGACATCTGCACAACTGATTGGGATTGCCTAAAACAAATGAAGTGTTGTCCATTCGCCTGTGGGAAAAAGTGCATGGATCCATTCCAAGGTAATAGCCCCCAAGCTAAGGGCACAGGTATCTTTTGAGTTGTCTTACTTCCTGCTCTATCCAGAGCTGGTTGAATGATTCCCTTGGATGGTAGGACAAAGAGGCCAAGGTTCATGCTTTTCTTGTTCTTGAATCAGATTCCCAACCCTCAAGCACAAACAATGAGTCCAGGCATGGGGGATGTCAACTGGAAAATATTGATGGTAGTCTTCTTTGATCCAACATTCAAATACTCACAAACAACTAATACTTGTTGCATGCTCACTAAGTGTCAAGATACTATTGTTGGCACATGATAAATATAAGCCTCAGTCAGTTGGATGCTGGGCTTGGTTTTGGAGTCTTTGGCTTTCAAAGAGGTTTTCTGGTGGCTCAAAGTAAAGAGTACCTCATAATAGGATATATATATATCCTATTATTATATATATATGGATATATATATATATATATATATCCATATCTCAGACCACAATAATGCCTTAGGCACTTTGGATACAGTCACTGAACAAATCTTGTCCTCCCAAAGCTCAGGGCCTTAGAGAACAAAGATCAGTTCCATATTTGTAGGAGAGCTAGGCTAGAGCTTTTATTTTTTTTTTATTTTTTTTAAAGATTTTATTTATTTGACAGACAGAGATCACAAGTAGGCAGGGAGAGAGAGACAAGGAAGCAGGTTCCCTGCTAAGCAGAGAGCCCGATTCGATTCGGGGCTTGATCCCAGGACCCTGGGATCATGACCTGAGCTGAAGGCAGAGGCTTTAAACCTCTGAGCCACCCAGGTGCCCCTAGGCTGGAGCTTTTATTGACAGTGGCTCTCTCTATGACTTGTATGGTCATACCAAGAACTGCGTAAAAGCTGAAAGCCTGACCCTTTCTCTTTTTTCCTACCCTTTATATTCTTCCCTCTCTGCATCCCACCTTCAGAACCCTGCATGCTACCCTCAGAAGAAGGAGAGTGTAACGTTAGTATCTTACGCTGGTATTTTGACTTCAAACTTCAGTCCTGTCAACCGTTTATCTATGGAGGCTGCTTCGGGAATGCCAACAACTTCATCAGCATCACAAACTGCAAAATGGCTTGCTCATCAGCTGGTAAGATTTATATCCCTGGCAATCCGAGGGATTAGTATATGCTCAGGCTTTGAGGTTAAACTGCCTTGGTTCAAGTCTACTCTATCATTCCCTGAATGAGTGGTCTTGGGTCAGTTGCCTGTTTCCCTGAGCTTCAGTATTCTTGTCTATAAAAGGGGGATAATAATAGTATTTACCTAATAGAGTTGTTGTGTCAGAAAAATGACATAGTGTACTTATCTACTAAGTAGTACCTGAGGCCTCACCCAAGAATTAAGCATAAACAGGTCAGGTCTGGAATCACATGAAGTCAGGGTAGAGCACAGAGTAACTGAAGAATAGGATGAAGTGAAGGTGAGGGCTGTGGATTAATTCCTACCATAATGACAAGCACCAATAATACTGGGAGATAGTATCTTACAGAGGTATGTGCCAGGTAACCCAGATAAAAAAAACTCCTTTTCCCATTTATTGCAATTTTCTTTACCTCTCTGAGTTTCAGCTCCCTCCTCTGTAACGCTGAAATAACAGCAAAACATCTTTGAGTTTTTGGTGGATTATGTGTGATTGGGACACAAGGATTTGACACAGGGGTTGTTAAGTAGTGTGGGCTTGCTGAATGGTAGCACCCTAGGTGGTGACCATTGATGTTCAAATGCAGCACTGTGTGACTTACAAGGCAGCATTACAACTTTGATGTCAGATTCTAGGAAGCAGGCTGAACAGTGTATCATCACTTCCATTATACAGACAAGAAAATAGAGTCAAATAGATAGTTAGCTGCCCCAAAATTCACAGTGGGTCAGGAGTAGACCTGGAATTTAAATTCTGTAATTCTAGTGAGGCTGAATAGCAAAGACATTATTGTGGCCTGACCCATTATGGAAGGCTTTAAGAAATCATGGCACTATTCATTAGACCTTGGCTCACTCCCAGAAGCAGTAGGAAGAAGAAACCAGGGAAATGAACTTGGGTGAGATTGGGGGAAATTTATGTTTGGGTTAAGAAAGAACCTAGGGGTCGGGATGCCTGGGTGGCTCAGTTGGTTAAGCGGCTGCCTTTGCCTCAGGTCATGATCCCAGCGTCCTGGGATGGAGTCCCACATAGGCCTCCTTGCTCAGCAGGGAGCCTGCTTCTCCCTCTGCCTCTGCCTGCCATTCTGTCTGCCTGTGCTCGCTCCTGTGCTCTCTCTCGATCTGACAAATAAATAAATAAAATCTTTTAAAAAAAAAAAAGAAAGAAAGAAAGAACCTAGGGGTGCCTGGGTGGCTCAGTAGGTTAAGCCTCTGCCTTTGGCTTAGGTCTTGATGTCAGGGTCCTGGGTTCAAGTCCCACATCAGGCCCTCTGCTCGGCGGGGAGCCTGCTTCCTCCTCTCTCTCTCTCTGCCTGCCTCTCTACCTACTTGTGATCTCTCTCTGTCAAATAAATAAATAAATCTTAGAAAGAAAGAAAGAACCTAACCATAATTCTGGGAGTCAAACTCACCACACTCTGTCAGAGTCCAACTTGAGGAAGAAGAAGAGGGAAGAGAAGGAGAAGAAAGGAGAAAGAGAAGAAGGAGAAGGAGAAGGAATAAGATAAGGAAAAAAAAACTTCCTGTCCCCATAGAATTTGTAGTCAGATAATGACAAGAGGAAACATGCACAAAATGTGAAAAAAATGATTTTAACACCATCTATGTCCTAGTGACCCACATTTGTAGCTCAATTCTGAATTTGATTCCCAAAATCCAACTGCATACTCTACTCATTCATCTCAATCTCACAAACACCTCACACTTCACTTGTCTAAAACAGAGGTGCTCGTCCATCTCAAACTTGCTCTGTCCACAGTTCTCCCTATCTTGGTTGAAATGAACTTCTATATCATCCTTGATGAATCAACATCGACATTCTCAATCCACACTGATGGAGTTAGGAAATCATTTTAGATCTACCTTAAAAATAGATCCATAATCTGAACATGACTTACCATGTCTTCAGTTGCTGCACCAATCCAGGGAGCTCTTTTCTCACCTGGAGTTTCAAAGAGCAAGCCTAACTCTCTTTCTTCTACAATCCATGAGATGCTGAGGCATTCCATTCTGTCATAACCTAGCAGAGGTAGTCACAGTAGAGTGAACCAAGTCACAGAAAGAGATACTAATTTTAAAGGGAGGGGAAAGGTGTTTGAAGGGTGTGAGAAGGGGTGGGGTTTGAGACAACTCACATCTACTCTTGTTTTAGTCAAGAATGGACAGTGCCCACTCTTCCCTTTCAAGGACCGTATGGAGTGTCCAGCTTCGTGTAGGAGTGACTTCGATTGCCCCCAAATTGCAAAATGTTGTGAATCCATGTGTGGCTTTGTTTGTGCCAAGGCCTGGACAGGTGAGAACTAGGGATATACCTCCCAACATTTCTGGGGCATATGCTAAAGATGCTATGTTGTTCCATTGAATAAGAATGCCCCTTTGGTTGACCTTAGATATCTCTAGGGAATTTTTCTTTCTTTAATGCCCTATCACTGTTGTCCTCCTAATTTCAGGAAACTATTATGCTAGTTTTCAAAGCCAACCATGCCAACTCCCTATTTTTTCCCCATGAGAACTTATTTATTCTGAGACTCATTCTTCACTGACTGACAGGTGACAATATCCACTTACTCATACAAAAAAAAAAAAAAAGATAACCATTAAGTACATTCCAAATAAGCCCTTTTGTCTACACAGAACTTCATATGAAGTGCATATTCACATCCTGTAAGGTATGCTGGGGAAAAGATGGGTAGCAAACTGCTATTGGGAAAGAAGTGAACTCTGAGACTAGTGTTCATTTCCTTACATAATATTGAGATAGTATGGTCTTGTCCCAGGGATTCTTAGTGTTTGCTGGTGCATACAGCATGGAAACAGTGGAAGGAAACCAAAGCCTTTCAACTGACTTCAACTCTTCCACTTGTTTTCTGTATGGCCATAGACTACTCACTTGCCCCTACACTATCCTCAAGTTCTGCAACATATAAAACAAAGAAGTTCTGGGTACTCTCTAATACTTCTTCTACCTCTGGTAATTTGGGATTAGATAACCCAAATCCATTACTTCTGTGGGGGCCAGCAGGAATCCTATATGATTGTCTATGTCAGAGATGACAAGCCTTTTTCATACTCCTCAAATTATTAGCCACTGGAAGTTGATACTCTGCCTTCTGCACTCTATTTTTACTCTGGGGGGAAGGATAAGAGGTTTAGAGTTTCCCAAGTTTCCCCAAACTATGATCAAGTATTTCAAGGTCAAATGTCTTATTTTATCCCATAAAGTCAAATCAGGTTCCTGCCCACACAAGCCCATGGTGTGTTCCAAGATTGATAGACCCAAGTGTCTTCAGGATCATGATTGCCCAGTGTCACAGAAGTGCTGTTCACATTGTGGACTGAAGTGCCTGGAACCTCAAGAATGAATAGTAAGTGGAAAATATTATCATTGGTGTAATTAATTATGAGTAGGATAATAAAAACTATCAATTTTATCTTCTATGCAGCTGCTTTTCCAAATTGACTTATGAAATATAACAATATTTACTGGGGTTACTTTGATTGTACATATAATTTTGTCATCTGAAAATGATGGAAAAGTTTGATTCTGTCTTATTCCAATTTCGTGACTTAGTTTCCTCACCTTTTTATATCTAGAGCCTCTGAAATTATGTTGAAAATAAAAGCAATGACATCTATCCTTGTCTGGTTCCTTATTTTTTTTAAAGATTTTATTTATTTATTTGTCAGAGAGAGAGAGAGAGCAAGCACAGGCAGACAGAGTGGCAGGCAGAGGCAGAGGGAGAAGCGCCGAGCAAGGAGCCCGATGTGGGACTTGATCCCAGGATGCTGGGATCATGACCTGAGCCAAAGGCAGCTGCTTAACCAACTGAGCCACCCAGGCATCCCTGGTTCCTTATTTTAAAGCTGGCATCTCACCAGAGAATCTCATAGTGCACAAATGATACCTAATCAGGCCGAATTTAAAAATGCTATAACCAAGCTGCAGACTAAACTGGGTGCTCTAATGGGCTAGTGTGATTGAGGCGGAAAAGAGAGCAAGTGATCTAGAAGACAAGTGGAGGGAAAGAAAGGAAGTTGAGGAAAAGAGAGTAAAACAACTAATAGCCTATAAAGAAAAGTTTTAAGAAAGCAGTGATGCCATGAAATGTACCAAGGTCAGAATTATTGTGGTTCCTGAGGGTGAAGAGAGGGGTGTGTAAGCAGAAGGTATATCTCAGTAAATCATAGCCAAGGACATCCTAATCTGGGGAAGGAAACAAGCATTCATGTCCAAGAAGTAGAGAGAACCCCTCCCCAAATCAATAAAAATACATCAACACCCTGACATATAATAGGCTTGCAAAATTCAGAGACAAAGAGAAAATCATGAAAGCAGCTCAAGACAAGGAGCTCCTAACCTACAGAGGGAGGAACATCAGACCAACATCAGACCTATCCACAGAAACCTGGCATGCCAGAAAGGGATGGCATGATATATTCAGGGTACATGTAGCCATGAATACTTT
>ML104881.1:0-43634 GCA_003697995.1 Taxidea taxus jeffersonii | reverse complement strand
AAGGGATGGCATGATATATTCAGGGTACATGTAGCCATGAATACTTTATCAGAGTGATACTTTGTCATTCAGAGTGGAAGGAGAGAGAAAGAGCTTCCAGAACAGACAGAAACAGAAAGATTATGCGACCACCAAGCCAGCGCTGCAAAATATATTAAAAGGGAACTTAAAAGGGAAGAGAGAGCCAAAGAGTGAGATAGACCAGAAAGAAATAGAGACAGTCAACAGAAACAGGGACTTTATGGGCAATACAATGCACTAAATTCATATCTTTTAACAGTTGCTCTGAATGTAAATGGGCTAAATGCTCCTGTCAAAAAACACAGAATATCATATTGCATAAAAAATGGAAGCCCAATCCATATGCTGTCTACAAGAGACTCATTTTAGACTAAAAGACACCTCCAAACTGAAAGTGAGGGGGTGGAGAACAGCTTTCCATGTAATGGACCTCAAAAGAAAGCTAGGGTAACAATCCTCATATCAGACAAATTAGATTTTTAAACCAAAGACTGTAGTAAGAGGTGAAGAGGGACACTATATCATACTTAAAGAGTCTACCCAACAAGATCTAACAATTATAAATATTTATGCCCCCAACATGGGAGCAGCCAATTATATAAACCAATTAATAACCAAAGTAAAGAAACACATTGATAATAATAACACATTGGTAGTTGGGGACTTGAACACCCCACTCACAGCAATGGGCAGATCATCTAAACAGAAGATCAATGAAGAAACAAGGGTTTTGAATGACACCCTGGACCAGATGGACTTCGCAGATATATACAGAACATTCCATCCTAAAACAAGAGAATACTCATTCTTCTCTAATGCATGTGGAACTTTCTCCAAAATATCACACGCTGGGTCACAAATCAGGGCTCAACCAACACCAAAAGATTGGGGTTATTCCCTGCATGTTTTCAGACCACAGTGCTTTGAAACTTGAACTCAATCACAAGAGGAAGTTTAGAAGGAACTCAAACACTTGGAGGTGAAAGATCATCCTACTGAAGAATGAATGGGTCAAACAGAAAATTAAAGAAGAATTTTAAAAGTTCATGGAAATTAATGAGAATGAAAACAAATCTGTTCAAAGCCTTTGGGATGCAGCAAAGGTGGTCCTAAGAGGGAAGTATGTTGCAATATGAGCCTCTCTCAAAAAAAGTACAAAAATTTCAAATACACAAGCTAAATTTATACCTAAAGGAGTTGAAGAGAGAACAGCAAATAAAGCCTAAACCAAGCAGGAAAAGAAAAATAATAAAGATTAGAGCAGAAATCAATGTAATGGAAACCAGAAGAACAGTAGAACAGATCAACAAAACTAGAAGCTGGTTCACTGAAAGAATTAATAAGATCAATAAACCTCTAGCTAGATGTATCCAAAAAAGAGAGAGAGAGAGAAAAAAAAACCCAAATTATTAAATATGAATGAAAGGGGAGAGATCATGACCAACAGCAAAGAAATACAGACAAATTTAAGAATATATTTTGGCAACTATATGCCAACAAATTAGGCAATCTGGAAGAAATGGATGTATTCCTGGAAACTTATAACAACCAAAACTGAAACAGAAAGAAATAGAAAGTCTGAACAGACAAACACCCAACAAAGAAATTGAAGGAGTAATCAAAAACCTCCCAGGGGCATCTGGGTAGCTCAGTCAGCTAAGCTTCTGCCTTCAACTTAAGTCATGACCCCAGGGTCCTGGAATCAAGCCCCGTGTTGGGCCTCCTGCTCAAAGGGGAGCCTACTTCTCCCTCTCCCCTGAACTCTAGCCCTCTCCCATTATCATTCTTTCCCTTTCTCAAATCAATAAATAAAATCTTTAAGACAAAGCAAAACAAAACAAAACAAAAAAAACTTCCCAAAAAGCAAGAGTCCAGGACCAGGTGGCTTCATAGGGGAACTATATCAAATATTTAAAGGAGAAATAATACCTATTCTACTGAAGCTGTTTCAAAAAATAGAAATAGAAGGAAAAGCTCCAGACTTGTTCTATGAACCCTACCACTTTCCAAAACCAGACAAAGAGCCCATCAAAAAGGAGAATTCTAGACCAGTATTCCTGATGAACTTGGATGCCAAAAGACTCACTAAAATACTAGCCAACAGGCTCCAATTGGTATATTTAAAGGATTATTCATCGTCTTGTTAATGTTGGCCATTCTAACTGGTGTAAGGTGGTATCTCAATGTGGTTTTAATTTGAATCTCCCTGATAGCTAATGATGATATTTTTTCATGTGTCTGAATGAGTGTTGGAGAGGATGTGGAGAAAGGGGAATCCTCCTACACTGTTGGTGGGAATGCAAATTGGTGCAGCCATGTTGGAAAGCAGTGTGGAGATTCCTGAAGAAATTAAAAATAGAGCTACCCTATGACCCTGCAATTGTACTACTGGGTATTTACTCCAAAGATACATATGTAAGGAAAAGAAGGGCCATATGTACCCCCAAGTTCATAGCACAATGGCCACAGTCACCAAACTGTGGAAAGAGCCAAGATGCCCTTCAACAGACGAATGGATAAAGAAGATATGGTCCATATATACAATGGAATATTAAGCCTCCATCAGAAACGATGAATACCTAACTTTCATATCAGCATGACGGGACTGGAGATTATGCTAAGTGAAGTAAGTCAAGCAGGGAGAGTTAATTATCATATGGTTTCACTTACTTGTGGAGCATAAGGAATAACATGGAGGATAGTAGGAGAAGGAAAGGAAAAGTGAACTGGGGGGAATCAGAGAGGGAGACAACCATGAGAGAGTGTGCTCTAAGAAACAAACTGACCATTCTGGAGGGGAGAGAGGTAGGGGGTTAGGTGAGCCTGGTGGTGAGTATTAAGGAGGGCATGTATTGCATGGAGCACTGGGTGTGGTGCATAAACAATGAATCTTGGAACACTAAAAAAATGAGATTAAATTAAAAGAAAAAGAAATTGGGTGAGGAAAGGGACCAAAAATGCCATTCATCCTAGGCCCCAAAGGCATAAATTTCATCTTGCTTGCTTGGAAAATGAGACCCAAGGGTGGGGCTGGAAATTAGGCAAGACAGAAGAGATGGAAGAACCAGAAATTCTGAATTTTCATTTACACTCAAGAAAACTGAGAGAAGAATTCAGGCTTATTTGTGGGCCCTGGGAACCATTTGGGCATTTATAGACTCTGGGGGATCTTTAGCCTCTGTCCCCACTATAGACATCACCTTCATCTCCTTGTATGCACTATTCCTCGCTACCTTCAACTCCATAGTAAGATATTGTATCCATACTAATATCGGAACATTCCATAGTGACTTCTAACAAGTACTCAGACACTCCATTCCCTTTTACCTTTATCTCTGACACTCACTCACTTGGTGACATTGAGTCAGCATCTGCATTCTTCTGGGCCTAGTGACCCCTATGTGTATGATGAGGAAATTGACTTGTGCCCTCAGAGTCCTTCCACCCATGGGGATCAGCTTTGTGTTCTCTCCTGCACTGAATTTGGGAAGGACACAGAATAAGAGGGAAAGCTCCACTCAGAACATCTTGGTTGTTCATTAGAAATGTATTCCCTGGTCCCATTACGGGGTTCACCTGGCTCCTGACTGGTGGGATGGGAATTTGTAGTGTAAATGCCTGATATTCGGCTTTTTCACTGTAATGTTAAATGCCTGACATTGACATTAAGCTCTTGAGTGCTGAGGCATCCATTTCAAACACATCCATCTCAAATAGATACACTCCCTGCTATATAACACAGATACTAACAACACAATTAGGATAAGGAAACAGCTGCCCTCACCAATGAAGTTCTCCTTTTAGAAAGGCCTTGAGCAACCCAGATAACTGATCACTAGAGTGACCCTGCTTCTCCCTTCCCACACCCTAATCCCCACTTTTAAATTCACCAATAGAAAGTGAACTCATGAAACCTTAGACATTCCGCACTTGGACACAAATAAACGGAGAGCCCCAAAGTTTGCACTTTCTCCTCCTCCCTCTGTCCACAGCCTTTTGTATGTGGCTCTCTGCCTTCCCATGCTCCCTCCAGGGCTTGTGAGAAAATCTTGTTTTCTTAAGTTCCCTGATGGTTTGGCAGATGGTCATCATAATAAGAACCACAAAGGCCGGTGCAACCACAACACTGATCCAGTGGTGGTAGGGGGATGTCTCTGAGGGGAATGCCTGTGGGCCTCACTTTGAGTAAATATGTCCCAAGAGCATCTCAGGCCTTTCTAGAAGAGAATACCAGTGTCAATAGGTTGAGACCCACACTACAGATTCCCATAGGGGGCTCTGTTGGTGATCCTAAATTTTGTGACCATATAGTCACTCCCTGATGAGTAGGCTGGCTTTGTCTGGCTTTTGCCCATTATACAGGACAAATGGAGAATAAAGCTTGGCCCAAAAGTGCAAACCCTAATTTGGGTTTGGGGACCCTACAGATGATATTTGCACTTTGAAGAGCGTCTCTCCTTCTGCCAAGGGTGATGGACTCACTGGTATTGCAGATTCCCCGTAGGAAAGCTACCAAGTACTCCAGCACTCTCTCCAGAGCCCGTTCACCAGTCCCATCAGAAGCCAGCAACTCTACTGCCTATGGACCTGTACTGGGGTGTAGTCTCTCAGGCAGGTCTCCCCATCTTACAGTGCTTCCCCAAACAACAAGGAGTTTACATGAGATGGCAAACACTCCCTACAGGTTCTGCTGACATTCTTCATCACTCTCAAACAATAGGACCTTGACAAACACTCTGAAAACTCTGCAGATGGGCTGTTCATCCCTCACACCCCACTCTATGGCAACACATTTACTCTTCAGCCTTAGTTGAAGAATAGGAAATACCCAGAGAGAAAGGGGAGAAGGATGAGAAGGAAGGGTGGAAGAGGCAGAAAGAGACACAGAGATCATGAGAGGCCCACAGAAAAAGAGAGTAAGTCAGACACCGACACAAAGAAGCACAGAAAAACAAAGAGATACCAGGAGATCCCTAGAGACACATTGTCAGAGATAAACAAAAGGGGCATGCCATTTGACATGTAGATAAAAGAGAAAGTGAATGGAGAACAAGCACATTCCACAACTCTCAAGAGTCATCAAGAAGAAGAGCCCTGATGGTGACATTGACACCTAAGGTCACCTAGAAATTGAGACAAGCTTTGCCTGCTCCCCCTGGTTGATCAGAGGGCCCAGCCCACCCCACCCCAGCCCAGGGCTGTGTGCTGTAGATGCCAGCTGGTCACAGTGATGATCTCAGGAACTTGGCGTTCCCAGAAGGAAAGGAGGTGGCTGGCTTGACTCCAGTTCTCACATCCAAGATACTGACTACTGAAGAAATAGGCTGGACAAAGGCAGATAGACATTTTCATATTCTGGAATCACCAGAGGGGCCAGCGCTTCTTCAGAATGGAGTCCTCTAGACTTTTGAGCATCCTGGTCTTTTCAACTCTTCTAGTGAATGTCCAGGGATATGGTCTCACTGACTGGATCTTTCCCAGTAAGTACTGGGGTCTCAGCCCTCGCCCTGGAGAGAGGGAAGTTTGCTGGGAGGAAGAAAGAAGGAATAAAACTCAAGTTGCTTCCCATCATTTTAGCCCTGGACCCAGGCTGGGACATATTTGGAATATTTCTTCCAATTTCCCTCTTTTTGGAAGATCACTTCAGTGAATACAAGATTGCAGACCTGAGGCAAACCCCACTTTCAGCCCCTTTGAAGTGAGGGTCAGTTGGGGGTTGAGGGAAGAGTCACAGGATCTGGTGTTTATGGGAGGGGCTATAGGAATCTGAGAAGCCTAGGGAACCTCCCCCTCATCTCACAACAGAAACAGCCCCCTTTCTCAGGATATCATCTCTATCAACTCCTGATTCTTTCAAATGTAGTCCTATAAAGTATTCCTGCAACCCCAGGGGTGCCTTGCCTTTGGGATAGAAGACAGTGTCCAGAAGTTTCTTTGAACTGAGGACAGTAATACTCCATGACTTCATAGAAATAATGATAATTGCTACCACTTACTGAATATTTAGAAAGTAATGAGTTTGAGAGATCTGGATTCAGACATGGTGGGTCCAAATTCTAGTTCCACCACTCAGCAGTCATAACCTTGGGCAAGTTACTTAAATTCCATGTGCTTCTGTCTCCTCTGCAAAATGGGGATGTCAGTAGAACTCAATGAGATAGCATTTAAAGTGTAGGAAAGTGCTTGGCTTATGGGAAACAGTTGACGAATATTAACAAATAGCTATGCATCAGGTCCTATGATTAGAGCTTTACACAGTTTATCTCACTTCTTCCTCAATGACCGTAAGGCTAAAATGATTTTACAAATGAAAAACCAAGGTTCAGAAAGGTGAGTGGTAAGCCAAGAGGTAGAATTTAAATATCTGAGTCTCTGATGACAAGGTGAGGGATATTAATCATGTGCAATAGTGCCCACTCCCCGCCCCCTCTCAGGAACTCCCAAACACTGATTTTTCAACCAGGCCAAAATGACCAGATTAGTCTGGTCCAGTGTGGGGTGATTTTCCCCTCCAGGGGACATTTTCTGTCTGGAGACATATTTGGTTCTTTAACTGGGGAGTGCTATTGTTATCCAGTGGATAGAGGGCCGGGATGCTGCTCAACATTCTACAGTGCCCAGGGCAGCTCTCCTCTCCCTAGTGATGAGGCCCTAGTGGCAAGGTTGAAAAATCCTGCCTTAGAGGGAGTGAGGGTAGAGGGTGGAACGAGGGATGGCATAAGAAGGTAGAGAGTAAATGGTGGTCAGAAGGGAGAGTAGTGTGGGAAGTGTTGGGAAATACATGAGAACACCCTGAAGGAAAGGTCTCCTTTAGATGAGCAAAGAGAAAGCAAGCTTCCCCAACTTCCTAGAATTGCCTCAGGTTGGGAGAAGAGTGGGCACTGTGCCCTCTAACATTCATGGTTGTAAAACTGTCCTTTTCCTAGGGAGATGCCCCAGAATCCGAGAGAAATGTGAATTCAGAGAAAGGGATATCTGTACGAAGGACAGACAATGTCTGGACAACAAGAAGAAGTGTTGCATCTTCAGCTGTGGAAGAAAATGTTTAGACCTCAACCAAGGTAGTATTCAGAGCTTCAGAATTACCAGCCCCTCTGCCCATACTCTCACCTTCTGGTCATGTGGTGGCATTGCCCCTTCTTTACTAAGGGCTGGTCCCTGAGCAAGATTGCTGGATTGGGGAGACCTGCAATTTAGAGCTGTCACTGCCCCTGATATATTTGTGTGACATTCGATAGTATCTTCATCCTGTCTGGGCTTTGGTTTCCCCAAACAGAAGATGACTATAGGATGGTAGCCAACAATCTTCTGGTTGCTTTTAACTTTTGTGATTTTCTTTTTGTTTCTTTGGATTCATGATTCTCTGAGTCCCCTCGTGGCTACTGTTGACACATTGTTGCTGGAAGTGATAACTAAGCTATTGGTATTTACCAGCTTTTTGCTGCAGAGGGGCCACTTCTCTGCTTATTGAAGTCCAATTCAGCACCAGGAATCCTCCCTCAACTACTCCAGACCAGAAGGCCTTTCCTTTGCTCCTGCAATCTTAACTCCATGGTCATATCCTTGGGTTCCAAATAGGCAATCATAGACTATTTGGAGTAAAGACTCTCTTTGTTCTTTATTTAGCAAATATGCATTGAGTGTCTGAGACTCATAATAAGATTAGACCAGTATGGTCAGGGAGGTGAGGAAGACTTCCCTGAGAAAGCAAATCTGGAGTCCTGTTCAGAAGGATGGGTAGTAAATTTAGGCATAGAGTCAGTGGGAGGGCTTTTGCAGGTACAGGGGAAAACATGCACAAAAGCTCCATGGTGGGTCCTGGAGACCAGGGAGCAAGAGTACATATAAGCTTGGTATGAGGGAAAGGATCTTAGGTAGGTAGGGTCTGGTGGGCTAGCAACTCACTTTGATCTCAAGGGAGATGGAAATCCACTGAGGTGGACAGCAATGTAATTGGGTTTTTTAATGCACACACAAAGGAGGAACAGAGTATCTTCAGGGAATTCAGGAAGAGATGATATGGTAGCTTGGACAGGTAGCTGAGGGGATGGAGAGGAGTGGGGTGTGTTTGAAAGATGTCTAGGAAGTAAAGCAAGCAGGACTTGACAATGGAACAGCATGGCTAGGAGGATGGTAAGTTGTTCATTTGCCTACGTGAGGGATTCTGAATCCATGCTTCCTGAGTTCAAGTCTTAGCTCTGGTTTTCAACAGCCTGGGCAAATTAGCAATTCTCCCCCACTGTCCCTCAGTTTCTCTAGGTAATGAAAGGACCAGTGTTAAAGGTTATCTGGAGGATCAGGTAGGTTGATGTTCATGAAGTACTTAGAGCAATGCCTGGCAAAATATAGACAGGTGACACATATTAGTTTAAATTAATTGTTTGTTTTCTTTTTTTTATTAACATATAATGTATTATTTGCCCCAAGGGTACAGGTCAGTGAATCATCAGGCTTACACATTTCATAGCACTCACCGTAGCACATACCCTCCTCAATGTCCATAACCCAGCCACCCAATCCCTACCCCCCACCCCTCAGTAACCCTTAGTTTGTTTCATGAGATTTAGAGTCTTTTATGGTTTTTCTACCTCCCAAACCCATCTTGTTTCACTTTTTCCCTCTCTACCCCCTACAATCCTCCACCCTACCTCTCAAATTCCTCATATCAGAGAGATCATATGATATTAATTGTTATTCTTGACTGGGAGTTCCTAAAAGGATCCATTCCTTTTCTTTGTCTCTTAAAGCATCTTGCACATAGTAGGTACTCAATGAATGGCTTATTTAGTTCAGGTCAGGATGCATTTGGTTTTACCCTCAACATTCTGTAAGATTCTGTACTGAATCAGACCATCTACTAGGAATGGAGCTCCAAGATGAAATCAGACACAATCTCTGCTCCCTTGGAAGCTCACAACATCATGGGGAGACCGAGGATATAAACCAGTAACAATCATGTACATGAGATCAGAAACATGGTGGAAAAATGCAGGATTGGTCCAGGCACTTATGGGGGTGTGGGGTGTATATGGAGGCAGTGATATCACAGAGGAACTGATGTCTGAGGTTTTGAAGAAAGAGTGGGAGTGTCGTTAATGAACAGCAGCAGGGTGGGCAGAAGGAATGTACAGTGAAAGGTGTAGGTGTGTGGGATAGCAAAGGGTGTTGAATATTGCAGGAGCATGTACCTCAAGTGGTACTGTGGTGGGGGTGGTGCAGAACCACAAGCAGGAGTCAGACTACAAAGAGCCTGTGAGTCATGGGAAGACTGGCCATGAAGTCAATGTCTTAGCTGTGGAATGACGTGATCAGCTTTGTTTCAGGTTCGTTAGGTCCTTCCCTCTGGTGGGCTGCACAAAGGATTGATTGGAGGGGCTAGGGACAGGGGCAGGAGACCAGTTCCTGACTACCCCAACAGCCCAGGCACAAGACATGGAAGATGAAAGAGAGTGGCAGAGAAGTGAGCCAGGAGTTTTCCCTCGAGGAACTTTTGAGTTTAGTTCAGATCTGCATTCATTTGCTAGGGCTGCTGTAACAAAGGACCACAAACTAAGTGGCTGAAACAACAGAAATGTAAGGTCAAGCATTGGCAAGGCAGGGTCTTTCTCAGGTTATCAGGAGAGCATCTGTTCCATGCCTCTCCCCTAACTCGTGGTGGTGTGCTGGCAATCTTTGGCAGTCCCAAGCTTGTAGACCTCTGCCTTCAGCTTAACATGGTATTGTGTGTGTGTGTGTGTGCACGCATGCAAAGTCCCCCTTTCTTCTTTTTTTTAAAGATTTTATTTATCCATTTGACAGATAGAGATCACAAGTAGGCAGAGAGGCAGGCAGAGAGAGAGGAGGAAGCAGGCTCCCCGCTGAGCAGAGAGCCTGATGTGGGGCTCGATCCCAGGACCCAGGGATCATGACCTGAGCCGAAGGCAGAGGCCTTAACCCACTGAGCCACCCAGGTGCCCCAAAGTTCCCCTTTCTATAAAAAGACTGGTCACATTGGATTAGGAATGCATCCTCCAGGATGACTCATCTTAACTAATCACATCTGCCACAACTCTGTTTCCAAATAGGGTCACATTCTGAAGTACTGAATGTTAAGACTTCAACATATGAATGGACATGGAGTGGGTGGGGGGGACACAATCCAACCCATCACAGGACTGAAGCTAACTGCAGGATGAAAGGTGCTTGACCATCTAAAAAACAGCCCCTGTTTTCCCTGCCCCACTTGCCTTTTACTCATGATCCCCTAATCTCTCTTCCTGGCATAATTTGCAGGGCAGAGTATGTGCTTATATTTTGTCCTTTTCAAGGCACTTCCATATCTTTTATCCATTCAGCATGTATTTACTGAACAGCTACTCTCTGCCAGGCCCTGTGCTAGAAGCTGCACATTCAGGTCCATGAAGGCAGTCTTTCTTGTACTTCGCAGTGTGGAAGGTTGCATTGCCATTTTCCAGAAGAGCAAGTCAAGGCCAAGACAGGTCACAGGGGAGGTTGACGTGCACACTCTGAATTGGGAGCAGAGCCTTGAAATAAGTCTCTTCACTCTCAGGGAAGACAATGGGGATGGTGACCATGAGGAATGGAGGGGGACATTCTCTGGCCCTGCAGAACCCTCAACAGCTCCACTCTGGGGTCTCCCTACAATGTGTACCATACACCAGGGGAGCAGGGCTCCTGAGGTGTGATAAGGGGAAAGAAGCCTGCTCTGTTGCATGTCTGGTGGTTTGCAGGGGTAACAATATCAGTTGGTCCATGGGGCTGGGCACTCATATTGCTCAAGTCTGGTATCTCCCTACAGATATATGCTCTATGCCCAAAGAACCCGGCCCCTGTATGGCATTTTTTCACCGTTGGTGGTACGATAAGGAGAAGAATACCTGCTCCAAGTTCATCTATGGTGGCTGCCAAGGGAACAACAACAACTTCCAGTCCAAAGCCATGTGCCAGAACATGTGCCCCAGCAACCGTGAGTTGAATCCCTGGGGCATCCCGTCCTTACTCGGGCCCTTCCGGCAGGCCTGTGTGCAGCTGCTTTGTTCAGGCATGGCCATAGCCTTGACAAGCCAGGTGCTGACAGAGCCAACTCCACTGGTAGATGAGCATGCCCCTGGCAGAGGGATGGAAGGCGGTTTTCTGGGAACTGAAGTTGGGAAGGACGTGGCCATGATCAAAGCTGGCAAGTATGAGGGGTGGAGGGAGGATGCAGACACAGTGAAATCCCAGAGACCAGCTCCAGAGAGGTCACAGGACATCCAGCCTAGGACTGGATCATCAGCACTTTATCTCGACCACAGTCCCATTCTATAAGGAGGAAAGTTATAGCTCCCCAGAGGAAACCCACTTTGTTTTCACCTCCTGCTCTAAGATGCATGAATGTCACTTCAGGACTCTGAAGATAAGCTGAATCCAAGATGCTTAGCAGGTCTTGTCCTACATTCTCACCAGGCTCCTAATCATCAGTACATAAGGATGCACCTGAACAACCACCAGGAGTTGGCTTGGGATCCAAGGCTCTGTCAATGCTCCTGACCGATGCTCCATGTTGGCTTCCACTCTTCAATTCCACATTCCAAGGGCTCATCTATTCTCCAAGCAGAGTTCTGGGATCTGCATTCCCCTTTCTCTACCTCAGCCTTTTTTTACACATGGTCCCATTTTTTTTTACTCCATCCTTATGCTTCTTTCCTATATGTCCAATGTCTAGAACCCCCTGTCTATACCTGCATAGCTCCCAGTTTTCCCCCAATAAAGTACGCTGTTTAGTCCTGTGCCTCTGAGGCTGAATAATTCATATCTGTTGGTACATTACACTTTGCAGAGAGTAAAGGTTCATTGAAGCTTTTGTGACACCAACAAAGGGAGTGAAAACTGTCAGAACCTTGAGAGTTCAGAGTTCCAGGAACATTGTGATCCTCCCCTGTTTCTCCAAAAAATTGCAGGACCCTTTTAAGACAAGGGTCTATGGGCATTTCCTTATTTTGGAAACCCCAGAAACCAATCCTAGGACAAGGACATGGGTAGAGGCGTTTACTTGGGAGATCTCTCAACACACATAAGGTAGGGTGAAGTAGGTGATACAGACAAGAGAGGAATCAATTATGAGCTGGTTACCATGGGGGCAAATTGCAGCTTACTGCCCCTGGGGACCTTGTAAGGAGTCCTGTAAAATATGTGTCCAGATGACTGCATTCATCTCCAGTGATGAGGCAGTGGAGGCATTTACGCATTAATTCCCAACCCCTCCTGGATGCCTGGGCCCATGAAAG
This sequence comes from Taxidea taxus jeffersonii, assembly GCA_003697995.1. Lineage (NCBI taxonomy): Eukaryota > Metazoa > Chordata > Mammalia > Carnivora > Mustelidae > Taxidea > Taxidea taxus. The sequence continues at coordinate 31,347 of ML104881.1, read as the reverse complement.
CTCTCCTCCAGATTGTTCCACACACAAGCTGACAAGCTGTCAGGGAGCCAGAGCAGTCCTATATAATAGCACAGAAGTAGAGACTCTGACACTTGAGATGGGATGCTATCACTGTACACTGGCCAAAATAAGGAGTCAAAAACTAACACTAACTAACTAAAAGCATTAAGTGATACAGAAAAAGCCAGACACGAGAGGTTCTACACTGTGTGATTCCATTTATAGAACATCCAGAATAGGAAGATCCACAGAAATAGAAGGTAGGTTACTGGTTGCCAGGGGCAGGATTAGGCTGGGGAAAATAGTGACTGCTAGTAGGTAGAGGTTGTCCTTTTTTTCTTTCCTTTTTTTTTTTTTTTTTTTTAGTTTTGTTTCTTTAAGTAATCTCTACACCAGAGGTGAGGCTAGAGCTTCCGGGATCTGGAGTCATGTGGTCTTCTAACTGAGTGAGTCAGGTGCCCCTAAGGTTTTCTTCTGGAGTGATAAAAATACTGTGGAACTAATAGAGGTAGTGGTCATACAACATTGTGTAGGCACTTTAAAGCCTCTGATCTGTCCACTTAAATATGGTTCATCTTATCTGATGTTAATTCCACTTCATTTTTTAAAACGATTAGAAAAAAAAAAGTGCACTAGATCTCTCTCCTGCAGCTGCAAGTGAAATTAGAGGCAAGCCAAGAACATGTCTTATTAACACTTCACACCCTAAGTTGGAAAGTTCAGGGAAGAATCTTCATACCCCATGGCTGCTGTTTCTGAGGTTATAACTAATATTTAGTATTTTCTCCTGCATCACCCATTCCAAATTGCACCCAACTATAGAGGCTCCCCATTAGCTCTGGCATCCTCTCCTGCTTTCAAAGCACCATGATCTTGACGCACAGTCTCTGAAGATTTGGTTCAACCTGGGATCAATCTGGCTCCTCCAGACCACATGCTACTCAGGGTAACATCTTTACTTTTTGATGATAGTTAAGGAAAAGGGGTGGTCCAAAGAGATGTAAAAGGAGAACAGAAGGGAAATGAAAGGCAGGGAGAAAGAGGCCCAGATGGAGACTGGCACAGAGTGAAAGGAGGAAGCACAGAGAGAAGGAAAATAAACAGTGTGAGAAAAACAAGCAGACAGACAAATAGATGTATCAGAAATGTAAGATTGGAAAGAAAAGAACTGGGATATTCTTGACTCTAAACTCCCCCTGGATGATGGAAGATTCTGAAATTAAACATCCCCTTCTCCGAGGGAGTCTAGAAGTCCCAGACAAGCTTTGTCCCCTCTCCCTGGCTGACCAGAGAGCCAGAGAAACTCAGCGAGCTGAGAAATAGAAGCTGCCTGTGAAGAGCCCTTTCCCCCAGGGTCGGGGCTGTGGGTGTCAGCTACTCCCACTGATGGCCTCGGGGACTTGCCATTCCCCAGCAGAGGGAGTGTGGCTGTCTTGTTGTCAGTGATATGTGGTTCCTGTGCCAGGGCAACCAAAGTTCAGAAGCAGGAGCTACTGAGGAGCAGTTCCTAATTTTGGCCCCACCAGCCAGGCCAGTAGCTCTTAAAATGGAGCTCTTGGGACTTCTGCCAGTCCTGGCACTCTTCGTCCTCTTGGGGGGAGTCCAGGAACGTGAGCTCGTTGAGGGGTTCTTTGGCAGTAAGTATTGGGGACAGGTCCTCCCAGTGGAGATATGGAAATTGCTGGGAGGGAGGAATGATGAGTTCTAAGGGTGAGGAACACCTCCTCCACTCAGCCTGGGGTTTTAGATGGGAGAAAGGGAGACATTAGCAGTCTTTCTCTCAGACTCCTACCATCTTCTAAGATGCCTACTGTGAGTGCAAGAACCTGGGTCTCTAGCAACAGACAGCCCACTGTCATTATGAGAGAGATTCCTTCTGGGGGTGCCTGGACCTGGCGCTTATGAGGTGGACTAAAGGTGCTGGGACCCTATGGGCCTTTCCTGCAAGAAAGCTCCCTCGCCCTAGCTCCAGCCTTAGCAGTTTTGAATCATCCAATTGCAGTCCCCCAAAGTCTCCCCACACTCACACCACCAGAGGGTCCTTGCCTGTGGAGTATAGAATGGTCTCTTGAAGTCCCTCGGAATGCTGAGATATGCAGACACCCTTAAGCAGCAGCTAAAATACACTGAGCACTCAACAGTGAAGCCATACATTGTAGGTTTCAAATCCTGGCTCCATTCCTTAGTAGTCGCTATGTGACCTTGGGGGAAGTTCACATAACCACCCTGTGCTCCAGCTTCCTCTGTTTATAAAATGTGGATGTTATGAGACTGACGTGCTGCCTACTGCACTAAGGAGGCACCTTAAAATGTGGATATTGATAGGACTCACCAATAGAAATGCCACAAGGATTCAGGAGAAGAGAACAAGTGCACAGGAAGCACCTCATTAATATTAATTATCATCATTGTGTCCCAGGCCGCCTGACAACGGCTTCCAAGATTTGTCACCTAATCCTTGAAACAACTCTATAGTGAAGTAATCAAGGTCCAAAGATGATGCCTGCCATTCCAAGGGTGGCACAGAAACTCAAAAGCCCAGCCATCCAACTCCACAAATGGAAATCTCAGTAGCCTGGAAGAGCTCTAACACCCTCGCCCCCACCCAGGAAACATCCAAATACAGGAAGGCCAAGTGACCAGAGTAGTCCTAGTGGAGAGCATCATTTTTCCTGAAACCTCGTGAGTGGTGGGGGTGGGAGTAGAGCTGTGTTTAGGGACTAGATGGGCAGTCATTACAGGGTTGGGAGTGGGGCCAGTGCTGTGAAAATCTGGAGTCATCTGAAGGTCACTAAGTCTTCTCTAACTCTGCAGTGGTGCCCTGGGCCTGACCATGGAGGGTTCTGGTCTTCCTTTTTCCTTTTTCCCCCTCCCACAGAGAGGTGTCCCAAAGTCAGCGTACCATGCAATTACAGAGAAATTGACCAGTGCGGGAAGAAGAAACCATGCCCCAAGACGATGACGTGTTGCAGTTTTAACTGTGCAAAGAAATGTTTAGATCTCAAGGAAGGTAACACACAAAGCCCCTGAACTATCCAGTGTCCTCCCTGCTGGCCCCCACTCTCTGCCCATCAGCACTGGCAATGTCGGACCTCTCCCCCTGTTCCCTGATGGCTGGTCTCTGACCAAGAATCTGGACGCATCTTCTACTTGACCCAAATCCTAGAAGCATTGAACTGGGGTAGGGTTTATTTCATTTCTGTCCCTATTCAGGTATATGACGTGAGTAAGAGTTTTTGCTTTATGGACTTTAGTCTCCCCATTTGTAATAAAAAAGTAGGCATTAGACCACAAAGTTTCTTGGCTATTCTTCTGTGATCCTCTGAGGTGCCAAGTTCCCACTGAGGTCCTATCAAATGCCAGCATGGTGTCAGGTGATATGATAGCTATAAGAAACAGGTATATGATTTATAGTTCCTCGTTCTGCCCGCCAGGCTTCTCTGTCATATAAATCCAGGATGCCTTCCCTAACCATTTTTTACCTCTTCCACACTTTCCCCTGTGCTCGTATGATTAAACTCTAAAGAGGACCATCAAAGACCATTCATTCATTCATTCATTCAACAAATATTTACTGGTGTCCCTTATACACATGATGGGCTCTGCTTGCTTATTATAGGCCAGAGGGGCAAGAAAGGTTTTCTGAGGAAAAAGATCTATGATTCAAGATCTAAAAGATGGACAGCAAGTAGACAAAAACTGGAGGGAAGAGGTTTCCAAGCACAACTAATAGCACGTGCAAAGGCCCTGTGTGAGGAGACAGCATGCTCAGGCCTAGAAAGTCCCGAGACCAGGGAGTGAGCATGCCTATGTAAGAGACTGAAATATCAGGATGGTGAGGCCATGTTAGATAGGCAATGTTCTGACAAAGCAGGGTCTTGCTGGCCAGATTAAGTGGTCTGGTCTTGATCCTAAGAGCAACAGAATATCTAAGTTCAAATCCCTTGCCACTTATGTGACCTTAGGGAAGTTACTTAGCCTCCCTGAACTTCTGAACTATCATCTGCAAAATGAGGACAATAAGAGGACCTAGCTCCTCAGGCTATATGTCAATATATATGTCAAGTGCTAAGAACTTTGATAAATGGTGTCATTGTTGTGCTTCAGACTATGAGGTCTTAAACAACTCTATTTGTACCTCATAGTACTATGCACAGAACAGTTCCCATTAAGTATCTCTTGAAGTTCAGGATATGTTTGATTTTGTGCAGTGAAAATTTCTGAAGCATCCTCTCAGTGCCAGATTATCTGCTAGGAACAGGTGTACCAAGATGACATAATGTGCAAACCTCACTTTCTGATGGAGGAGTCAAAAAATATGAACAAATAATTATGTGGAAGTGATCAATGTGTGGGCAAGATTGAAAAGCAAAAAAAGAAAAAAGAAAAAAAAAGCAAACAGTGAAGAATGGAGCCAGGAGAGACATTATAGGAGAGTTTGATGTATGGAGTGTTTTGAGGGATAAATAGGAGTAAGCCTAGTAAGCAAGAGAGGGGTGGACACTCTATGCATGTGCAAAAGCATAGAGAAGTGTAACAGCATAATATCTTTTTAGCAAGTTCATGCTGTCCTAAAAATATTATGCTCTTTCATTCTTCCAAGCCTTTGCGGAATATTCTCTAGCAAGGCAGGCACCCAAGCAATACTGCTCTGCCATCTCCTTGCAGACATATGCAGTTTGCCAATGAGTATTGGCCTCTGCCTGGCCAGCATTCCACGCTGGTGGTACAATAAGGAAATCAAAACCTGCACCAGTTTCAACTATGGTGGTTGCACTGGGAACAATAACAACTTCCAATCCGAAGCTGTCTGCAGGGCCGTCTGTTCAGAAGCATGTAAGTCTCAGGGGTCCCATCTCCCATGCTCACCTGCACAGGTGGGAGGTCTGGGTGTTGGTTGGCCCATTCCAGGAAGCTGGCAGGCCTGGGGCTGGTAGAACCAGTCATTGCCGAGGGGTAAATAGGGCATGCTTAGGGAAAGAGAAAGTGTGAAGAGGAGCAGTAGTCAAAGGGAAGTTGGCAAGTATGAGATGGGTAGGGTGTGCAGAACGAGGAAGCAGAAGGGGTTGAGTGTCCAAGACTATGTCAGAAGAAGGCCCAGTGAACCAGCCCAGTGCTGGGCACCATGCACTCATCATTCAATCTCTTCATTTTCCTTTTTAAGGTGCTTAGAGCCAGGACAACCACAAGCTTTATTGACCAAACTGAGAAAGTTTTGAGAGTGAAAGGGGATGCCACTAATTATTACACTGGGACAACAGGTTTAAACTGGGACTTGACTGAAAAGCTCAGAGCATACCAGCACACTATGAGCCCCCAAAATCACTCCACTTCTGGTTTCTCTTCTGTGAAAAGATATAAAAATGACCCCATCTCCTTTGTTCCATTAATTACAGGATTTGGTTTCTGTATGAGTAGAGCCCAAGCATCTCATCCTTTTCTATTCTGCTATCTTGCAGAGTCACCATCTCCCTCAGTACGATAAAGAGAACTGGAACAACCTCCAGAATTTGGCTCATAATTCAGGGCTCTCTCCATGTATGCCTGACTGATGCTTCATATCGGCTACCTCTGGCCAAATCTCAGCTGCCAAGACATTGACTGTTCCAAAAAACCAAACCCCAGGAATTGCTTACTCCCTTTCCTCCAGCTCAGCTTCTCTTCAAACATAATGCCCTTCACCCTTTAACACTTTCTCAGTGTCTGATCCTATCTCTTCACTCTTACGGCACCTGTGTATGCTTCAGAAGCCTCCAGTTTCCCTAATAAAGTGTTCTGTAGGTCTGATATTTCTGAGAATGAATAATCCACATCTACTCCCTCTGTTCAGTGTTTGCAGAACAAGCAATCACTGGGTCTTCCAGTGACCCCAAAAGAAAGAGAAGAGTATGGAAATCCTACAAATTGGGAATTCTGATGATGCTGTGGCCCTTGTAAAATTGTCATAGAATGCTTAGAATGGAACCAAGTTTGCTCTGGTGAGAGACAATGAGACTTGAGCTCCATTAACTTCATGGGAGATCCATCTCTGAAAAGGCCATGGGCTTGTTTCCTGGACTTTCAATAAAGGATACACTTCCAGAGTCCAGCACAGACAGTACAAAGTAGAAGATAACTGTGGAGGAGACATGAAAGGAGGAGATGGGTCAGCAAAAAGATGCAGAGGAAGGGAGAAGAGAGAGAGGTGGAGGAGAAAAAGATACGGAATCATGGCACAGTTTTAAAGCAGGGGCCTACAATTCTTTCACTCACTTCAGTCTAGTGGTAGAAGCCTTGGAGTCTGTGGCCCCTCCCTTTGAATCTTGGCAAACTGTGGGACTGCTTTGACTGGTAGAGTAAAAACAGATGATGCTGTGTGACTTCCAAGATTAAGCCAGAAAAAGTGCACTCCACCCTCTCATGATGCTTGTTTGGGGGGGGGGTGTGTGTGAGGCAGTTGCCATGTAAGAGGCCCAGTTACCCTGAGACAACCGTGCTGGGGAGGCCCAAGCATGTGCTCTGGTTGACAGCCCCAGACAAGATCAACCTGAGAGCCAAGGTCAATTGCCAGTCACATGAATGAGCTTCCAACCCAGAAGAGCTTCAGATGATTATGGCCCCAGCAGACATCTGACTGCAACTTGGTGAAGACCCTAGGAGAGAACCACCAAGCTCATTCCCCCCCAAACTGCTCACCCATTAAATGGTGAGAAATAGAAAATGTTCTGGGAAATTTTATTTACAGCAATAGGTAGGTAATTGGAACAGACTGGAAGGAAGTGAAAGGAAGAGGAGAGGCAAGGAGGGGAGGGATGGAGGAGAGGAAAGGCATAGAGAAGTCAAGGGGAAGGTAAGAAGGGGTCCCAAAGGACTGGGCAAGAAAAGAAGGTGCCAGGTTTAAAGAGGCAGCCCCACAGCAGGAGGCTTGGCCATCACAGCACACCAAAACCTGGATGTATCTTTCAAATGAGTTCATTGTCTGGTATAACTTGAATCAAGAGGCTCTAAAGAGAGTCTGGGATCCACTTACTATTGAATAATTTATTTCCTCTCCACGTCTCTTTTTATCTCTCTTTTTAAAAAGGCTGGTTAAACTGATGAGTATTTCTGAAAATGCTATTAGCAAATACTACATTAGAATTACTTGGGGGTTGGGAGGAGCTGTCTAAAATAGAGGTCCTCAAGGAACTGCAGGTGCCGCTGCCCCAGAGCAGGCTGTGTCACCCATCTATAGTCAACCTCACCATGTTCTTCAACATGGCTATGGATGGTGAGCACTTGGTTTGGGTTTCCTTCCAGCTGTTTGCAGACAGAGTTCCAAAGACAGCAGATAACTTTAGTGCTCTGAGCACTGGGGTGAAAGGATTTGGTTGTAAAGGTTCCTGCTCTCATAGGATTATTCCAGGATTTATGTGCCAGTGTGGCGACATCGGTTGCTATAATGACACTGGCGACCAGTTCATCTATGGGGAGAAATTTGTTGATGAAAATTTCATTTTGAAGTACATGGGTCCTGGCATCTTGTCCATGGCAAATGTTGGACCCAACGCAAACTGTTCTGTTTTTCATCTGCACTGCCAAGACTGAGAGGTTGGATGAAAGCATGTGGTCTTTAGCAAGGTCAAAAAGGGCATGAATATTGTGGAAGCAATGGAGCACTTTGGGTCCAGGAATGGGAAGACCAGCAAGAAGGTCACCATGGCTGACTGTTAACAAATCTAATAAATTTGACTTGTGTTTTATCTTAACTACCAGACCATTCCTTCTGTAGCTCAGGAGAGCACCCCCTCACCCCCAAATGCTTGAAATATCCAATAATTTTTGTGCTCTTGCAGTTCTACGCATTCCATGTTTTCCTTACTTCCCTCCAAGTCTAGTGGGATTTCAGAGTTAATATGATTATGAAATAAAAACTAAACAACAACAAAATAAAAATAAAAGATGAGTCCTCCAGATCCCATAAATATGCATTTTTTAAGATTTTATTTATTTATTTGACAGAGATCACAAGTAGGCAGAGAGGCAGGCAGAGAGAGAGAGAGAGAGAGGAGGAGGAATCAGGCTCCCTGCTGAGCAGACAGCCTGATGCGGGACTCGATCCCAGGACCCTGGAATCATGACCTGAGCAGGAGGCAGAGGCTTTAACCCACTGAGCCACCCAGGCGCCCTGCATTTTTTTTTTAAAGATTTTATTTATTTATTTGACAGAGAGAGATCACAAGTAGGCAGAGAGGCAGGCAGAGAGAGAGAGAGAGGGAAGCAGGCTCCCCGCCGAGCAGGGATCCCGATGCGGGACTCGATTGCAGGACCCTGAGATCATGACCCGAGCCGAAGGCAGCGGCTTAACCCACTGAGCCACCCAGGCGCCCCGGCGCCCTGCATTTTTAACAAGCATAGCCAAGCGCTTTTAAAGTTTCAGAACCTGTGAATTGCATGATATTTAAGGGCCAATCCATCAGTGGGGAAAAAAATAATAAAGGCTTATGAAGTCTATTGATGTCTGCTTCTTGTATAGAAGGAGATCAGGAGAAAATGTTGGAATCATTAATTGTAGGGAGGATCAGGGAAAGGTTGTGCAGAAGACCCTGAAGTCCTGCTAGTCTGGCAGTTTTGCAGAGTGACCATCAAGCCAAGTGGCCCTAATGTTTGCATCTCCTTCATTTACTTGGCTTTTGCCAAGTAAGTCTGTTCTCCCAAGAAGCCTGTCTTTGTGCATCTTTATGATCTAGACCAAATTTGCAACAAGTCATCACTGATCTGCATCCTGTGGGAAGGGGGACGGAGGAAGAGCAGTTATCTGGGAATAAAAATATCCAAATACATGGGGCACCTGGGTGGCTCAGTCGTTAAGCGTCTGCCTTCAGCTTAGGTCATGATCTCAAGGTCCTGGAATTGAGCCCCACATCCGGCTCCCTGCTCTTCAGGAAGCCTGCTTCTCCCTCTCCCACCCACCCTTGCTTGTGTTCCCTCTCTCACTGTGTCTCTCTCTGTGTCAAATAAATAAATAAAATCTTTAAAAAAATATATCCAAATACAAATCCCAACTTTTCCCTTTGTTGAAGTATGACCTGGTTGGCACAGGGTAGGGTGGAGGGATGCTTCTCTCAGGACCTCAGTCTCCTATTTGTATGATGAAGGTGATGGATTAATAATGTCAAAGAGTACTTCTCAATTTGAGGAAATATGGCATCTCAGAAACCCAGCCAAATCTAGTAAGCACCTGATGCTTGTCTGTCCCATTAGTACCTTTCAGTCTTTGATTAATGTTGACATACATGAATGACTGGAACAAAATCATTCTGTCCTAGAGGGCAATGGATCAAAGCAGTCCTTGGAAATGGTCAGAATGTGCCTTGAAGATTATAGATTCTGCTTACCTACTGTCCTCAGGAATGAACTCAGAGCCCTAAGGGCTGAGCATAGAGAACCCTCTGCCTTATAAGGACCTCAGTGGAGATGTTTTTTTTTAAAGAGTTTTAATTTATTTTTTATTTTTTTATAAACATATAATGTAACCCCACCACCCTCTCCCAACACGCCTCCCCCGCCCCCCTCAGTTTGTTTTATGACATTAAGAGTCTCTTTTGGGGGTGCCTGGGTGGCTCAGTGGGTTAAAGCCTCTGCCTTTGGCTCGGGTCATGATCCCAGGGTCCTGGGATCGAGCCCTGCATCGGGCTCTCTGCTCAGTGGGGAGCCTGCTTCCTCCTCTCTCTGCCTTCTTCTACTGCCTACTTGTTATCTCCGTCTGTCAAATAAAAAAATAAAATCTTTAAAAAAAAAGTCTCTTTTGGTTTGTCTCCCTCCCGATCCCATCTTGTTTCATTTATTCTTTTCCTACCCCCTTAGCCCCCACCCCCATTCCATCTCCACTTCCTTATATCAGGGAGATCATATGATAGTTGTCTTTCTTTGATTGACTTATTTCACTAGGCATAATACCCTCTAGTTCCATCCATGTCGTCGCAAATGACAAGATTTCATTTCTTTTGATGGCTGCATAGTATTCCATTGTATATATATACCACATCTTCTTTATCCATTCATCTGTTGATGGACATCTAGGTTCTTTCCATAACTTGGCTATTGTGGACATTGCTGCTATAAACATTTGGATGCACGTGCCCCTTCAGATCACTATGTTTGTATCTTTAGGGTAAATACCCAGTAGTGCAATTGCTGGATCATAAGGTAGCTCTATTTTCAACTTTTTGAGGAACCTCCATTGGAGATTTGTTGTTGTTGTTGTTAACAATTTGTTCATTGCTCTGCCCATTAGAACCCAGAGGACACCTCAAGTGAAATCTTCAAGTGTTACTCAGGGTGTCATACAGATCCAGGACTCCTCATCTTCCCTCTCCTTCTTATTCTCTCCTTGAAGCTGTCTCCAGAGCCAGAAATGCCTAGAGGAAGCTAAAGATGGCTTTGAAACTCAGGGAATGTTGAGTTCCACAGCCCCAGTCAACCTCCTTTTTTTTAAACCCAGGTACAAATGGAAGCTTCTAGTAGGAAATAGACTCATCCAAGATCACGTAGAAAATCAATAACAAACTGGAGAAAAAATCCAGGTTTGAAGGGTAGCAAGGTATTATCAGATCATACATCCTAGTTGGAAATTAGAGTGGATATAGTGGCTATTTGTCAGTTGTTTTGTCAATATTCCATTCTTTTTTTTAATGTTATGTTAGTCACCATACAGTACGTCATTAGTTTTTGAAGTAGTGTTCCATGATTCATTGTTTGCATATAACACCCAGTGTTCCATGCAATACATGCCCTCCTTAATACCCATCACTGGGCTAGCCCATACCCCCTTCCCTCTAACAATTGAAGAAGTCTCTACCAGGAGTCTTTCTTTTAAAGATTTTATTTAATTATTTGAGAGAGAGACAGAAAGAGCAAAAGCAGGGGGAGGGGCAGAGGGAGAAGGAGAAGCAGACTCCTCAGTGAGCAGGGAGCCCAATGCAGGGCTCAATCCCAGGACCCTGAGATCATAACCTGAGCTGAAGACAGATGCTTAACCAACTGAGCCACCCAGGTGGCCCAAGAGTCTTTATATGAGGTAAAACAGGCTTTCTACTATAAAAGCTGAAAAAGTTAAACTCTATCACTCAAGATTCAGTAAAGAACACAGAAACTACACTCAATCTTTCAAACAGAGAGGACTTAATACTGAAAATTGGCTATATGAGCATTTGTGGGGATTGGGAGATACATCCATCACTCCTAGATCTGAGAGAATAAAATCTTTGGGGTTCATAGACCTAGGAGTCCATAGAGGGGGCCCAGGCACAGCTGGTGCTCATACATCTGGCAGGACAAAGAGGTTAGGGCCATCTGGCTGGCACTCAGTCTTCTAAAATGCACTGTGACTTGTTTTCAGACCTCTGCGGGGAACCTGGCTCAAATGGTGCTGGGTTCACTGAGTCAGGAGATACAGCCAACTGGTGCTAGTTATCAGATTCAGTGCAATGCATGTGGCTTGAAAAGTGCCAAAAGAATCCAGAGGATAGAGGTATGACTATGTTTTGCTGCTGGAGACATGCTAACCAGAGCCAGAAACAGGAAGGAAACTCCATGTCCCCTCATTTCACCTGTCAATTTCTTCTCAGTGTCTCCCATGCAGAGTCTAACTGGAACTGCTGGAAGTAACTGACAAAATAATGAGGGAAAACTTAGTTTGCAGAGTCCCACTGGAAGCATCACAGAGAAGAGTATAAAAGAATAGACTTGCAACTGGACATATGCATTCTCCCAGCCTCTCTTGCAGCTAGAAAGTAAGCACTTGTCTTGGGCTCAGTCAGACATCCCCCCATTGAACAGACATTGAACTGGAAACTAGTAAGCAAAGAAGAAAGGTCAATTTATTCTGATAGAAACAGTGACAACACACAACCTAATCCTGCTTCTGGGAGCGATAGTAGCAGGGATGATGGTGACGGCACAATGGGGCAAGATGGTACAAGTGTTCAGTGTTCTGTTGACTGTGGCCCCAACTTTGTAGCCTTCCTTATTCCCAGCCATTCTCCTAGTCTTATTTTCTTGTCCTTCTGGTGATCCTGTGAACTACCCAAATTCTTAAAAAATAAATTTCCTTTTTGCTCAAAATAACCAGAATTGCATTTATGTCTAGAAACCCTGATGGATATAGCAATGATGGCACCTGGAGGGGACTTTGAGCCTAGAAGTCTGAAAGAGCACAAGAGAACTTTTATCTTGGGGCCCCTGGATGGCTCAGTCAGTTGAGTGTCTGACTCTTGGTTTCAGCTCAGGTCATGATCTCAAGGTTGTGAGATTCAACCCTTCCTTGGACTCTGCACTGGACATGGAACCTGCTTTAGATTCTCTCTCTTCCTCTCCCTCTGCCCTTTCCCCCTGCTTGTGTGCTCGCTCGTGCTCGCTCTCTCTCTCTCTCAAAAAAAAAAAAAAAAGAAAAGAGAACTTTTTTCTTGGCAGAGAAGTTGTCACTCTTCTGTGATGTTGTCCAATGGAGTTTTTCTCCACGATTTGTTCTTGAAGCCTATCATCATGTTATGGGCCCCATATTTCTCTAGGTTAAGTTTTACCTTGAAAAGAGTGCCTTGTATAACGTGGATGTCTAGAAATATGTAACACTGAGGTCATTTACTATCTGACTTTCTCATTGGAAGGATCTAGTCATTAGGAAGAACTGGAGCTTGAGTGAGAATCAGAGATAACATTCTCTTCAAAATAACAGGATAAAGCTAGACAAGTTCCATGAGGAGTAGAAAAACTTTGGGCTTGAGGAACTGTTCAATAAAGCTGGCCCCAGTCCTTAGATTCTGTGCAACAATGAGTCACTCCATCTCTTCTCTGGGCCCCAGTTACCATACTTGCACCATTGGGAAAGACAAAGAAAGAATCTTCCCCCACAGATTCACCTGAAGATCTCATCCTTCCCACCTCTAGTGACATCCAAAAAAAATATTAGTGGTGGTGGTGATGGGAGAAGGGCAGATATGTGCAGAGCCACGGAAGATCCAGTAAAACATACTATAGACTATACCCCTCCCAGAAAGACCTGAGGCTCCAGGTTCTTGCTCTACATCTTCCTCTCATCAAGTGAGCTGCACTCCACCACAATAACATATCAGGAAGGGAGAACTGAACCCATGTAACTATCATTGCTTTCTGAAATTTCCACTTAAGTTTCTCAAGACACAAATTATTCTTAAAGTGATCAACCTTATTTTTGCCCTCTGGACATTTATTTGGAACATAAATAAGGTAAAAATGGAAATCAACTCCTTTGGTATGTGAGTGTTTATGATAAATGTATTTTTTATATATATTTTTATTTTTTTATTTTTTTATTTAAACATATAATGTAACCCCATAAATGTATTATATGTACAAGCACATCTTCTCTCTAAGCCCTGGCTCCCTTTTATGTAAAACGAGGATGGCAATAATATCTACCCCAAGGACTTTTTATGAGAATGTAATGAGACAAGGCAGAAAACTTCCTGACATATAGTTAGTGCTCAAGTGATGTTAGTCTCCTTCCCTTTCTAGATAAGATAAAGGTTACCTGGAGGTTAGAATCTAAATGGAGAAACTTCATTCTTTCAAAATTCCACCCAATTTACTTCCCCCATTCCCATACTACTCAATCAATGGGTCTCGATCAAAAAAAATTTAATTAATTCTTTACACATACATACACATGCATGCACATATAATTGATATGAGGTTAGTAAAACCTCTTTGATAAGTATAAGAGCTGGATAACCAACAAGAAGTTCCTACTAGCTTCTCTAATGTGCATTTAATAAACCTTAAACTTGCCCACCATCTTCTGGAATTACAATAACCCTGCACCCAAATCACCTGATAAAAGGCCAAGTCACTGAGTCATGGCCAAAGATCCCCCAGGACAACCTGGGTACAGAATGCCTAGTTTTCAAAATCCAGTGCCGCCCACACTGACCCACAAAGCCTGTTCCGTCAAAAAAGTACAGACACACCTCATCAAGCACTACTCTCACTGCATGGAGTTTTTATCATGCTGCCAATGTCAGAAATTTTTAAAATTAAAGTATTTATATCTGTAACCTTTCTGCAGAGTATCCTAACCTTGACATTATTAACACCGAGGGACAGATAATTCTGTATGGTAGGGCTGTCCTGTACCTTGTAGGATGTTTAGTAGAATCCCTGGCCTTTACCAGTAGGTCCCTTCCCACTCCCAAGTTGTGATCTTCGAAATTGTCTCTAGACATTGTCAAGTGTCCTAGGGGACACTCTTTCTCTCAAATAAATAAATAAAATCTTAAAAAAATAAAAAATACAAAAAACAAATGTTGTCTACCTGGATATAATTTTAAAAATCATATTATAATACAATACATAATAGCTACATTTTATAGAAAATAATATCTATATTTTATAGAATTTCAAATGTACCAAAGTGTAAGAAAGAAAGTTAAAAATTGTCAGAATCTTACTTTCCAGAGACTTTCACTTGCACATGCAGCTTTCTGCATGTATGCAAACACATGAAGCTACAGATCACAGATTCTTATATATGACTGGGATACTAAACCTCTCAATAACCTGACAGACCAGTGGTTTTCAAAATTTGTCTCCTTTCCCAGTAGCAGAAGCATCACCTGAAAATTTACTAATTCCTGGTCTTACTGGATCAGAAATTCTGGGAGTGTTTCTCACATGTGTTTTTTTGTTTTGTTTGCTTGTTTGTTTTTCTCACAATTTGTGTCTTAAGAATCCAGGTGATTCTGATATACATTCCAGTTTAAGAACCTCTGTTGGGTGTGCCTGGGTGGCTCAGTCAGTTAAGTGTCTGACTCGTGATTTCAGCTCAGGTCATGATCTCATGGTCATGAGATTGAGTTCCACACTGAACATGGAGCCTGCTTAAGATTCTCTCTCTCCCTCTGCCTCTGCCCCTCCCTTTGTACACTCTCTCTCTAAAGAAAAAAAAAAGAGAACTTCTGCTAAAAAGGAAGAAAAATGTACTAGTCAACCAGACAGGCATCCTATAGTCAGACAACTGAGTCGGTCATGGCTCTACTACTTACCAACTCTATATTTTAGGAACATTTTTTAACCTCTCTGAGCTTCTGTGTCTTCTGTAAAATAGAGCAAATGATTTAACCCACTTTATTGATCAATCATTCTGATGTATGTAAAGTTCTCAGTATAATTTAGCTCTTACTAGATTCTTGTCTTAGAACTAGTCAGATATGATAATGTGTCATAAAAAACTTGTGGAATGCAGCCCAAGTGGTTTTTAGAGGGAAATTTTTCATGTGTTTCTATTTGAAAAGAATAAAGTTGTAAGTCATTAACCATGTACAGAGCTCAAGATGTTAGGAAAGAACAAAAGAGTAAATCTCACACACAAAGAAATTGGGGCACCTGGGTGGCTCACTGGGTTAAAGCCTCTGCCTTCAGCTCGGGTCATGATCTCAGGGTCATGGGATCGAGCCCCGCATTGGGTTCTCTGCTCAGTTGTGAGCCTACTTCCTCTTCTCTCTCTCTCTCTGCCTGCCTCTCTGCCTGCTTGTGGTCTTTGTCTGTCAAATAAATAAATAATATCTTTTTAAAACATAGACAAAAACGATAAAGAGTAGAGTAGAAAGCAAGATAGAGAACAAAGAAAGCTATCAACTGGGGGAGAGGAAGTGAAAAAATAGATTTTTGTAAAGCACTCAGCAAGCTTCCTTTATACGCAACACATACACATGCACATACATATTTCCACATATTCAGTCATGCACAGAGGGCATCGTTTTTTAAAGTTTATTTATTTATTTGAGAGAGAGAGCCCACAGAGGGGAGGGGCAGAAAGAGAGGGAGTCTTAAGCAGACTCCACATGGACTCCCCCAGGAGCCAGACTCAGGGTTCAATCTCACGACCCTGAGGTCATGACCTGAGCTAAAACCAAGAGTCAGATGCTCAACTGACTGTGCCACCCAGGTACCCCATAATTTTCCTTTAGTTTAATAAAATGGAGGAGAATAGAGGTAGGACTGAGAAAATTAAAAAGCAAGTAGGACTCCACCTCTTGCAGAGTCACCTCTAAACGTCCAGGGGATGAGGCTGGGATATTCAGGAACATCACAACATGCCCCACTCTGCCACTCATCCTGATTGGACTAGCTCTTCTGTCTCTTTCTTATTATCCTTCACCCTTAGAGTCTGCCATACAGGTAAGAGGATAAGAGAGCTTGAACCTTTGCTCTTGTTGTGTGAAAGATGTCTGATGCCTGAACGTCTGCCATAAGAGTGATCATCCATCCATTCATTCTCCAACAACAAACATGGGTTGAGAACTTGCCCCCCTTTTCCACCTGACTATCTTGGGTTTGGTTCTTGGCCCAGCACTCTCCAGCACGACATTAGGAAAGGCCCTTCACCTCTCTGACCTTAGTTTCTTTATGTAAAGTTGGAAATCTTAATATCCACCTTGAAGGATAATTGCAAGGATAAAACCATTTCCATAAAAGGGACATAAAAAGAGAATACAAAGAAATTTGTAACCCTGCCTTAGAGGATCTTATGGCTTTATTTCTTTTAACAAATAAACTGAGAGCTAAAAATCAGGCCTGGGTTAGGCATGTACATTTCAGAAATGAGTCTGATGAGATCTTCGCTCTCAAGAGTCTTCTTGGTTAAGGAAGGGAGAGAATGATTTAGAGCTGCTACTATTTATTGATGCTTTTCTATATATAGTGCCACACACTGGTTATTTCTAACCCCTTAGTAAGCCTCAAATGTGGACATAATCCCGTTTCACAGTGAAAGGAATGGAATGTCAAAGACCTAAGTGATTTATCCAAGATCACACAGTGAGGGAATGACTGAGTCAATCCCAAGTCAGTCCTCCTTTCATGATGGAATATCATTCTAGAAGGACTATGAGATAGAACATGGAACCTGGGAAATCTTACTTATCAGGCATGAAAATTCAGATCTGAGAGGGTACTCAGAGATGACAGAGTTAAACTCCTTAATTTTACAAATGAAGAAATGGGGATTTGGAGAGGTTGAGTTGATGCATGATCATGAAGCAGTAAGGAGCAGGGCTAAGATTTGAATTCACTTGAGTTGGATCCTTAAGTCTAGGGTTTTCACTACATTAGGCTACTCTCAGAAGTAAAAACCTCAACTTCTGTGTAGATGGGTAAGACCATGGCAGGGTGGGCTGGGTGAGCCAAGTGGGCCAGGTGGGACTATGAAGAGGAAGGTGATGGCTTTGGCCTCTCTCAACTCTTTTCTGTCTTTTGGTCCTGCCAGGCTTGGCTTCTGAAATGTCTGCAATCTCCCTTTGGAATTTGTCTGTTGTTTAAAGGCCTCAATGCCACGATGGTTTTTTTTTTTTTAAGATTTTATTTATTTATTTGACATACAGAGATTACAAGTAGGCAAGAGAGGCAGGCAGGGAGAGAGAGGAGGAAGCAGGCTCTCCGCGGAGCAGAAAGCCCGATCGATGTGGGGCTCGATCCCAGGACCCTGGGATCATGACCTGAGCCGAAAGCAGAGATTTAACTGACTGAGCCACCCAGGTGCCCCGCCACGATGGTTTTACAACATTAAAACTTTCGGAGAAAGACAACTATCACATGATCTCCCTGATATGAGGAAATGGAGATGCAACGGGGATGGGGGCTAAGGGGGTAGGAAAAGAAAAAATGAAACAAGATAGGATTGGGAGGGAGACAAACCAAAAGAGACTCTTAATGTCATAAAACAAACTGAGAGGGGTGTGGGGGGGAGGGTGGTTGGGAGAGGGGGGTGGGGTTGCATTATGTGTTTAAATAAAAAAGCTTAAAGAAAAAAACAACTTTTCAAATGTGAGAAGTTTTTCTACAGAGACTATAACGGCAATGGTAACAACTTTTTGAGGAAAAAATCATGTGAGAAAGTTTGCAAGGACACTTTCCTAGTAAGACCACAGCCCTCAGTTAGGAATGCTTTTGAGCAATACAAGGCATTTTTGTGAATGAGAGATGTATCTCTCCACCCCCAAATCGATTCTCCCTGCTGTGTTCTTGAAACCACTCATTTCTGTGCCAGAAATTATACCAATATTAAAAACATGTTTAAATTCTCACAACCTTCTCCTAAAACTATGTACATCCACACAAATATGCTGGGGAAATTAATAATTGTTAACAGCCATTTACACTTTGTTTGAATTATTCTTTAGCCTATTGGAGGACAGAGGTTTTAAAGGAGAGAAGGATAAATCTGAAAACACTGGGCATGACATCAGAAGGGCCTACAATGGAAAAGAAAAAGAATTCCTGGAGTCATGTGAAACAAGACAAAGGAACAACAGAAACCAGAGAGGCAAAGGGAATTGTGGGTGGGAGTTGAAGATTTTAGGACCATTTTTGTGTGTGTGTTATGTTAGTCACCATAAAATATATCATTAGTTTTGATGCAGTGTCCCAAGATTCATTGTTTATGTACAACACGAGTGCTCCATCCAATATGTGCCCTCCTTAATACCCACCACCAGGCTTACCCATCCTCCCACCCCCCCAAAACCCTCAGTTTGTTTCTCAGAGTCCACAGTCTCTCATGGTTCATCTCCCCCTCCGATTTCCCCCAATTCACTTTTCCTTTCCTTCTCCTAATGTCCTCCATGTTATTCCTTATGTTTTCTGACTTTTCTCTGCTTGACTTATTTCACTCAGCATAATCTCCTCCAGTCCCATCCATGCCAACGCAAATGTTGGGTATTTATCCTTTATGATGGCTGAGTAATATTCCATTGTATATATGGACGACATTTTCTTTAACCATTTGTCTGTTGAAGGGCCTCTTGGCTCTTTCCACAGTTTTGTGACTGTGGCCATTGCAGCTATGAACATTGGGGTACATATGGCCCTTCTTTTTACTACATCTCTATCTTTTGGGTAAATACCCAGTAATGCAATTGCTAGGTTGTAGGGCAGCTCTATTTTTAACATCCTGAGAAACCTCCATACTGTTTTCCAGAGTGGCTGCATTGACTTGCATTCCCATGGGACTGGAGGGTATTATGCTGAGTAAAATAAGTCAGTCAGAAAAAGATAATTATCATACAGTTTCAGTTATATTTGGAATATACAGAATAGTATATTAGGCACTAGGGATATAGGTGTGGTGGAGGGGAACTGAATGGGAAGAAATCGGAGAGGAAGACAAACCAAATGAGACTCTTGACTCCGGAAAACAAACTGAGGGTTGTTGAAAGGGAGCGGGTGGGGGATGCCTTAATTCAGTGATGGGCAATAAGGAGGGCATGTGTCCTGATGAGCACTGGGTGTTATACACAATCAGTGAATCACTGAACATTATATAAAAAACTAATGATGTCCTATACCATGGCTAATTGAATTTAAATTTTAAAATGAGAAAAAAACTAAAAAAGTGAAATTTTTAAAAAAGAAGCTGTTGTAGATGGGGAAACACAGATAACATTAACTGACTTCCATTACTGTTTCCACAGTAAGGTTTCCAAGGCCCACTGCTGGAAAGTTGCGGAGCTGGACATGGAGCCCAGACTGGTCCATTTCCAAGTCCATGATCATAACTGCTATGCTACACTTTCTCATAGATCTCAGAACTTCCCTCAAGGGGCTGATTTCCAGACGCAACTTTTGTTCAAAGGGTTTGCTGCCAAGACAACAGACACATTCCTCTCTCCTCCTCCACCCCATCACTTTCCATTACATCACTACTCATTAAAAGGAAGTCACTGAGTCCAGCCCACACTTCAGGAAGGAAGTGTGCAGGGGCATTAATACCAAGAGGTGAGGAATGTTTGGGGCCACGTTGGAAATCTGTCTGCCCAGCAAGTAACTTGATGGCAGTGACTGCTAGAAGTCTCGGTTCTTGGATCTTTCCCTTCTCTACTTTTCTTCCCTGATATTTGTTCACAGATGGAAAGCTCAAGGCTCATAGTGCCTGGTCCCTGTGAGTACAAATACCCGAATGGTCCTACAACAGCAACTATAGGTTCTGAGAGATGTTTTGCTATAAAAGTTGCTTAGATGGAAAGATAAGCAAAAATTGCCAGAAAGAAAAAAACTAGTCCACTGGGTGCCAAATAAGCTGCATGGGGCCTGGGAATTGTCCTTTGACATGGTACTGAGGGTCTTGTTAAATTTCTTAATTCCGAGGTGCTTGCCTGGCTCAGTTAGAGGAGTGTAGAATTCTCGATCTCAGAATCGTGAGTTTAACCCCCACATTGGGTGTAGAGATTACTTAAATAAGTAAATAAACCTTTAAAATTTTTTCTTAATTCACTATGATGGAGGAAGGTCTTCCAAATGCCCCTGCAGGCAGTAGCAAGATTCTCAAGGCCTTTAAAAAGAAACTTTCTGGGTACCTGAGTGGCTCAGTTGGTTAAGCAACTGCCTTCAGCTCAGATCATGATCCTGGAGTCCCAGGATTGAGTCCCGCATCTGGCTCCTAGCTCCACGGGAGTCTGCTTCTCTCTCTGAACTTCCCTCTCATGCTCTCTCTCACTGTCTCTCCCTCAAATAAAAAATATAATAATAAAAATTTTTAAAAGATAAAAGAAAGAAACTTTCTGGGAAGAATAATAGAGAATAATTTAGGAGCATATATTAATGCAAATTTATAATCTGTTTTAATCAGTTAAGAGTATTGGGCGAATATTTTCTCATATCATCAAATATTCTGCAACATGGAGCACTGGCTGTTATATGCAAACAATGAATCATGGAACACCAAGTCTTGGGATTGAATCCCACATCAGGCTCCTGGCTGGTTCATCAGGGAACCTGCTTCTCCCCCTTTCTCTGCCTCTCTTCCTCTCTCAAATGAATAAATAAAACCTTTAAAAAAAACCTTATGGTGTACTGTACAGTGACTAACATAATAAAAAATATTCTGCAACATAATTCCTAAAAGGCACAGAGCTTTCCTTGTATGGATAGATTATATTTTTTTATTTTTTTTAAACAAAAATTTTTTTAAAGATTTTATTTATTTATTCGACAGAGAGAGAGATCACAAGTAGGCAGAGAGGCAGGCAGAGAGAGAGAGGAGGATGCAGGCTCCCCACGGAGCAGAGAGCCCTATGCGGGACTCGATCCCAGGACCCTGGAATCATGACCCGAGCCGAAGGCAGAGGCTTTAACCCACTGAGCCACCCAGGTGCCCCAGATTATATTTTTTTAAAGCAAGCTGCTCCACATCCTCTCCAACACTTGTTGATTCTTGTCTTGTTAATTTTGGCCATTCTATCTGGTGTAAGATGATATCTCAATGTGGTTTTGATTTGAATCTCCCTGATGGCTAATGATGATGAACATTTTTTCATGTGTCTGATAGCCATTTGTATGTCTTCTTTGGAGAAGTGTCTGTTCATGTCTTCTGCCCATATTTTGACTTGATTACCTGTTTTTTGGGTGTTGAGTTTGAGGAATTCTTTATAGATCTTGGATATCAGTCCTTTGTCTGTACTGTCCTTTGCGAATATCTTCTCCCATTCCATGGGTTTCCTCTTTGTTTTGTTGACTGTTTCCTTTGCTGTGCAGAAGTTTTTGATCTTGATGAAGTACCAAAAGTTCACTTTCACTTTTGCTTCCTTTGCCTTTGGAAACGTCTTGAAAGAAGTTGCTGTGGCCGATGTTGAAGTGGTTACTGCCTATTCTCCTCTAGGATTTTGATGGATTCCTGTATCATGTTGAGGTTGGTGCAGCCACTTTGAAAAGCAGTGTAGAGATGCCTTAAGAAATTAAAAATAGGGATGCCTGGGTGGCTCAGTTGGTTAAGCAGCTGCCTTCGGCTCAGGTCATGATCCCAGCGTCCTGGGATCGAGTCCTGCATCGGGCTCCTTGCTCGGCAGGGAGCCTGCTTCTCCCTCTGCCTCTGCCTGCCACTCTGTCTGCCTGTGCTCATTCGCTCTCTCTCCCTCTCTCTCTGACAAATAAATAAATAAAATATATATTTTTTTAAATCTAAAAAAAAAAAAAAGAAATTAAAAATAGAGCTATCCTATGACCCTGAAATTACACTACCGGGTATTTACCCCAAAGATACAGATGTAATGAAAAGAAGGGCCACATGTACCCCAATGTTCATAACAGCAATGGTCACAATTGCCAAACTGTGGAAAGTGTCAAGATGCCCTTCAACAGACAAATGGATAAGGAAGATATGGTCCATATATACAATGAAGCATTATGCCTCCATCAGGAAGGATGAATACCCAACTTTTGTATCAGCATGGATGGGACTGGAGGAGATTATGCTGAGTGAACTAAGTCAGGCAGAGAAAGTTAATTATCATATGGTTTCACTTACTTGTGGAACACAAGGAATAACATGGAGGACATTAGGAGAAGGAAAGGAAAAGTGAATTGGGACATCAGAGTAGGGGGGATGAACCATGAGAGATTGTGGACTCTGAGAAACAAACTGAGGATTTTAGAGGGGAAGGGACTGAGTGGTGGATGAGCCTGGTGGTAGGTATTAAGGAGGGCATGTATTGCATGGAGCACTGGGTGTTGTACATAAACAATGAATCTTGGAACACTGAAAAAAATTAAATTAAAAATAAGAAATATAGGGCGCCTGGGTGGCTCAGTGGGTTAAAGCCTCTGCCTTTGGCTCTGGTCGTGATCCCAGGGTCCTGGGATCGAGCCCCGCATGGGGCTCTCTGCTCAGCGGGGAGCCTGCTTCCTCCTCTCTCTCTGCCTGCCTCTCTGCCTACTTGTGATCTGTCTGTCAAATAAATAAAAAAAATAATAATAAAATAAAAAAATAAGAAATATAAAAACAAACAATAAAAAGAAACCCCAACTCACTTTAAAATGTGAAATTTATTATCTCACATGACCAGATGTCCAACAATAAGGAAGTTTCTGGGTAAGGGAGGATGAATAGTTTAAAAATGGCATTCAAGGGGTACCATGGTGGCTCAGTCAGTTAAGTGCCCAACTCTTGATTTCCTCTCAGGTCATGATCTCAGGGTCATGAGTCAGGCTTTAAGTCAGGCTCTGCACTCGTATTGGGGAATCTGCTTGAAATTCTCTTCCTCACCCTCTGTCCCTGCCCCCCTCACTCTCTCTCTAAAACAAATAAATCATTTTTTTAGATGACAAAAAAAAGCAAGCTATGATTGAATGTTAAGATTGTTTGAGGTTTTTCAATATAATAAGTAATGTTGCAAAGATAAAAATCACTGTGAAACATTTCAGATTGTTTGGTTGGGAGAGATTCTAAGAAGTAGAATTTCTGGATCAAAGAGGACATGCATTTTAAAAGCATTTTGATACATAATACCTTTCATTAAAATTTTAATAATTACCACTTAGAAAACACTTATGATATGCCAGGAAGCAACCTTAGTGCCTTGCATACATTATTTCATTTAATGTCCTCAACATCCTGAAGAGGAGGATTCTATTAATAACTGTATCTTACAAATGAGAAAGTTGAAGGTCAGAAAGATAAATGACTTGCCCCAAATAGCAGACTGGCAAGGAATGAAGCTGGTGTTTGAATCAAAGTCTGACTCCACTAATGAAATACTGTACGGTGAATGACATAACATAATAAACAACAGCCACACAAAAACAGACACATAGATCAGTGGAACAGAATAGAGAGCCCAGAAATAGACCCTCAACTCTATGGTCAACTCATCTTCAACAAAGCAGGAACGAATGTCCAATGGAAAAAAGACAGCCACTTCAATAAATGGTATTGGGAAAATTGGACAGCCACATGCAGAAAAATGAAACCGGACCATTTCCTTACACCACACACGAAAATAGACTCGAAATGGATGAAGGATCTCAATGTGAGAAAGGAATCCATCAAAATCCTTGAGGAGAACACATGCAGCAACCTCTTCGACCTCAGCCACAGCAACTTCTTCCTAGGAACATTGCCAAAGGCAAGGGAAGCAAGGGAAAAAATGAACTATTGGGACCTCATCAAGATCAAAAGCTTTTGCACAGCAAAGGAAACAGTTAATAAAACCAAAAGACAACTGACAGAATGGACAAAGATATTTGCAAACGACATATAGATAAAGGGCTAGTAACCAAAATCTACAAAGAGCTTAGCAAACTCAACACCCAAAGAACAAATAATCCAATCAAGAAATGGGCAGAGGACATGAACAGACATTTCTGCAAAGAAGACATCCAGATAGCCAACAGACACATGAAAAAGTGCTCCACATCACTGGGCATCAGGGAAATACAAATCAAAACCACAATGAGATACCACCTCACACCAGTCAGAATGGCTAAAATGAACAAGTCAGGAAATGACAGATGCTGGCGAGGATGTGGAGAAAGGGGAACCCTCCTACACTGTTGGTGGGAATGCAAGCTGGTGCAACCACTCTGGAAAACAGCATGGAGGTTCCTCAAAAAGTTGAAAATAGAGCTACCTTATGACCCAGCAATTGCACTACTGGGTATTTACCCTAAAGATACAAACGTAGTGATCCAAAGGGGCACGTGTACCCGAATGTTTATAGCAGCAATGTCCACAATAGCCAAGTTATGGAAAGAACCTAGATGTCCAACAACAGATGAATGGATAAAGAAGAAGTGGTATATATATACGATGGAATACTATGCAGCCATCAAAAGAAATGAAATCTTACCATTTGCAATGACATGGATGGAACTAGAGCATATTATGCTTAGCGAAATAAGTCAACTGGAGAAAGACAACTATCACATGATCTCCCTGATATGAGGAAGTGGAGATGCAACGGGGGTGGGAGTTAAGGTGGTAGGAAAAGTAAAAATGAAACAAGATGGGATCGGGAGGGAGACAAACCAAAAGAGACTCTTAATGTCATAAAACAAACTGAGGGGGGTGGGGGGAAGAGGGGTTGGGAGAGGGTGGTGGGGTTACATTATATGTTTAAATAAAGCTTAAAAAAAAAAAAAGAAATGGGCAGAGGACATGAACAGACATTTCTCCATGGAAAACATCCAGATGGCCAACAGACACATGAAAAAGTGCTCCACATCACTGGGCATCAGGGAAATACAAATCAAAACCACAATGAGATACCACCTCACACCAGTCAGAATGGCTAAAATGAACAAGTCAGGAAATGACAGATGCTGGCAAGGATGTGGAGAAAGGGGAACCCTCCTACAGTGCTAGTGGGAATGCAAGCTTGTGCGACAACTCTGGAAAACAGCGTGGAGGTTCCTCAAAAAGTTGAAAATGGAGCTATCCTACAACCCAACAATTGCACTACTGGGTGTTTACCCTAAAGATACAAACGTAGGGGACCGAGGGGGCACATGCACCAGAATGTTTATAGCAGCAATGTCCACAATAGCCAAACCATGGAAAGAACCTAGATTTCCATCAACAGATGAATGGATAAAGAAAGATGTGGTATATATACAATGGAATACTATGCAGCCATCAAAAGAAACGAAATCTTGCCATTTGTGATGACGTGGATGGAACTAGAGGGTATCATGCTTAGTGAAATAAGTCAATCAGAGAAAGACAACTATCATATGATCTCCCTGATATGAGGAAGTAGAGATGCAACGGGGGGGACTTGGGGGGTAGGAAAAGAATAAATGAAATAAGATGGGATTGGGAGGGAGACAAACCATAAGAGACTCTTAATCTCACAAAACAAACTGAGGGTTGCCGGGGGCAGGGGTGTAGGGAGAAGGTGGTGGGGTTATGGACATTGGGGAGGATATGTACTATGGTGAGTGCTGTGAAGTGTGAAAACCTGGCAATTCACAGACCTGTACCCCTGGGACTAATAATACATTATATGTTTATAAAAAAAATTTAAAATACATTAAAAAATAAACAGCCACAACAGCAAAGTCTGACTCCAGGGCCCATTTTCTTAATTAGTTTGCTATCATTAAAGCACAACTCTTCCATGGCCAGCCAGTCCCTCCTCACATCTCCACCCCATAAAAACCCCTGGACTTCTCCAAATAGACTCCACATGAATATTGGGGGAGGGTCTGCTGGCTTCTATCTCTTCATGTTCACATTTTGCATGTTGAAAGCAAGGACCTTGCTTTACACATTTCTCCTCTACACTGAGCCAAGGAAAGTGACATATACAGAGTACCTACTCAATAGGTACTCTGTTGGTTAATTTCATAGAAATTATACCATAGAGGAAAGGAAAGACCTAGGATTTCATTTTCAGAATTAAGGTTTTAAGCTATGAGTCAATGCTGTGATTCTCGTCATCTCTGAATTATGGAGGGAAGGAAGGAAGGGAAGAAGGGAAGAATGGAGGGAGGAAGGGAGGGAGGGAAGCTCTGATCTCCCCCAAGAGAGCTAGCTGCAGGAAGCACAATTGACTGACAGCCCACCTGCACTCCTTTGGGTCCTCCATCTTGTTTACATCAAGGTTGTGTTCCCTCAGGCTACTTCCAGCCAACAACTGAGATTGGTGGGGTCCTAGAGCAGGCCCATGCCTGTGACATAGAAGACTTCCCTAATAAGCAACCAAGATTTCCCACTGGCCCGGACAAGCCTTCTTAGAACTGAGCTACAATCAGAGACTTTCTGCCCACACCCCCTTCCCTCCCGCCTCGTTTCACTAGTTTGAGACCCCCATCACCATCTGAAGGCTCTCCCTGACTCCTCCACTTATCCTTCGTGATGCTTCCGCAGTAAATCTCTTGTACATCTAATTCCCTCTTGGGAGGATCTAGACTGACAGGGCAGGAAACGCTGCACTTTTAGAAGTAAAAATAAGAGTCTGGTGAATTGTGGTACAAAATGTGCAGAAACCGTGCTGAAAAAGATGAGACCACTCACACCTGAGAATTCTCACAACGGTTCTCGAACTGGAGACTATAAAACGGAGAGCTGAGAGTAGACAGCCCAGGAAAAAGTTATGAAAGAACCCTTAAGAGTAAAAGCCTCCATTGCTCCTGTAGGACCCCAGTAGAAGTGGCCGAAACCAGCAGGGATAACCACTTATCTGTTGAGCTGGAAGAAAGGCAGAGCAGGACACAGAATGTGACAGCTGGGAGCACATCACCCCCAAGCAATAGGCTCAAACTAGAGACAAAGGATTGGGAGATCAGGACGGAGGAAGGAGATTGAGCAAAAGCCCTAGAGAAATCTCCTCTTCCCTACTTGAGCTATTCATAAAGGGTCCAAAGTACAAAGGTACCTTGTGCTTTTCTCCTTTTTTTAAAAAAAGATTTTATTTATTTATTTGACACAGAGAGAGTGATTGTAAGTAGGCAGAGAGGCAGGCTCCCCGCTGAGCAGAGAGCCTGATTTGGGGCTTGATCTCAGGACCCTGAGGCAGAGGCTTAACCCACTGAGCCACCCAGGCGCCTCTGCTTTTCTCTTTTGATGCACGGATGAGCATATGGCTACTGTGGAGAGATCTTATAGAGTAATCAGATGCCCAAGCTCTGTCCCAACATGTGGGCAAACCCCTCTTAGGAGTATGATACTCCATGAAATACAAGGACTAAACCCCAGCATAGAACACTTAACCAAAACTCAGAGGAGAAATCCCCAAAACGCCAAGAAAGTTTACTCCCCGTCCCTAGCCTGTCCCTGGGCTCAGGACTGTAGCTAGACCACAATATTCAACCCTCACACTGGAGAGATGGGAAGCCCAAAGGAGCTCAGTAAGGGATAGAAAGAGAAAAAGCATTGCTCGGCAATCATCCAATAATCACTGAAACTGGCAAGAATCAGCAACAGATGTTAAAACTAGTGAATAAAATTTTGAGAAACAAAAGGATAAGTACAGAGCTACAATGCATCTTCTGATGGATACTTATTCCTTACAAGGGGGAGAATAGGAAGTTGACAGTGCAGAATCCTGGCAGACACAACCTTACTCAAGTAATCAAAGTTAACATCATCACTCTTAACAGAACAAATCAACATCATGTCCCATCTGATGGTACACCACAAAGAACACTCTATCTCTTCAGTAGTATTGCTGCCCAAACCAAAAATGCCTAGCATGAATCTGTTCGTGAGAAAGTATCAGATAAGCTTGATTGAGGGACATTCTGTAAAATAACTGGCCTGTGATGTTCCAAAACTTCAATGTCACAAAAGATTAAAAAAAAAAAATCAAGGAATTGTTCTGGATTAAAAAAGATTAAACACAATTGAATTCAATGCAAGATCCAGAATTTTCTTTTCCTCTAAAGGACATTATTGAAACAACTGGTGAAATCTGGGTAAGTTCTAGAGACAGACTTCATGGGTATGCAACTAAGCCACATGGGGCCCTGTACTCAGGAGGACCCCGCACCTGAGGTCAGTGATCTGTGGTCATTGACTTGATATTCTCAGGATTTTTACTTTTGAATTTGTGCTTTGTAGGTGAAGACTGTTAGGAGAATATGATACTGTGGGGACATGCGGACTTGGCGCAAAAGCCGTCCCACCACTTGCTAACTTCCCTGGACGGATTCTTAGCAGCCAACTCTGTCTCCTAGCACTCTGGCTCTGCCCAGTGACACCATTTCCACCTTCACCCCCTTGACCCTGACACCCTACAGCTGGGGTGGCAATTGAGTCACTTAGTGGGGAGGCCCAAGGTGTGTCATTGCCTTCATCTCCCCTATGGGGGCCTGGGATGAGACGGTGAGAGTTAGGTGTGCCCACACCACACCCTGTGGCATTTCAGGGAAGGCTGTGGCAGCCACTGTCTCTGTTTGAAGATGGCAGCACCACAGTGCATCTAGGAGGCCACTTGGCAAGGGCTAAACTCTCACGCTCTCCAATCCATGTACCAAGCACAGAGACTGAAACCCCTTGGAGATCACCCACCCATGAGTTAGAGTGGGGGAACTGTAGAAAGAGCAAAGTGATTTCCCCACCCATGGCTGAGACATGGAACTAGAGTGGAGCAGCAGGTGGAATGCTCAAGGACACGCTGCCAAGTATCAGAGCAAGGGACCCTGGGTACCTCTGAAAGTCTTCACTGCCCCCACAAGCTTCCTCCTGCCCAAGGGAGAGTGAAATTGAGTAATAAATAAAAAGTACTATGACAAGTCTAGAGAGAGACTCTACAAGAAAGGAAAAAACATTATACGTGAGGACCTTTAGTGGCACATTTTCCCCAGCTGTTAGGACAGGGGCTCCCACATTTTCATTCAGGACCAAGCCCCCTAAATTACATAGCTGGTCCTGTCTGTAGATTAGATAGTAATATCATAACAATGTTAATTTCCTGAATTTGATTATTATGGTCCTATGGTTACCTAAGAGAATGCCTTTATCTTAGGAAATTGATTGAAGTATTTAAGATGTCTGCAACTTACTCCCATGTGCTACAGAAAAACATACTATGTGGTGGGAGGTGTAGAGAGAGGGAAAGAAATGAGAAAAAAAATGTGGTATGGGGCGCCTGGGTGGCTCAGTGGGTTGAGCCTCTGCCTTCAGCTCAGGTCATGATCTCAGGGTCCTGGGATCGAGCCCTGCATCAGGCTCTCTGCTCGGTGGAGAGCCTGCTTCCCCCCCTCTCTCTGCCTGCCTCTCTGCCTACTTGTGATTTCTCTCTCTGTGTCAAATAAATAAATGAAACCTTAAAAAAAATAAAGGTAAAAAAATGTGGTAAAACGTAAGCATGTGATGAATATACATAGAGTATGCAGGAAATCTCGGCACTAATCTTACAACCATGAGTCTGAAATTATGTCAAAAGTAAAAGTTGAGGGGCGCCTGGGTGGCTCAGTGGGTTAAAGCCTCTGCCTTCGGCTCGGGTCATGATCCCAGGGTCCTGGGATCGAGCCCCATATCGGGTTCTCTGCTCGGCGGGGAGCCTGCTTCCTCCTCTCTCTCTACCTGCCTCTCTGCCTACTTGTGATGTTTGTCTGTCAAGTAAATCAATAAAATCTTAAAAAAAAAAAAAAAAGTAAAAGTTGAAAGAAAAGAATAAAATAAAGCCTAAAAAAAGAAAAAAAAAAGACAAAGAGAAGTAACCCCCAACTACATCATAGCTACTGAGAGGGTGGGATGCAGTGTCCAAATGAAACCACAGGCCAAAGTGACAGAAACAACCGCAGAGAACGGGAACTCCCCAAGACAGCTGGAGAACTGTCCTGTGATCGTGTAGGCGCACCTCACTGGCATATGACTATGCCAAGAGATTTATGCTATTTCAAAGCATTTAAAAAACTTTGAGAGAGAGTCAGCACAAGCAGGAAGGAGAGGCAGATGGAGAGGGAGAAGTAGACTCCCCACTGGGGGGGACCTCAATCCCAGGACCCCAAGATCATGACCTGACCCAAAGGCAGATGCTTAACCTACTGAGCCCCCCAGGCTCCCCTCAAAGCAGTTTTGAGTTCTACATCAGACATCGTGAATAAGCCGATGGAGAGGCTTCTGTGCTCCAAATCTCTCAGCCAGCCCGGGCACCTACCCACCCAGGAGTCTGTGTAGATTGCTACCTGGACTTTGGCTGAAATGGGTCCTGTGGGCCAGGGGGAGCCCTTCCTACTGACTGGAAATCGCCAGCCTCCCATTCGTGAGCTCTATGTTTTCAGACTGACGGCAGCTGCCTTCCATTGCCTCTTCCCCCAGTGCCAAGATCCTGCCCATAATTCTAAAACTATCCCTACCTAACTCATAAGAAACCACGGGCTTCAGATTGTTCATCCTGTGAAAAATTTCCAGAGGGGTGTTTACAGTGTGAGGGGCACAAGCACTGGGGACAGAGCAGCCCTGGGGGGGGGGGTCCCATCTTTGTGTGTAATGAGCTCACCCCAACAGGTCTGGTCTGGCAGGGCACTGGCGTTGATGTCCCAGCCCCTGGGATCCTACGGAGACAGCCAGGGTGGTGTAACTGCTCTCCCTGCTCCTACAACGCCCCCTTGAGTCTATTCTTAACATAACAACCAGAAGGATTTTTTTCCCTTTTTTTTAAATTTTATTTTTTCAGTGTCCCAAGATTCATTGTTTATGCACCACACCCAGTGCTCCATGCAATACGTGCCCTCCTTAATACCCACCACCAGGCTCCTCCATCCTTCTACCCCACTCCCCTCCAAAACCCTCAGTTTGTTTCTCAGAGTCCACCGTCTCTCATGGTTCCTCTCCCCCTCCGATTACCCCCAATTCACTTTTCCTTTCAAACACAAAGTCAGATCACAGCGCATCTCTGCTCAAACCCTTCCCGTGGCTCCTAAATTTCCTAGAATAAAAAGTAAAGTCTTTTCAGTGACCACTGCACTGTGCCCACACTACCTCTTGCTTATCTCCCCTCGTGCCCCTGACCGCTCACTTACTTCAACCACGTTAGCTCCCCAGAGGATCCTCGAATACTCAGGGCACACTCCGACCTCAGGTTCTTGGGCCTGGAAGTTTCCTGGGCCTGGGCAGTTCTTCCCATGGATTGTCAC
>ML104880.1:93960-106900 GCA_003697995.1 Taxidea taxus jeffersonii | reverse complement strand
AAAAGATTTTATTTTTATTTATTTGTCAGAGATAGTGAGCACAGGCAGACAGAGTGGCAGGCAGAGGTAGAGAGAGAAGCAGGCTCCCTGCTGAGCAAGGAGCCCGATGTGGGACTCGATCCCAGGACGCTGGGATCATGACCTGAGCCGAAGGCAGCCGCTTAACCAACTGAGCCACCCAGGCATCCCTGAATATATCTTTTTAAAGCTTTTCCAAAAGAAAGTTTCTGAGAGAATCAGGCAGACCAAATGTGAAGCAGACATAATAAGATTACTGTGTATCACACTCGACTCTCAACGGTTTTTAGTGGAGGAGTTCCCATTGGAATAACACATCAACTTTTCCTGACCTTAATTCTACTTTTCTCATGAGAGGGAGAATTACTTATGTAATCTATCTCTTCCTCTCTTTGTTTGGGATGATCCTGCTAAGGTAGCACCCACCCCACACGATTTTGTGCATGCTTTTCAGAGCCAGCCTTTGCATACAGGGTTGGGTAAGGGATCCCTGTCATTACTCAGGCCTTCCTGATGCTGGAGGGCAATTCCCTGTATTACCGTGATTAGAGACTAGTAAACCCATTAATTCTAAATACACAATGGGGCACCTGGGTGTCTCTGTTGGTAAGAGTTTGCCTTTGGCTCAGGTCATGATCCCAGAAGAGTCCTGGAACTGAGCCTGCATCAGACTCCCTGGCTAACAGGAAGCCTGCTGCTCCCTCCCCCACTCCCCTTGCTTGTGTTCTCTCTCTTGCTGTGCCTCTCTCTGTCAAATGAATAAATAATTTTTTTTTAATTCTAAATACATAAGGATCTTTTCCCCAGAATTTAATAGTAATATAGTAATTTGTTGGATCCTTGTCCATTTCTTGATCCAAATTTGTGTAGGAAATATGGGTACCAAACCACATATCTCAGGCATGGGCTGGAACCCTTTAATATGAGACAGTAAGTGAAAGTGGGGATCAAAATAAGGGAGAGGCCTTGAGTGGGTCCAGGACTGGTTACCATAACCATCTGCTTTAGCAGCAGACATTTCAACTTGCAGTTGTTGCAAAATGTGGTCACTCCTTTTCAAGGTAAAAGCCTGTGTTTTTACAGGTGAATAACTATCTCATATAAGCAGAAATAAAGATTTTGACACCTAACAAGAGGTGGCCTTTGGTAATACAAGTACAAGCTTTCTACACTATAAAATCTGGAATTTATCTTGAAATTCTTGGGCAGATTTTTACTAAAAACTGAAGCTTCAGGAAGATTGCATTTAAATGAAAATAAACATTTTAGTTTCATTAAAGCTTTCTTAAAAAACAGATAATGATGATGCTTGCTTACTTCACTGTGTTTTTCAGTCTTATGGGTAAATTCTGGAAGTAGGGTTTGTTAAATTAAGTATTTGGAGAGAGAGAGCGCCTGAGTTCAAATTCCAGTTCTGTCATTTCGAACTGTGTCCTTGGACAAATTATGAAGACATCTTATGTTATTTTCCTCATCTTTAAAATAGAAATGATGTTAATAATATTAAATACCTCTTAGGGCTGCTTGGTGAGAAGTTAAGCTACAGATGCACTTTAAAAAGTCACAAATAGACAAGCACGAGCTATTGCCATTCTACTTAAGCTAGAGAAAAATAGGTAAGTTTTAGTTTAACTGTTCGCACTGAGAAAAACTATACAGGGAGTTGGTTCAAAATGGCAGCATTGGAAAAACCTAAACTCATCTCCTCCCATGGACACAAAAAAATCTACAGCCATACATGGACTATCTTTCACTATAAAAAAACAAAAACAAAAACTAGATAACACCTCTGCAACAAATGATAAAAGATCTCATTGAGACCAAGCAGCCAAGTACAGAGAGGCTCTTGCCAAAGACACCACTCCAAGCATGGTGACTCCACAATCAGAAGCAATGTCAGAAACATGGAATTTTTCTCTGAGGAATGATGGGTTTGTTCCCCACATTATGCACAACAACCCTCGGATCGAACACCAGAAGTGAGTCCCAAAAATGTTTACCTTTTGGGTTTAGTCCCCAAAATTGACAGGGAGTACATTCAGGAGAATGACAGAACTATAGGTTACAGAGAGCCCACTCTCTAAAGGCTTGTGCATAGACATTTACCCCAAAATCCAGAGCAAGAGCATGTTTGAAAATCAACTAGACCATATATATGTGGAAACCCTCTTATTAATCTAAAACAACTACTGGAGAGGCAGGAACATGTTGGGACTCACTCTAAGAACAGAAATTCTGGTGGGCACCACTTTGGCACTCTCCTTCTAACATGCAAGCACCACTGGGCATGCCCTTTACCCACCAGCCATAGCCAGCAAGCATATATGGTCCACATAGAGGATGCCCCTTGAGTAGCTGACTGTGGTAGTGGGATAGGGAAAGGGATTAGTTTCTGAGCCACATAGGTCCTCTACAAAAGATCACTCCTTCAAGATGGGAAAAGGTAGCTCTATCACTTAGTACATAGAAACAAACACAAACAATCAGGCAAAATGAAGACACAGGGGAATATGTTCCAAATAAAAGAACAAGACAAAAACCTCAGAAAAAGACCTTAGTGAAATGGAGATAAGCATTCTACCTGATACAGAGTTCCAAATGATGGTCGTAAAGATGTTCACCAAACTTAGAGGAAGAAGGGATGAACACAGTGAAAATTAGACAAAGAGACAGAAAAGACAAAGTACCACTCATAAGTCAGAAAGCTAAAGAACACAGTAACTGGTAGGAAACATATCTTAAAGATGTTCAAAAGCAGACTGAATGAAACAAAAATGGATCAGCAACATGGAAGATAAAACAGTGAAACTCAGAACAGCAAAAGAAAAAAAAAAAGTTAAGATACTTGAAGGAACTGATAGGACAACTTCAAATGGAATAACATCCACATTGTTAGGATCTCAGAAAAAAAGAGAGAAAGAGAGAGAGAGAGGAGCAGAAGAACTATTTTAAAAATAATGGCTGAAGTTTCCTAACCTGAAAAAGGAGGCAGTCATCCCAGTCCAGGAACCTCAAAGAGGTCCAATTAAGATAAAACCAAAGACATCCACACCAAGACATATAACTGAAATGTCAAAAGTTAAAAAGAATCTTAAGTAGCTGAGAAAAACAACTTGTCATATACAAGGAAAACACAGTAAGGCTATAAGCAGATTTTTCAGCAGAAACTCTGTATGTCAGAAGAAAGTAGCAAGACACATTTAAAGTGCTATAAGAAAAGAAGAAAAAAAAAAAAAAAACTATGTTCTAGATACTCTCCCCAGCAAAGTTATCAGAATAGAAGAAAAAATATAGTTTCCCAGACAAGCCAAGTTAAAGGAGTTCATCGCCATTAAACCAGCCTTACAAGAAATGTAAAAGGGTGTTATTTAAGCTGAAAAGAAATGGCACTAATAATCAGAAAATGTACAGATGTAAAAATCTCACTAGAAAAGGAAAACATGTAGTAAAGGCAATAAATTAATCACTTACAAAGCTAGTCTGATGATCAAACGATATCAGTAATAAAATTAAAGCTACAATAATTAATTAATGGATATATAAAAGAAAATGTGGCATCAGGAATAACTAAAGGGGAGTAAAAATCTAAAATTTTAGAATGTGTTCAAATTAAAGTTGCTATCAACTTAAGATAAACCATTATAGACACGGGATGATCTATGTGAACCTCCCAGAAACCACAAAGCAAACACTTATAGCAAATACACAGAAGAAAATGAGAAAGGAATCTCAACATAAAGTAATCAAACCATAAGGAAAAAGAAGAAACAAAAAAAAAGAAACTACAAAAACAGCCAGAAAATAATTAAGAATATGGTAGTAAATACATACATATCATAGTAACTTTAACTGTAAATAGACTAAATGCTCCATTCAAAAGAGAGAGTAGCTAAACAGAATAAAAACCAGCAATCATCTATGTGCTTCCTACAAAAGACTTATTTCATAAGTAAGGACACACATAGACTAAAAGTCAAGGGATGGTAAAGATTTTCCCATGCAAATGGAAATAAAAGGAAAGCTGGTGTAGCTACTCAAACAATACAAAAAAGACTTTAAAATAAAGACTGTAATGAAAGACAGGGAC
This sequence comes from Taxidea taxus jeffersonii, assembly GCA_003697995.1. NCBI lineage: Eukaryota > Metazoa > Chordata > Mammalia > Carnivora > Mustelidae > Taxidea > Taxidea taxus. The sequence goes on along the minus strand of ML104880.1, from coordinate 102,795 downwards.
ATCATATAGTCATAAAAGGAGTCAATACAGCAAGAAAATGTAACACTTATGAAAATACACGCACCCAACATAGAAGCACCACGATGAATAAAGCAAATATTAACAGACCTACAGGGAGAAATCAACAACAATTCAATAGACTTTAACAGCCCAATAATATTAATAGTAAGTTATCCAGAAATATTATTAGTAAAGAAACATCAACCCTAAATAACACATTAGACCAAAGGAACTTAGTAGTTGTATACAGAAAATTCTAACCGAAAGGAATAGAATATACATTCTTTCCAACTAGACATGGAACATTCTCCAGGATAGACCACATTAGTCCACAAGACAAATCTGAATATAAAAGATTAAAGTTCTATCAAACATCTTTTCTGATCACAATGGTATGAAATAGAAATCAATTACACAAAGAAAACTGCTAATAACACACACAAAAAAGTGGAGATTAAACATGTTATAGAACAACCACTCGGTCATCAAAGAAATCAAAGGAGAAATAATACCTAGAGATAAATGAAGAGAGAAATGTGACATACCACTATCTACAGCTGCAGCAAAAGTGGTTTTTAAAATCTTTTAAGGGATGTTCATGGCAATACAGGTTACTTCAAGAATTAAGAAAAATCTCAAACAACCTAAATTTACACCTAAAGGAACTAAGAACAAACAAACCCAAAGTCAGTATGAGGAAGGAAATAGTAAAGATCATAATGGAAACAAATGAACTAGAGACCAGAGAGATAATAGAAAAGCTCAGTGGAACTCAGCTGATTCTTTGAAATATAAACAAAACTGACAAACTTTTAGCTACACTTAACAAGAAGAAAAAAGAGAAAGGGAACTCAAATAAAAAATGAAAGGCTATATATGATGAAATACTAAGCATCATAAAGAGACTACTATGAACAATTATAGGCCAACAAGAGGACAAGAAGAAATGGACAAATTCTTGGAAACATACAATCATCCAAGACGGAATCATGAAAACACAGAAAGTATCAACTGACCAATTACTAGTAAGGAGGTTAAACCAATAATCAAAAATCTCCCAACAAACCAAAGTCCAGATCCAGATAGTTTTACTGGTGAATTCTATGACAATTTCAAGATGATTTAATACCTATCTTTTTCAAACTATTCCGAAAAACTGAAGAGGAAGGAATTCTTCCAAACTCATTTTATGAGGTCAGACAAAAACAATCCAGCCGTAAAACAAGGAACTAAACCATCAATGTGCTGAGCAGCAAACACCATCAAAAACCCCAAAACCAAACAAAAAAAATGGGGGCGAGAAATAAAAACCAGTCAGAATAAAATTCTACATCCAGTCAAATTACCACACAAAAGTGAAGACAAATGGAAGCCGAGCTCAACCGGGACCAGCAAACACCACCAAAAAATCGATGCTGGAAATGGGAAACCCCACTGACATGCTGCATACACAACAGGACCTTTACTGTAAGAGACTCAATCTCAGGAAGCAAAGGGAGGGTTGCTGGAGGGGAGGGCAGGGGAGGCATGGGGTGGCTGGTGATGGACTTTGGGGAGGGTATGCGCTATGGTGAGAAAAAATAAAATTGAAAAAAAAGCTAAAGAAATAAATGAAATATTTTATGCAAACTAAAAAAAAAAAAAATATGAGCTTGACCAACATAAGCACAAATACAAGACGATGGATAGGAATATGCTGATAGTAGACTAACACAGGAGAGATATGTTTACTAGACATGAAGGTCGTTTCAACAGCTCAAAATGCCAATATTAAAAAGAAAAATCCTAACTATACATTATTAACAAGGTTTTAAATGGAGCATAACTTGAGAATTAAAGAGACAAAGAGAGGAGTGTCTGGGTGGCTCAGTGGGTTAAGCATCTGACTTTGGCTAGGGTCATGATTTTGGAGTCCTGAGATGGAGCTTCATGGGGACCCTCACATCAACCTCTGCACCAGGCTGGACACGTGCTCCTCCCTCTCACTCTGCCACTCCCTCCCAGTTGTGGGCATGCTCTCTCTTTCTCAAATGAATAAAATCTACTTAAAAAAAAGACAGACAAAAACTCAGTTCTTACTATAGATTTTGACTGTAACATTTGTAGAATACTGTTAACCAACCTAACTTGTTTATTTGTACTGACCTCTGCAACCACCTTGAGAACATTCTGATCAAGTGCAGGTGATAGTCACCAAGAGAAAAGAAATGCCAGGCCTTAAATCTCAGTAAGTTTAAAAGAACTGAAATCATATTGAGTAAGTTCTCAGATTAAGAAAGAATTTAATTAGAAATCTAGAACAAAAACAAACTAACCCCTCTCCCCTCAAATGAAAAGGGTAACCATAATCTTCTAAGTAACATCTTGGATAGAAGAGCTCAAAAAATATTCCAAACGGACTCATAATGTCAACACAGTATGTTAATATTTGTGGATGCAAGTAAAGTTGTCCTTACAGAAAAATCAGTAGCTTTAAATGCTTACATTATTACAATAATCAAAAACCAAATCTTCTTAGAACTGGAGAAAATCAAAGGTTGACAGAAGGAAAGGCTAAAAAAAAATCCATGAAACAGAGAACAGAAAAATAATGAAAACATAATAAAATGTGATTCTTTAAAAAAGAATAAAATTTATCAATTTTTCAAAAATTTATAAATCCTTGTCATGAATGGATAATGAACAAAAGGAGAAAATACAAATTACCAGTTCTGAGAATGGAAAAATACATCACTTCAAGCCCTGTGTTCATGAAACTAATTAACAAGGGTATGACACAAAGTTTTTGCTAGTAAATCCGGTAAAAAGAACAAAAGTCGTGGAAATTACCAAACTGACCTGACGAAAGACATGATCTTAATTGTACTATATTTACTAAAGAAAATGAATAAATAACTTCCAACAAAGAAAACTGCATGCCCACAAAGCTTTACTGTTTCATTTTAGCAAACATTTAATGAAGAAAGGATACAAATCTTACAAAAACTTCTTAGAAAACAGAAGGCAAGAATATTCCCAACTCATTTTATGAGATCAGTTTAACAGTTTAACCAAAATCTGACAAGAACATTAAAAGAAAAAAAAAAAGAATATTCACAAATACAGAAACTAAAATTCTATATAAAATACTAGCAAATCAAAGGCATAAATATATTCAAAATAATATACATCATTTAAATAATTAAAATAGCTCAAGGCAAGGTAGTACCCTTTATGGAAGAAAACCATATGGCCATATCAATAGATGCAGGAAATTTTTGATAAATTCAGCAGTCATTCGTGATTAAAAAAAAACTATCCGCAAACTAGCACTGGAACAGAATTTCATCCAGATGAGAGAAAATCTTCAAAAACCTACAGATATGGTGATATTATTCATTATACATAATGAAACAGAACAAACCCGAGAGAATACCACTCAGAAAAAAAAGGGAAAGGGGAAAAAAGAGGGATGAAAGTCACAAATATTACACTGAGCGAAGTAGAGTAGACTTGACAACACACTTAATGCTTGATTTATCTCAAGTTTAGGAACAGGGAAAGCAGTGTTTTGTGATTGAAATCAGAGCCACTAGTTCACTTCAGATCATTCAAGACTGATCAGAAAGGAGCACAGGGGACCCTGTGGTGATGGAAATAATCTATATTGTTTCAGGTGAGGATGGCAGAGTGTACACCTTTCCCAAACTCACTGAGAGTTCACTTTTAAGAATTGTACTCTATAGGGCGCCTGAGTGGCTCAGTGGGTTAAAGCCTCTGCCTTCAGGTCAGGTCATGATCCCAGGGTCCTGGGATCAAGCCCCACATTGGGCTCTCTGCTCAGCAGGAAGCCTGCTTCCCCCTCTCTCTCTGCCTGCCTCTCTGCCTACTTGTGATCTCTGTCAAATAAATAAAATCTTTAAAAAACAACAAAAAAAAAGGAATTGTACTTTACACTTAGTCATATCTCAACTAAAAAATTCAAAACAGTAGCTCATTATAAAGCAAATACATATACCTTTTTTCTTGAATTCAGGCAGTTAAGTCAGTCAATAAATTGACTGGAAACCTGGAGGCCAACAATGCTATTTTTAAAAGCAGTTGCTCAAAACCTGTGTCTATCAGACTTAGGTTGACTTAGGAAATCAAGGAGGAACTGGGTCTGGTAGGCATGCGAAGACCAAAATGTGATGATGATTAAGCAGTACAATGGTAAGATATTTCTTAGAAGAAATGTTGGGGCTTTATAGGGTCCTAAAGAAATACTAATCTTGAGGTTCAAATTAGATACATGAAAAAAGAAGCCAGACTTCTGAAAAGAATACTGGTAAACAAGATTTCTTAATTCTTCTCCCATCAAAGTGACTAGAGCCCCCAGAAATTTAACATAATGCTTAGATAACAGAGTACACGGGCTCACTCAGAGGACTCCAGAAGGCAGGATCCTAAAGTTTCAAAGTGGGACTGATACTTCAAGGAATCAGAAAGACATACTTTAAAATTTGGACAGCTCTACGAAGTATTTACAAAATAAACTGTACATATTTTAGGAGAGTCACCAAATTCTCAAAAATGATTAAGTTTGAAAGTAGCATAACAATTGAAAGAAGATGTGCAATTTTGCCTGTGTCCTATGAGAATATCCTGAGAATTTTAAGGAATAAGTCCTCCAGCAGAAAACAAAATATATGAGAGTTATGAAAGGGGAACCAGGCAGGAAAATAACAGCCCAGCCCTGGTTGTATTGGTGTGTCCAGGAACAGTTTTTTTTTTGTTTTTAAGATTTTATTTATTTATTTGACAGCATGAGAGATCACGAGTAGACAGAGAGGCAGGCAGAGAGGGGCGGGGGGAAATAGGCTCCCCGCTGAGCAGAAAGCCCGATGTGGGGCTTGATCCCAGGACCCTGGGATCATGACCTGAGCCTAAGGCAGAGGCTTAACCCACTGAGCCACCCAGGCACCCCCAGGAACAACTTGATCCATGGGGTTATCCTCCTCTAGGATACATAGATGGAAGAGATGTTTGTGCAGTGAATGGTTTTAGCATGCTCAGAATTCACTGATTTTAAAATAAGGAGTACATGTGTATCCCTGTAAAATGTAATACTGTAAACTATGCTACTGTGACAGAAAAAAAGGAAAAGGAATAGAAAAGGTGGGACTCCAACCCAGAAGTCTTATCAACATTTCTGTAGAGCGGTGAAGGAGGACCATGTTCGACAGCAGGTGAGTAGAACTTCGTGGAAAGAAATGATGCAACATCAGAGAGGACTGGTAAGGACAGATCACCCTGCAAGTTGTGATGGAGGTAGTTCAGTTTCAGAAAGTCACTGGAAGTTTGGGGGTCTACTGATGACGATGTGGCAGTTAACAATTCCATGGACATGGAGACATCTTTCTCTAGAAGTTAGGTTTCCAAGAACTCTAATTCTATAGCAAGAAGCAACACCATCAGCTGTCATAGCTGTGGGATCCAGAAACCAAGGACTCAGTGAGGAAATGCAAACTGAGAGATTTCTAGGTGCTTCATGAGGGAGAAGAGGGCGTGCAGTAAGACCCAGGTTTGGGTGGCCAGCATTTCACCTTTATTAATGTCCCAAGATACCCGTCACTGAGAGAAACTACAGCAAGGAACAGATGATTTCTATTCCAAATATAATAAATCTATAGTATGAAAAGTAAACATTAGGTGAGGAGTTGATTGAGTTTTCACTTCATGGACTCCCACATGATACAGACCGACCATCATGCTCGCCAAAAAGGCATTTCCTTCCTCCTCCTTTCAATAACTGAGTCTGAGGTGGTCCCCAGCCATCCTACAGAGCAGGGTTTGGGTAAATCATTTCACTCTTGGTAAGTGATTTTGTTTGCTAACTTTTGCCGCTGGGGGCTGGTAGGGTTACTCTTTATTTTCTATCAATTCCTTGTCCGCCCTCAAACTGAGGATGAAGAGATATTTAGTGCTGACCTCATCTTCTGAATGCTGAAGGAACTACACACACTTCCCAGATATTCAGACCGGGATTTGGCTACAGGAGGACTCCCCAGCTGAATCCATCAGGATAAGACTAAGCAGAATACAACACTAGAAAATGGAGGAGGGGGCAATTCTAAACGTTAATTTCTGTGATCTTTCGATTTTAACATGCAAGACTTTAACACTCAATGTTATCTTGCTGCAGAAGTGATGAGCCGGTCAGACAATTCAGCTAGAAAGAATATAGGTGGGGACATGTGCAAGGAATTTTCAATGTAGGGTGTGGAGAAGACTTGGGAATCATGGTGAACCATTTTGACACACTTCAGGACCTTGTAACAAAATCAACATCTGTCTACTCGTGGTAATGGGAAGACCCACAAGAGAGATGGTTGGTAGTCAGGGAGCACCCTCATAACAGGGGGAGCACACCTACACTTATGGGCCAGCTGTGACCTCTCACGAAGACAGCAGCACCCTGTGGCTGCCCGTGGTTTAAGAAAACAAAAGACGGGGACACCTGGGTGGCTCAGTTGGTTGGGCAGCTGCCTGGCATCCTGGGATCAAGTCCCGCATTGGGCTCCTTGCTCGGCCTCTGCCTACCACTCTGTCTGCCTGTGCTCACTCACTCTGACAAATAAATAAATAAAATCTTTTAAAAAAAGAAAGAAAGAAAGAAAAGAAAACAAAGGATGGCAAAGAAAACAGAAGTGAGAGGCACTCAGTCCATCTCCGGAAGAAAGAGGAAGGTCCACGTGCCTTCTCCCTGTCCTTACATTCTTCTCCATGGAAGAAAGTGTGGTATATTTGAGTGAGTCTAGATGACTTGAATGTGTGTGGTTCAATTACTTCTCTACCTTGTTTTGGAAGAAAAGGCTTATTCTGTGCTCTCCCCTGCCTTTAGGTTTGTAGCCACGGGATCTGCCATTGCTACGAAAGGTGGAGCTAGCACAGTCAGACGGGTTGGGAAAGTCTCCCACTGTTGCCATATGCCCAACCTAACATAACCAAGTAATGAAAGTGATTTTTTTTCCATCTGACTCCCATTTTCAATTCTCTGTTGGTTCTAAACATGGTAGGTGAAGAGGTACACTGATTTACTGGGCCCCTCCAAGCCTCCACGCAGCTGTGTTGAGAACATGGGAGGCTGGGCATTGTAGTCAGGGTGGAATCGAAGACCCCTGTGTGCAGCTGTGGAGAGTGTTGGGAGAAGCATAGATTTTTCTTCCCCTTGTAACAATTCTGTAGCCCTCTCTGTAAGAGAAAAGATTTGGGATCGTGTAAGCGAGGATACCGAAGTTTATGCAATTGACATGGGCAAATCTGAGCAAAACAGAGACGCTACAAAGCTGAGTGCTAGTGGAAATGTCATCCCACAGCTTCTGGAATTTCGAATCCTAGTAAACTATTAGAAAAAGAGCAAGGAAAGGAAAGGAAGAGTGGAAAAAAGAGAATAAAAAGCAAGCAACATCTATGAAAGACTGAGGTCTTTTAGCTAAGCTATGTGCTGGCATTTCAGGAACTCCCAGAAGCTTCCCCCAGTCCCACGATTACATACATTTAAGAAGAAATCACAGCCACCAACTGGTAGAGCTCATATTCAAACCTGGAGTCATGAACTTTCCATTAATTCTGGCAAATGGCAAGAGCATCTCGTGCTCCCCTAGACTTCTTGCTCTTTTTTATTACGGTGTCTTAAGATGAGAATATTCCCCTGTCATTTACATTTCTCATCCTGACAGCAAACAATAACAGCTTTCTGTTTGCCAGCATATATGCTATGAGAGCAAATAAGCTATTATAAACATAAGGCAAAAAGAGAAGTTTTCTACTTGAGACTATACGGTTTTGTTCAAAAAGGTATAAATTTGCACCCAGATCAGTGTCAACTCTTGCTGTCCCCCAGCTGAGGAAGTGACATTTTAGCATATATCTAACCATTATTTGAAATAGGTTTTTCTTTTTATTATGGTTTTCAGTTGAATTTTTGCTATTTTCCACTCCATCTTTCTCAAGAGACCATTTCAGACATGTTTTTCTTAGAGGGATTCCACTATTTGCTCTAACTTTCCAACTTTTCATATTGCATTAAGATGACAGCCTACTAATGATGCCTATTTGATTAACTAAAAACATGTACCATATGGAGGAAATTGACAGCCAATCTTTGTGATAATTGATTAGCAAGCTCACATCAATTGATGTAGTGAATCATTAATTCCCTTTTGGCTCTGAACTGCCAAATAAAAGGCAGGAGGAAGGCATTTAACAAATGAACAAAAGTTGTGTATTCATTGCTCTTAAAACAGAAAATAGTCACATGTGGTAGCAGAAATTATGATTAAAATATCTCCTGGGGGGGAAAAATATATTCTTTTGTTTTCTCCATTTAAATAAAATCCCTATCTCCCAGATTGTACATTTTATGAAATTTTCATCCTCTCAGATAGCACTCATTTCACATCTCATCTGTTCTGTGAATGAGATGGGGAAATCATGTGGGTTTTGGCAGGGTGGGGGGGTGTTTGTTTTGTTTTGCTTTTTTCTGGAATGGCATAAAGAATCCGTGGTGAATTGTGCATTTACCATACGGGACGACCCAGCCGGTCATTTTCAGAGTATAGACTCACTGTGGTGGCTCGACTCCTCCAAACTCCACATATAGCCATATAGCTCCACAATGATGGCATGCCCTACCTATTTATTTCGATAAATCGTATTTTAGGCAGTGTTCAAATCCGAAAGCCAGAAACTTAAGCAAAGAAGGAACATTTAAGTCTAAGACACTGTGACTCAAATTCAAGATAATACAAACTCCTTGAAGCATTCTTTATTTTCATCCACTGTACTTAAAAACACCCCTTTTCCCACAGTTAC
>ML104880.1:78496-93560 GCA_003697995.1 Taxidea taxus jeffersonii | reverse complement strand
AGTTAGAATTTCATCATAAACTACTCCCGTAAAAACTATTTAATTTTCCACTACAGGGAGGGAGGGTCTGATCTCTTATTAAACATTTTATGGAAAAGTCTGAAAGTGCTTTCAATTATTTATCGAATTGAAATCTGGGCCTTGGAAACTGCTGGCATTACACACACACACACACACAAGATTATCAGCCCACTGAGTGCCATTAGGTCATAAAGAGCTGCCGTAGCAACATCTCTCATACAGCTGCTGGTGCTCATGCAACTTTTACTACAGTTATAAAGTCATTTATTACATTTTTTTATGATGCTAATGCATTGCGGTCTGTTACTTTATCGTTCCCATTGTGATAAAGACTGAAATGTGTGATATTGCGCAAAATATAGATAGATAGATCCTTAATGACAAAGCCTGTTGCATTAAAAATCTTAGATAAACTCCCAAGGTCCGTAAAAATATTAAGAGGGGTTATCTATCACAAAGGAAATATTTTTGTGAGACTTTTTATCATTTCATTTCACTGTTCCCTACAGAATTTTATTTTTAACTTCGACTTTGCCAAAATAGACGAAGAATAATAGGATTATCTGAACTTTTTTTTTTTTTAATTACGATATCATCATTGTGGTAGAACATAATTTGCAATTCACTAGGAGGACCCAGGACTGTATCATTTCCAAGCAAGCACATGAAAAGGAAGAGAGTCATTAAAAGATAATAATGTCCACGGACCCAAAGGTACCCATAACTGATAATTACATCTTGCTCCAATTGTCTGAACTCAACTTTCCGTATGATACAGTTGTACATAAAGAGAATGCAGTTTTCTACTGAGGGGGAAAAAAATCAATTATGTTAATTAACTGCTACCCTGAACTAAAGCTGATGAAGCAGTTGACACCTACAGATCTGTGACTCAGAAGGGAAATTTGTTCCCAGACTGGAGTCCTCCAGAGCTGTCGCTACTCGGGTATGCATTCGACTTGTAGCTACTTCTGCTTCTTCATTTCTCCCATTCTATGTTATTTTTCTTCCACTTTATCAAAGAAAGAAAAGAAAAGAAAGAAAAAAAGTCTTCAAGAATGAGGGAAGCCCATAGGGCGCCTGGGTGGCTCAGTGGGTTAAAGCCTCTGCCTTCAGCTTGGGTCATGATACCAGGGTCCCGGGATCTAGCCCCGCATCGGGCTCTCTGCTCAGCGGGGAGCCTGCTTCCCCCTCTCTCTCTCTGCCTGCCTCTCTGCCTACTTGTGATCCCTATCTGCCCAATAAATAAATAAATAAATCCTAAAAAAAAAAAAAAAGAGGGAAGCCCTGAGGAACTAATCATTTGGTTAAGTAGTTCTTGAAGCTGGACATCCTTATTTATGACTGTTCGCAGCATTTAATTTGTCCTGAAGAACAGCCAGAATGAAGAAATATATACTATTTAAGGTAAAGCTAAATATTGGTTTCAATTATTTTGAATTCTGAATGCATTCATAGTTTATGACCAGCATGCTTTGTAAAACTGCTTCAGCAGTGGGATAGTAAAATCAAAATAACAGGCCTAAGTATTAACAGGCAACTACACTGACTTCATATTGATAGTGAGAGCTTGGAGCCGGATAAGCTCCGAGGAGTGGTTTCCCTCATTCTCTCATTTAACTAGGAGCCAGAAAAGTCTGTTTCCGCAAGAGATGTTTCTGTAGCTGCCTCCTACCTACTTCATTTCTCCTCTACCAGGTTTTAGTCCCTACATGTGCATGAGGCAGAGGGGGATGATTCTCTGGAAGGTGAGACTTCCTCAGAGGTGAAAAGTGGAGCCATGAGGACATTTGGCACGTGCCTCTGACGGCTCCAAAGGGCAGAAACAGCACAGTGTGAGCCGCTCCTGTGTCTTCGACAGCAATTTGATTGTAAACAGAAGAAATTAAGACTCCCGATCCTGCATGTTTATCTCAAAATGGGATCAATACTCCAAATTTTGTCCTATTCGTTCCTATTGGAATAAATATGACAGAAAATCCGTACGTGTATTCAAATCAAGTGAGAAAGAAGTAGTCAGATGAAATATCTTTACAGCTTATCTGTAACTGCTTAACTCTGGCCTCTTAAATGTATTTCAAATATTTCTCAAGTCGATGTCTACTATATTTTTACAGAGTACTAATAAGACCACAATTGTTTAGAGAATAAAATTATACCATGAATAATTTCTTTTTTTTAAAGATTTTATTTATTTGACAGACAGAGATCACAAGTAGGGATAGAGGCAGGCAAAGAGAGAGGGGGAAGCAGGCTCCCCGCTGCGCAGAGACCTCCCCCCACCCCAGTGTGGGGCTCGATCCCAGGACCCTGAGACCATGACATGAGCCGAAGGCAGAGGCTTAACCCACTGAGCCACCCAGGTGTCCCTGCCACGAATAATTTCAAAGAACATGCCAATCTTGAGAAATTAGAACATGAGCACATCTATGTGTTTATCCATTCATTACAACCATCTTCAGAGAAATATTATAGAAGAAATGCCCGAACTTACCAAGAATCTACCACATGAAGTCCCTAACTCACTGTACTTAACTCTGAAAAGCAACAGTGATAGTCAAAAGAGTCCTTTTACCAATGGTGTCCATTCAGTATAAATAGATATATTTTATCAGCACACATTTATTTTTATCAGTATATATGTAAATATAGGATAATACTATACTTGCTATTTTTTTATGTAAGAGATAATGTTTTCTAAGCGAAAAAAACAAGGAACACAGTGACAGGCTAAACTGAAGAATGTATTTCATAGTGTATTTGAAACATATGACTTTATACCAGTGATTCCCAGCCTACTATTAATCCCTGAAATGTGTGAAAAATGAGTTAATTTTGTGTCTCCAGCTATTTGAAGGAATTATAAAGAATTATCAAAATAAATAGAACTTAATTTGGAGACCAAAAATTACAATCATAAAGCATTTTAAGCAGGGTAAAAAATACTGTAAAATGAACATGGCATCACCCATGAGAAATCATAATGTTCTCATCTCTATTATAACCAGAAAAGGTGATTTATTTCATAAAGTACATTAGTGTGCTTCTGCACAAGGGCAGTATTCTCTATGTAAAAAGCATTATGTTCTATTTTGGTGGTAGTTTTTCTGTCAGCACTGAAGAAGCCCAAGACTCAAACATCAGAACACAGATCCAAGCCCATAATTATCCCCACTAAGAATCTTTTACTCAGACCTACAGAAATCAACTTATTTTCACTTGCATAGTGACTGATTTCTTTCATCATAATTTCTACTTATTTGTTGTTGCTTGTTAATTGTCCATCTTCTGCTTTAAAGTGTAATCTAAAGGGGAGGAAATGGTGCTCGCTTCAGCAGCACATATACTAAAAAAGGGGAGGAAATGTCTGACTTGATCACAGATATGTGTATCTATTAGTTAACAGATATTGTTTAAGTGAACTGAAAGAATGAATCAATGGACGTTCATAACTACATTATAAAACAAGGGCCCAATGACTTATTGTGTAGTATTTAATAGGATATTAATAAGTTAAATTGGATATGAATTTATTAGTATTTTGAAGGGTATCTCAGTAGTTTTTCTAAGGATACTCATTAGTTTACATGTTGTTATCTTTATCCACAATGTAAATGTATGTAGAATACATAGCAGGTGAACAAATAAATCTCCTAGAATGACAAATGTACTTGTTTGGAAGTGAAAAGATCCATTTTATACATATTTATTTGTCAAAAAAAATGATTCAATATTATAACGATCAACAGAGGTACAAATATTACAGATATCTCCTTTTTAACTTATAGCATATTTTATCTTTCTCTGCTACATAAAGCAATCTTTTTAATTTTTATTTTTTTTAAGTGTTGTACATTTTACTTATGAAAAGGGACCATGCTAAGGATGACTTATAAATGAAGAAAAACCAAAAGTCAAAAATTAAAATAAGCCATATATTTTTAAAAACATGTTTTCATAGTTTCTCCTAAGCACCACCTAAGGGTTAACTCTTAATTTTTATTTTTTATTAACATATAATGTATTATTAGCCCCAGGGGTACAGGTCTGTGAATCTTTAGTCTTACACATTTCATAGCACTCACCATAGCACATACCCTTCCCAATGTCCATCACCCAGCCACCCCCACCCCCAACTCTCAGTTTGTTTTGTGAGATTAAGAATCTCTTATGGATTGTCTCTCTCCTGATCCCATCTTGATTCATTTTTTTTTTTCCCTTCCCTACCCTTAACTCTTAAATTTTAACTGAAATGTAGCTGACGGTGTTCTATCAGTTTCAGGTGTATAATATAATGATTCAAAAATTCTAAGTTAATCACAGTAAGTGGACTCTAAATCGCCCTTAGCTATTTCACCCATCCCCCGCATACTCCCCTCTGGCAGCCATCAGTTCACTCTCTGTAGTTAAGAGTCTGGCTTTCTGTTTGTCTCTTTTATTTTTAGAAAGAGAGAGAGCACATGCAAGCACAAGCAGGGCGAGAAGCAGGGAGAGGGAGAAGGAAAAAAGTACTGGGCTCCCCCTGAGCAGGGAGCCCAGTGCAGGGCTTGATCCCAGGACCCCGAGATCACAACCTGAGTCAAGGACAGACACTTAACTGACTGAGCCACCCAGGTGCTTTTATTCTTTGTTCCTTCTACACACAAATGAAATCATGCATTTGTCTTTCTCTGATTTATTTCATTTAGCATTATACCCTTTAGGTTCATTCATATTGTTGAAAATGGCTATACTTTTTTCTGTTTTATGGCTGGGTAATAGTCCATTAAGAGTGTGTGTGTGTGTGTGTGTGTGTGTGTACATATATAGTTACACATATATACAAGCATGTGCGTATATCTGTGTGCATGTGTATGTGTGTATATACATGTGTATGTGTGTATATACATATGCATGTTTATGCATATTTGTGAATGTGGGGTGGTGGAGGCATGCACACATGTATGAATGTGTATGTACATGTGTATTTGTGTATATGCATGGATATGCATGTGCATGCATGAGTAGGTATATATATAGGTGTATATGACCTGAAACCATAAAATTCCTTGAAGAAACCATAGATTTCTTTGATATCATAGGTTTTCTTGATATCAGCCATAGAAGTATTCTTGCAGATTGTGTCCCCTGGTGAGGGACACTAAAGTAAAATTAAACTATAAATAAAAAGCTTTTGCGCAACAAAGGAACCCAACAACAAAGCAAAAAGGCAATCTACTGAATGGAAGAAGATATATTTGCAAATAATATATTCGATAAGGGGTTAATATCCAACCTATATAAAGAACATCTACAATTCAACATCAAAACACACACACACACAATCCAATTAAAAATGGACAGAGGAACTGAAGAGAGGTTTTTCAAAAGAAAACATACAGATGGCCAACAGACACATATAAACTTGCTCAACATCACTCATCATCAGGGAAATTCAAATCAAAACCAAAACAAGATATCACCTCACACCTGAAAGAATGACTAAGCTCAAAAAGACAAGAAACAAGTGTTGACAAGGACATGGAAAAAAAGGAACCCTCACATGCTATTCGTGAGAATGCAAACTGGTGCAGCCCCTGTGGAAAATAGTATAGTTCCTCAAAAAATTAAAAATAGAATTAGTACATGATCCAGTAATTCTACTGCTGGAAAATCAGCCAAAGAAAATAAAGCATTAATTCAAAGAATACATTCACGTCTATGTCTATTGTAGCATTAGCTACAATAGCCAAAATATGGAAGCAATCCAAGTGTTGATTAAGAGATAAATGGAGAAAGCAACGAATTTTATGTTCTCAAAAACACAAGAATTGTTTCATTATATTCCAGGAATTTTTATTTTTGGATTACTAAACCCAAGGGAATGATGGTTCATATCTAATAGTGGTCTATTTAGACACAGTCTGGCAAAATGCAATTCTGTTAGTGAACCAGAAACTTTGCTCATTGTTTGGGTCAGGGCACATTAAAATGTGTCAGTGCTTTCAAGTGAGTGAGGAAAAGCAGCTTTCAGCCTTAAAACAGATGGGGGAGGGGAAGGGTGGAAGGCAGACAATTTACTAGTCATCTGATTATTTATAGATCATATAAGACAAGAACCTTCAGAGAGGAATATAGAGCCCCACTGATGGGGGTTCGATGGGAGAGGGTGTCTTGCCAGTTTGTTGCCTCTTATTAAAATGAATTTAGGCTTATTTAAATATCCTAGAACACATTTTATTTTAACACACATGTATTCCACTTTGCCCACAAATTGTATATATTTTGTGAAAAATAGGTCAAAGATGCCTTGAGGAACACACAAATGAATGACATATGACTAATGGGTCTCCTACAGTCCAAGACTGAAGAAAATTAAGCAGTGGGGAGATATGACTCAGTCCCCATCGAGATGTTGACAAAATCAAGTCATACTCATTACTTACAGAATTCCCACCTGCTCTTAACTACATTAAATTTTTAAGTTGTGCTTTTATAAACAGAATCATATGTCATGTTTCTCCATATGCTTCTTAGCAGGCACAGAGAGTTCTTAGTACTTTTTTAGACAGACCGAGCCCTGTGATATGATTCATTACCATGCATAAGTCCTGGGTTATTACCGTGTCTTTGCCATTTGGAAAACAGTGCTCACACATTTGATATAAGGTGACAGGGTGGAATTAGATGTGCGTAGTTAACTCAACTCTAGACTCAACACAATGCATCTCCAGGATCATAAGTAGATGACAATTACTGCGGATTAAACTCCCTGTATGAAACTAATTTAGAAGCAGATGGCTCCACACAACTTTGATGGCCCTTCAGTCTCTTCATTGCAAATAAAATACTTGCTAGGTTTGGTAAAACAAAAAAGAGATCACAGCTGTCTTATCAGTACATTTTTTGATAAGGATGCCTAATCAGGCTTTAAGTGATGTGACACAGTGGGGAAAAATCCTCACGTTTGCCATCTCTTTTTGTAATTGAGCATAACATGCCCAAGGATGAGGCACCAAGTACTGGGGCTGCAGGAAGGTTCCCTCCAGAATAGCACACATAAGCTATGGATGGAGTCTTTTCAGAAAACACAGGGATTCCGTCAGACCTGAAAGGGGGTGTTAGAAAACTTTGGAGAGTCTATAAACTCTCCCTGAAAAAGGGAGAGTCTGTAAAACTTCAGTACAATCATGGTTAGATCATTGCTGAAAACAGATAAAGATAGGTAGTGCTCTGTCTAATCTAGCAAAATTAAAGTCATTTTAGAATTCAGTTTTCTAAATAGCTTTTATTTCCATACCCAAGGGGCATTTCGGACAACCCTCTTGAGGGGTTTGGCAGGTCTAGTGGTAGCCGTTTATTTGCAACTCTCCCACACAGCACAGACAGAACTCTGAAGGCAAGGATCATATTTGTCCTCTTTTGTAACCCCAATACCTTGCAGAGGGCTAATTGCTTACTTACCAGTTGTTAGTAAGCAACTGATTATTAATGATCTAATCTATGGTTAATACATAGAACACAGTACTGGGTCTATGACTAAAACATATGAAGATAACAATGGGAAGAACAGGATGGGCTTAAAACCTGGTTTATGGCATTCTACTTACAGACTGTATAAAGGGTAGGAGTTGTTCTAGAGATAGCCAAGTGTGTATTAATACAAACTACATCAGGGATCACAAACCCAAATGGTTTGAGATGAACTGTAAGTTTATTGAGAAGGTATCATACTGTTTATTTTGCTATAAAGAATATTAATTTCTTAAATCTATTATTTTTAAAAATATTATATGTGCCAGTGTTTGCGCTCTCATCTGTAGGCTATTCAAAAAGGCAAATCCTTTGAAAATAAGGGTCCATTGTGTCAGGCTCAAGATAGAGCAAAAGTATTTCTGAATGGAAAAATTCATAAGGAACAATTACAGACTCAGAAAACTGCTCAAGGACATAACATAGAAACAATAATCAAGCCCAAAACAGGAAGTTAGCTGAACAAAGACAGAATATAATCAAAGTATGTGGTCCTCTCTTCCCATAGAAATGAAGGAAAAGCTGTTAGACAATGTCATTGAGAGGGAGTGACCACCACTGACCTAAGAGCTAGAGCCAGGCACTCATAAGCTCCCCACCCCTCCTCGGTCCTTCATTTGCCTTCCCTGCTCCAAGGACACATACTTGAGATAATGGTGGGGTGATGAGGCCATCTGGACACATATGAGACTGAAGCCAGTTAAAACCTCTATAAACAAACAAACAAACAAACAAAAAACCTCTATAAACTTTCAGGTTCGGTGGCTGGGCAGTTGCAGGGCTCCATTCATCCCGCTGCCAGCTAAGACAAGACTCATAGGTAAGTTCACCTGCTTATTCAACCCACCACCTACCAACCGGGAGTGGTCTGCCTCTTTCTCCCGCTCTCTCCCTGCCCTCCGTGTATGAGGGCCAGTTTCAGATTACACCTGTGGGGCTCCCAAAGAGCTTATAAACCAACACACTACCTGATGCACTAAGACAGTGATGTCCTAACTTGAGACTCACAAACTCTTGGGAAGTTGTTCTGTGATCCCTCATGAAGAAATAATTTCAGGTAAAAAATATCAGACAGTTAGGATTTATCCTGTATCTATGGGATACAATCAGTTTCAATTATGAACCATATGTGAAACTCATCAAACAACACAGTTCAAAAATGGCAGCAAATAATGTTTAAGAACCAAATGAATATCAAGATATATTCCTGAGATCGAAAATAAGCCAGGGCACTTGAGTGGCTCAGTGGGTTAAGCCACTGCCTTCAGCTCAGGTCATGATCTTAGGGTCCTGGGATTGAGCCCCGCATCGGGCTCTCTGCTTGGCGGGGAGTCTGCTTCCCCCTCTCTCTGCCTGCCTCTTTGCCTACTTGTGATCTCTCTGTCAAATAAATAAAATCTTAAAAAAAATAAAAAATAAAAAGCCTATTCTTAAATCCTATAACTCATAATTTTTATATTTACTAATTTTCTAAAACATCAGGTGGTTTTTGTTACAGTAGAATTTCAAAGGGCAACCATGTGTGGTCTTGACTTTCATTCCATCCATGGTTTCTGAAGCTCTGTGGCTTTGCATTGCAGGAGGGTACTTAAGGCTAAGGCCAGGACTCACACATGTTAGTAGCCAGGAGATGTCTCAACCCCATTAGCCCCATCTTCTCTCAGACGTCCTTGGACCTCCTGGTCATCTCTCACTTCCTCAGACTTTCTCATTCATTCCTTTTGTGGCTCTTTTAATATACTTCTTTTATGACATGCACCATATCCTCTCCCAGCACTTAGATTTTGAGTGTTACCTCCTCAAGGAAACCATTACTGACCCCTAGGGCTTTCCCCCTATGATTTATAGAGCTGATACCCTTCTTTGTGTAATTGTCTTCTTAGGTATGTGTCCTCCACCAGACAGGAAGCACGTGTCTGTTTTTTATCTCATTAATGCCCAACTGAAACTTAGACATTTCTGAAGCATTACAGGCACTCCTTAACTATGTCCTGGTGAATGCATGAGTGAATCAACTGTTGTAAGTCACAAGTATATTGAGATTTTTGTTGTTGTTGTTTTTACAGTTACTAAAGCAGATAGTTTTGTGATTGGAAAGAAGGGTAAAATAAGCAAAACCAAGCATCAAATCAACTGAATAAAGTGAAATAGAGAAAACATCAATATATTAAGAATTGGGAGGACTCACCTTGTTAATCACAGTTAACAACTATAAGGCTTCTTTTTGGAAACTTTTCTGCACAGAATGCAGAACATTCAGAGGGAGTGGAGTAACATGCAAAATGCAGGATAGTGAAAAGGTGAGGAAAAACATCTGAGACTAAGAGATGAAATAAAGTTGTGGAATGAGTCATGGTTGGATTTTTTTAAATCTCTTTAAGATTTCACCTCTATTTGTTGTACTGGATGAAATATTTTGGTACACTGGGAGAGCTTCTCTACAAGTGACAGACATACTCGAACCTTCCTTTGAGGAAGATGCCCACTCACTTTTGTACTGTTTCATTCTTTCCCTCTTTCTTCTAAGCATTTTATAGCTAACCTACTTAGAGCTGTTAATTTTGCTTTCGAGGTAGTTCCATTATTTTGTGGTGCAAAAGCAACTTGCTAATTAAGAGAACTGCCCTCCTCACCCCTATTTTCATAGTCTTGTTAATGGAATAAGGCTGTTTACAGCAGCGCACCTGATAAAATCATGTCAAGAGTATAATGACTCTCTTTAAGGGAAGCAGCAATGGTATGAAGATAAAATACAGCATTGGAAATAAAGGAGTATGATCTGAGTGGGAGTTTTAAGATCGGAAACTGTTACACTTCTGAGGTCAAAAGAAAGCCTGTATTATAGAAGTTAAAAAAAAAAAAGTGAGTTTCTAGGTGAAATGTTCTTGATTACCTAACTACATCTAATTAATATATGTAAAATATTCTACTACTTTGGAAATAAGAAAAATATGTTTTTTTAAATAAATATTCTACTTATTTTTAAAAGGTCATACTGTAGAAGCAGTGGGATCCCACACAATTTTATTTTTAATTTTCCTGGACTCCTGGGTGAAGGACACAAGGCCAGGCCTGTACTTAACATTTCTCAGAAAAATTCTAGTCAAGATATAATCAAAAGTTTTATATTCATTTTGTTTCCTGTAGATGAACGCCTCACGTTTCACCCATTCCCATACAGTGGAAAAGGCTGTCTTACTACAGGAAGCTCCTGAGAAAGTAGAAATATAAAGAGACCAAAAATATAAAATAAAATAATAATCCTACAAAAGACTAATTTTCTCAGAAGTTGAGATCTAGCATGTATATAATGTAGATTTCTTGGCGGCAATCCTTTTTTAAAAGCGCAGAGCAGGGGGCACCTGGTGGCACAGTGGGTTAAAGCCTCTGCCTTTGGCTCAGTTCATGATCCCAGGGTCCTGGGATCGAGCCCCGCATCGGGCTCTCTGCTCTGCGGACAGCCTGCTTCCTCCTCTCTCTCTCTGCCTCTCTGCCTACTTGTGATCTCTGTCTATCAAGTAAATAAATGAAATCTTTAAAAAAAAAAAAAAAAAGCTCAGAGCAGGAGATTCTTTTGTAAAGCAGGTAATGCTTTTGCCATAGTCAAGGGTCTACTCATAATTCTTGAGTTTAAAATGTGAGATTCTGTGTAGTTTTGTTGACAGGTTCTTTGTAACAGTCTGCTCTTGATACCCACGGAGGCTCTGATTCATTCTGCTCTGACGTATTTCCTGGTGATCCTACTGCAGCCACAGATTTTACTTCGGTTCAGCTTTACGGCAGCAGCTTGGCTAGCAAACTATTTGCTCTTCCCTGTACACATACTACACAATCCAGTGAGATGTGACTTTTCTTCCACAGCTCATGCCTAGGGGTGGGCTTAAATGAATTTACATACATGAAGTAGTTGGTACAGAACCTGGTTACATAAAAATGCAATGTATGTTGGCCAGGATCTTTGCCCCTGAGGTAAGAACGTTTGAATACCCTGAAGGGTAAGAAATCTGAGATATCTGCCAAAATACATCTCTTTTAGTCCATTTCCAACTTTTTGCTTAGACCTCACTTAGACGTATAGTCAATTCTCATTTGTGGATGTGGTATTTTGTAAGTGCACCAACTTGTAGAAGTAAATCTGAAACCCCAAAATTAGTACTAGTGGTGCTCTTACAGTCATTCACAGATGTGCAGAGTGGCAAAGCATTTGAGTTGCCAGACACATTCATTCCTAGCTGTGGGGGGAGGTCATGAAGAGGTCATGGCCACCAGTTGACCCTTGAGCTGGACCCTGACAATCAGACTCCTCATCCCCTCCATCGTCCTTGGAATATGGATTCCACTAGGCTTTCCCCACTCCCAGAGGCTCCCCAAAGACGTAGCCTTGCAATAATGATGTGGTATTGAGACTGAAGATTTAATGGGGGGAAGGGGGATCAACGTGTCATGCTACTGCCCAAAACATGTGTCATATGCTAGGTTCCCTTCCTTATTAAACCCACTACCAACGTGCAGTGGCCTCTTTCTTCTGTCCCTCGCTGCCCTCCAGGTTGGGAAGACAGTTTCAGAATTACACCTGGGAAGCTCCGGAGCTTTCAAACCAACACCAGGGGAGGTCAAGCAAGGAGACACTCTGCCTTCTTATTTCAGTTTTCATATTGTTCACAAGTGGCCTTTTTCCAGTGACATTTGTAGCGTGCTTTTCTCACTTTTGTGGTTTTTGTTGATTTTGCCCATTTAAAATTATTCCCAAGCACAGTGCTCAAGAGCTGTCTGGTCTTTCTAAACACAAGAAGACTGATTGCGTTACAGAAAGAATACATTATTAGATAAGCTTTGCTCAGGCATGTGTTATAGTGCTGTTGCTTCTGAATTTAGTGTTAACGAATCAACCATTTATTACATAAGATGTCTTCAAACAAACACATAAAACAAGGTACATATTAATCAGTTAAAAATAGTGTGACCGCAGGCTTCCAGGAGCCCAACATTGTACTTCCCCTAGGAGCAAATGGTATAGTATTTGCTAAGTCAGTATTCACATCAACTTGCAGAACATTACCACAAACAATGAGAACTGACTACACTAAATATGTATGAAAATGGTTAAATTATTTCATGTTTCTGAAGAAAAGCAAATAAATTTAGAAAGATGGACTGGGGCATGAATGGGAAAGATTTTATACATTGTGATTTTTTTTTTTTTTTGTACAATGTGATTTTTCTTGAGGCCCTTGGAAAAGCAATTAAGTCTTCTTGTTTAAAACCATTATCTAGAACCTACCCAAAAAGAAACCAGAATGAAAATGATCTCTCTAGGATTTCATGCAAGGAAAAGATCCTAGGGTTGGCAGAAGTCAGAATTGAGAAGTCAGAATCAAAGTTTAGTTTGAAAGGCAAACAGATCCGAGACTGAGAAGTGCTGAATTCACCGAGCTACAGAGTTGAATGAGAATCTACCCTGATGGAACACAAATCCCATCAGCTGAAGAGGCAACAAAAATGAACTAAAGACCAACATGCTGAGGTCCAAGTGCTCTGCGGCTGAGTTTCCAAATCTTAATTTTATGAAAAATCATGAATAGCTGTTAGTGTGAATGAGCTCCTTCAAGAAAGAAAACTGGGCTGCCAAGTATTTATCATGTTAACTGTCCTGTATTTCTGTCAGAAGATTCCTGGGTCCTTGTCTATGAGGTCATAGGATACAGTTCTTCAGCTTGCCATCCAGTTGAAAAGGTTCTTGAGAGCAAAACTGAGTAGTACAACCATTATTTTGGGGGCATATATCCCAAAATTCATGAACTCATGGTTGAGTAAGGAAACAGGCATTTGTTGAATAAATCAATGAGCTTCTTAGTAACAGAATCCTCGGAATAATTCCCTGTCTCCTCAGTGTCTCCTGTCCCCATCTATTTGTCTCTAACCACCACCACCACCACCACCACCTCCACCACCATTTTTAGCCTTTGTGTGGGGCTGACACAATTACACTACTTCTTTGTTCAGAGGCTCTAGGGAAATAATGAAATCTGTATTATTACTTACATGGGGTCCCAGCACTCTCATCACACAGGGAAGAACAACCCTACTTATGCCTATACACAAACCCAAGTTTTATACATTGGACAAATTAACAACAAAAGTGTTTGGGATACATTATTCACATAATGATCACAAAACAGGACCTTTGAGGTCACGGAAAAAGCCATCTGCTTTAGTCACATAGTGCAGGCTTTCTGATACATCTTAAATATGCTGTAATCAAATAATGAGCTTCATCTTTTCTGCAGAATAAAAACAGACTAAGAAACATGGGAAATGTGGATACCTAACAAATAATGAAGATATTAATGATAATAATGTCTTTTAAGAAAGCAGCCAAATTCAATCATGAAAGGCTCCTGCACAAAAAACTCTAGATTACATGTTTCAAGAAAATCCTCTATTATCACCAGCGTTTTTTAATAGCTTGGTCTCCAAATTTCTAATAAAATCGAATCATTATTATAATTCCATGTGGCATTACTGAGCTCACAAAGGAAAATTATGTGCTAAGGTAAATAATATTTAGAAATAGAAATGAAAATAATACTCCAACTGAAACTTGATCTTTTACAGAAAGTCTCAAAAAGAAAATACTCTATCATTTAATCATTTCAAATTTTTCTAAAACTTCTCTTTCAGGTCTACCCATACTTATCAGTACTTATTTAATTTTGAAATGTACACACATGAAGAATTATGACCCAAATCCACTAAAGAAAAGGAAATAAAGTATTTCTATTAAATCTGATATACCTCTTAGGAAGAGGAAAGATGTTCTTAACTGTGTATCAAGATTATTTCCCTAGAGTAATGTGATCACAAGCGTATTAGCTCCTGCATTAGACTCTTCAACAGTTACATACTGGTTTCTATAAGGCACAGTCACCTTCCTCAAGGGTCCGTGTCTAAACTGTATCTACACAAAACCTTGTATCATCTATCTGGTCATCCGAGAGGCTGGAGGGGAGTTTACCCGGGGAAAAGCAGTATATCCCTATACCCCTATAACATGCAAGAGGAAGTGCATGTTATAAAAATACAATGTGCCTGGAAATCTTCACCATTCTGAGAGCTTGGGGGCCAAATGGAAGGCAAATACTGGCAGTAATCGTACAACATAGGTCAAATTGTGAACACAAGGGTTGAACTTAGATCAAATCATGCTAAGCTTTGAGTTTTGTTTTTTTTTTCCTGTCGTCAGTGAACATCCAGTAGGAATTACTGATGGTAAACATCTGTCCTGGTTCCTTCAGTCTGCTGTAACAAAGCAGCAGAAACCAGGCATCTTACAAGCAACAAATTTGTTTCTACCAGTCCTGGGGCCCCGAAGCCGAAGATCGAGATGCTGATAGATTCAGTATCTGGTGAAAACTGACTTCCTGGTTGGGAGACTGTAGCATCGTGCTGTTACCTCACAAAATGAAAGGGACAACAAGGGAGCGTTCTCTGACCATTTTAGAAGGGCACTGATCCCACTCGTGAGGGCAGA
>ML104880.1:58268-78096 GCA_003697995.1 Taxidea taxus jeffersonii | reverse complement strand
ACTTAAAGTTCTTAAGACTTTACCACAAGCCTTTTTTTTTTCCTTGTAACAGGTCATCTGGTTTTCATCTGTCCCTGATTTAAAACATTTCCAATGGTTTTCCAACTCCACTTGTGGCATTTCACACCCAACTCTGCCTATTGTAGTAGGCTAGTACCTCTTGGTCCTAGAGAGAGGTTATGTTGTTACAACTTACCCCAAATTGTTAATAAGCTTCACAAAAATATTTGATTTATAAATAAGAATGGAAGAAATCTACCACCCTTTTTTTTTTTTTTTAAGATTTTATTTATTTGTCAGAGAGAGAGCAGGAGCGAGCACAGGCAGAGAGGCAGGCAGAGGCAGAGGGAGAAGCAGGCCCCCTGCCGAGCAAGGAGCCCGATGTGGGACTCGATCCCAGGATGCTGGGATCATGACCTGAGCCAAAGGCAGCCGCTTAACCAACTGAGCCACCCAGGCGTCCCTCTACCTTTCTTAAAAGAAATACCAACTAAACAGCACAGGAAAGCTAAGTGTGAAGGATTCTCGGCTAGAGGCAATCCCAAAGCAGCTGAAAACAGAACATACGGATGGACTCTTATGCAAGAATTATACAGCTGGCACCATAGAGGACTTTGCGATCTGACGGCTAATTCTAGAGCCCCGAGGAACCGACCAAATGTATTTATTCCCCTGTTAGTCTATCTTGAGTTTTAAAAACTTGCCCACATTGATTCAAGATCTGATAAATTTTAGTTCCTGGTTTGCCAACTCTCACAAGCCCAGCATAAAGAGAATCACGCACAAGTCCTTCTTTGCCAACAACAGGAGTATTTACACAAATATCCATTTCCATTCTGTCGTAGAAGAACCTCCAAGAATAAAGAGAAAACCTTTTCAATGGAAAATAAATGTAGGTCCTTTAAAACCACTAAAGGATTCAAGAAACAGACTATGGAGGCGAGAGAAATAGCATGTCTCAGGATCAAAGACACTGTGGCAAAAATATTTATGCAATTTAAGTTGCTTTCAGGTCAGAAGATGTGTAGTTTGTTGGAAGAAAAGAGTGTAACCATCTATGGCATCACTGAATTCTCTGAATACATCTACTGCCACAGATTGCAACATTATTCGTGACAAAGCCTAGGTCCTGTGCATGAAAACGCCCTGATTAGATAATTTTGTTATTACCTGCACTTCACAGTAAGACCTGTTAATGTGATAAGCAGTTTTTAACAATTGTATCCTGTGATATTTTCCTAATGTGTGTATTTACGCATACTGCTGTGAACAGTTACGCTTGAAGCATTTTTAAGAACTCTAACCTGTGATATTTTCCTAATGTGTGTATTTATGCATATCACAGAGAGCTGTTAATGTTATAAGCATTTTTAAGGACTTTAAGGATATTTTAAACCAATGTTTATAATTACTCAAAAATCCAAATGTATCTTTTTAGACAAATATGGCTTGAAGGCACCTTGTTTACACAAGGCACATGGTGGTCTTGTGGGACTTTCTCAGAATTAGACACACCCTCCCCACAAGAAGTAATAAGTAAGTAAATAAATAAAATAAATAAAGGAATGAAACATTCAGGGGAAATTAAATTGATAAATCCTTTAACTCTAGATAACCAAAATTTAGAAGACTTTACTGGACAGCTGTTTTATACAAGATAGTAAATTAGATAATATAGAAGACAACATTTTAAAAATGTCCTTACTCACAAGGAGTTCGTAATTTAGGAAGAAAATGGAGATACACAAAATTAACTCTACATTTTATGCTAGAGATATAAATCATAATGGGAAAGTAAAAGAGAGTAATTCTAAAATAATTCATCTCTAGAACACAATGCTCTTACGTTGCTGAATTTGCCTTAATGTTCATTTTTTCTTCTGCCTGAAACCCACCTCCCTCTTAGTTCACTTATTAAGCTACTACCCATCCTTCAGTGTTTTCCTTCAGCAATCTATAATCTTGAGGCACAATGGAAATTTCCCATTCTTTAAGCCACTTGAAGATATGACTGACATACTTAATGTGTATAACTTGATGAACTTGGAGTCCATATGCATACATCTGTGAAACCAGCCCTACTGTGAAGGCCACAAACATCTCAAAGCCCTCCCCAAATTCCTCCGACCCCCTTAATTACTGTTGTTGGTGGGGAAATGGGCTGTGTAAGAACATGTAACATTCTTTTCCACCAACATCTACAAAGGTATGCTACAGCAACAAACCCAAAGTTCCAGCCGCTTAACGGAGAAACCCTACAAACAAAACCCACAAATACATTCCAACAAGAACTTTTGCTTCAGGTACTTGGAAACTGAGTAGATCATGGCCCCACCAGGTTGTAACTACAGCACTTGGACTATGTAGCCTTAGTTATCACCCCATAGAACATAAAGCTAGAATCACAGAGTTTCCCAGGAGTTGTCCCTGGAAGGACACTCTTCACTTTCACTCACAGCAGGTAAGGTTGCTTACTAACTAGTGGCAGGAAATGGGAATGGGAATATCTAGAAGCATTCGAATTGTTGGAACTTAAAGAAAATTTGCAAACAGTGCAAAGTAGGTTCTTAATTGATGGAATTTAACCACCTTATAGCTGGAAGTCTAGTCACATGGAGAAATGATGCCAGTTTTAAAGTTATTACACCACAGAATTGGTATCAAAGGTGCTAATATTTGGGGAGTTGATTAAAGGATGGCTTTTAGACCATGGTGACATGACCAATTCAAGGAACTTGACTCTAAGGTGAGCACTCAGGATTTAATTTTGAATTTAATTTAATGTTGAAATAGCTGAACCAAGTAAACCAGGTTCCTTAAAAAAAAAATTTTTTTTAAAGTAACCTAAAGTCAAAATTGGTCCCATGAAAATGGAGGTGAGCCCAAGGTGTCAGAAAGCTACATGAGAGCCCGGGCAGGGCAGGCCAACATGTCTCTGTTGTGGGGTCAGGAAAAACACAGGATCTAGGAGCCTAGCCAGCCACTGAACTCTGAATTCAACTTGTTTTCAAGGAGATGCAATGGAGGCACAAAATTCTGAAAAGGATCATATCAGCACACGGAATGGATGCAAAAATGGATCAAGCTAAGTTCAAATCGTACTCTTCCTTGGGATACTTGGACCTTACTTCTAAATATTCACAGACTGGGGAGCCTGGGTGGCTCAGTGGGTTAAAGCCCCTGCCTTCGGCTCAGGTCATGATCCAGGGTCCTGGGATCGAAACCGAATCGGGCTCTCTGCTCAGCAGGGAGCCTGTTTCCCTTCCTCTCTCTGCCTGCCTCTCTCCCTACTTGTGATCTCTTTGTCAAATAAATAAAATCTTTTAAAAATAAATAAATATTCACAGACCATCTTATATAAAGCAGATATACAGTTGACAGAAAATAAAGTTATATAGATAATATTATGTATTTTAGTTCAACTAGTTCTGAGGACATTCCAAAATGTATATTCTTAGAGGTAAGATAAACATCAAATGGTATCAACGTCTCCCTGAATGGAGAGAATGACGTAAGGATCTCCACACAGGCTGCACAAGCCATTCTGTGGATTGCTTTATACCCATCATTGATTGATGTGGGTCTCTGATTTTAATGCTCCTAATCACCAGTTATTACCAAACCATGGACATGAATATTTTTCCTTCCATTGGTCCTTCCAGAAAAAGAATGGAAACCATAATACCATCACTTTTACTCCATTTAGTATTATTACATACAGATTATGGGTTAATAATTCAGAATGGACTATAATGGTTCTGCTGTTTTTCTATAGCAACAGTGTACATTTGAACATTTTTGTGGTATTTTTCCCAAATAAGTAATTATTTTCCTTTTCTTTACCTTCATCTAACCAGAGGCATAGCACTTTTTCAACAATATGTTCAATTCTGGTATGTCCTCTTTGGCGTCAACTAACCTCATCTCAAAAGATAGTTATTTAAAGGCATAATGAGCCCAGCATTTATCCTCTATTCTGCAGCTCCTTTAACAGTCCAGGTTCTCCTGGGCCACGAGGCACTGAGGCAGGCTATGTGGACAACTCCTCAATCTGCATATGCACGATGGGCATGTTTCTACACTGGCACCGGAGGTCTTGACACAGCAACAGATGGTTCCCACATCAGTAAAGATTCCACGCAGTGTACTACCCTGGCTTACATTCCTTGCAAGACGTGTCTTGTCATTTCTATTAGTGAAACGGGCAACTTCTTGCTGACATTTCCGTGAACACTCCAGATACTCAGAAATAAAATTCATCATGGTCTCTTAACTACAAGTAGGAATTCCATCTTTCTTATCTCCGAACCTGAATGAGCATCTTGAAACACATAATTTCAAAGGACAGTATTTCTGATTTACATTGTTAGATGAAACGCAAAAATAATAGTAATAATAATTGACATTTTCAGAAAAATGCTGTGTAATCTATGGCCATTTTTAACTGTTCTATGGGCACTCAAGATTAACTGAATTAACAAAATTAACTGAATAAAACTAAACATATGTAAACATTTTCTACATATTTACTTGTATATTATGTGTCTGTGTATGGGTATGTATAGAATCAGATCTCTCCGGGTCACCCATCCCTCAGCTGTGGTAGCTTAATGACTTCTGTTCACACAGCTTGCCCTGGGTCTCATCCTCACTGCCTCTCCTCTGCATTCTCCTCACAACAGGCAGACTCTTCCTCTAAAAGTACAGATCAAACTGAGGGGTTTGGAGGGGTGGGGATGGTGGATGGGTGAGCCTGGTGGTGGGTATTAAGGAGGACACGTATTGCACGGAGCATTGGGTATGGTTAAATACATACATACATACATACACACACAAATACACATACATACATACATATAAATAAAAGTACAGATCAGATTATGTCAATCCTGGACTTAAAACCCTTTGATTGCTTCCCTGTGCTATTAGGACAAATCCTTACTTGTTCCCTTCTCCAGCTGCTCTGCCACTCCCACTTTATCTCCTGGGACCTTCTCTCTCTCTCTTTCTTTCCATCAGTTCCACAGCACTGGCCAGGTTTGGATAGTCCCCAATTATCTTTCTTCTCAGGCACTAAACACATGCTAGTCCTCATTCTTAGGCCATTTCCAACCTCACTGCAGAGACCCTTGACCCAAAAATCTCCCTCTCAGCCTCCCTTTCTTTAGGGAGTGTGTCACTGAAACCATAGGCTATGTGAGAACCCTGCTACACCACCTTGTCTTTCTCCAACAAAACACCCATTACACCATCACTGTAGTCTTCTCAAGAGCAGGAACCATGTACATGGCATCTTTCCACCATTTAGCACCATGTCTGAACACAGTAGGTACTTCGCAAGGATTTACAGTTGCAGAAGGGATTGAAAAAGGAATCACAGAGAAATATTTAGGAGGCTAAATAAGACTAAGCATAGAAGAGTAAGTGAATGGATATTAAAGGGAAAACTTTTGTATAAAATTAGATCTAGCAAAGGGAATATGAATTTTATCATTTATAACACTTATAGTGCTGTTATATACAGACATGTAATAATTTTTCATTTGTCTATTTCTTTCTGAACTCTTCATGCTGTAGAAACTTTGCTCTTATGCAAAATCTTATTTTTATTAAGACTGTTTCACTAGAGTCTATTTCAATGTTTTCATGAGCTCTCTCTTATCTTTATGTACCATTAAAGGAACTCAATCTCGGGAAAAAAAAAATATTGGAGAGAACCTTTATAGGAAAACTTTAAGTATTATACTGTTATTAGAACTACAGGGTTTTTGGTTTTTGTATTTGTTCTTGTTCTTGTTTTTTGTTTTTGTTTTTTCAGAAGACTGAGTTGGGTTTCTGGTCAAGCACAGTTCAACAGAAAATTTCATTTGCCTTTTTACTTGGGTTATTTTTTCATGAATCTGGTCCTTTTTATCCATAACAGGACACTGCTCAACTTCTCTAGGCTGTACAATGTTTTTCCCCAACAAATAGGAGAATGGACTTGTAGGCCTTGAATGAAACAACTTTCTCAGCTCATGGGCAAGTGCATATGATATGATGTTGGGTTCCCTCTGAAGACACTGAAATATAGCAAAATAATTCTCTAAGTATGAGAAGATAGGTTTATTAGCATATGGTTAATAAGAAAATCAGTTCAAAGAATCAAGTTCCATGAGTTATAATTTCATGTTTATATAATACTTTATATTTTACCAGATATGCTCTTATTTTCATGTTTGGCTTATCTATGGTTCCATGTCAAAAATTCTAATTTTTCTTTGCAAGTAACAAGAATTTATGCCCAAAGAAAACAAGGAACAAACAAAATCACATAAACTGAATAAGAGTCACCTATTTTCCTACTAAGAGAAGTTGCCACTGATAAAATTTTTGCTGTTCTTCTTTTGTCATTTTATTGTTCAGATACTATATTCCATACACATCTCCATGTATTTAGTATTTATAATACTAAAGTCAACTAAAATTGTTCATTATGTCTGGTTAATAATCTATCAGAATTTAATTCTTTAATATTTTGGTTTTTTACAAGTTTATAAAACATGTATATATAAATATCCTTCATCACAAATCCTAGTCTGCATCATGATTTATTCTAATATACATCTGGAAGTAGAATTACTTTGCCTTACTCTACAAATCACCCCTAAGAACATGACCCAATGCATATATTAAAGGTGATTCTGACTCATTCTCAGGGAATCATGAGGACAGAGGGTCTCAAACCACTATCTTCCCACACCACTCCACCCCACTCCAGGTTGTGGAGATAAAGGCCCTTGTTCCTAGGAGCATGTGGTCATGAATACAGATAGGATTTCCCCTTTTCAGACTGATATTTAATTATTTATCTATCACGTTTCATTTTTGCCATTTCTTTGGTTAAACAGCTGCAACTTTTGGAAGCTCATATAAGTATGTATTATTAGTTGATAGATCTTATTCAGGATTGCACTATGTTCATTTGCTCCTTTCTATAAGTTCAAACTTACACTCAAATATAGATTCATTAAAAAAAAAACAAAACTTTTCAACATCCGTTTATTACAACTCTCAATGAAGTAGGTATAGAGAGAATAGACTGCACCATAATAAAGGCCACATATGATAAGGATGTAGCTACATCATCCTTAACAGTGAAAAGCTTAGAGCTTCACCCCAAGACCAGGAACAAGACAAGGATGCCCACTCTGGCCACTTTTATTCAGCAAAGTACTGGAAGTTCTAGGTACAGCAATTAACCAACAAAAATAAAAGGCATCCAAACAGGAAAGGAAGAAGTAAAAGTGTCACTATTTGCAGATGGTATAATACTATATATGGGAAACCCTAAAATCTCTACCAAATAGCTGTATAATTAATAAACTTTTAGGGTACAAAATCAATATACAAAGAACAGCTGTGTTTCCACTAAGGAGGGCATGTCTCACATGGAACACTGGGTATGGTACATAAACAATGAATCTTGGAACACTGAGAAAATAAAATTTAACTTAAAAAAATAAAAAACAATCCAAAAGAGAAATTTAAAAGTCCATTTTTAAGAGCATCAAAAACCACAGGATACCTAGAAATAAATTGTGCCAAGAAAGCTAAAGATCTGTACACTACAGACTATATAATATGCATGAAAGACATTTAAGATGACACAGATATAAAGAAAGATATTTCACGTTCGCAGATCAGAGGAATTAATGTTATTAAAATGCCCATACTAACCAACACAACCTGCAGATTCAATGAAATCCCTACCAAAATTCCTATGGCATTTTTCATGGAATAATCCTAAAATTTGAATGGAACCACAGAAAATTTCAATTGCCAAATACTCCTGAAAAGAAAGAAAAATGTTGGAGGCATCACACTCCCTGGTTTCAAACTGTATTACAAAGCTATGATCATCAAAACAGTATGGTATTGGCATGAAACCGGACACATAGATCAATGGAACACAACAGAGAGACCATAAGTAAACCCGCACATTTAGAGTAAATTTATGACAAAGGAGGCAAGAACATACAATGGGGAAAGGACAGTCCCTTCAATAAGTGGTGTTGGGAAAACCAGATAGCCACATGCCAAAGACAAAAACTGAACCACATTCTTATAATACACAAAAATTAGCTCAAAATGAATTAAAAACTTGAATGTAAGACCTGAAATCTTAGAAAACATACACAGTAAACTCTTCAAAATCAGTCTTAACAGTGATTTTTTTTTAGATCTGACATCAAAAGCAAAGGAAGAAAAGCAAAAACAGACAAATGGGATGACATCAAACTAAAAAACTTTGCACAGCAAAGGAAACCACCAACAAAAGGCAGCCTACCAAATGGAAGTATTTGCAAATCATAAGGAGTAATATCCAAAATACAGAAGCCATACAACTCAAACCAAAAGACAACCCACTTCATAAATGGGCAGAGAACGTCAGTAGACATTTTCCCAAAGACTACATACAACTGGTCAACAGGTAAATCAAAAGATACTGAACATCACTCATCAGGAAATGTGAATCAAAACCACAGTGAGCTGTCAACCACACATCTGTCAGTATTTCTATCACCAAAAAGATAAGAAATAGCATGTGTTAGTGAGGATGAGGAGAAAAGAGAACTCTTGTTCACTGGTGGGAATATAAACTGGTACAGCCATGTTAAAAAGTAATACGGTGGTTCCTCAAAAACATCAGAGGAAGAACTAGCATATAATCCAACAATCTCACTTCTGGATGGATAGCTGACAAAATGAAAACACTAACTCAGAGAGCTACCATGTTCACTGCAGCATTTTTTTTTTAAGATTTTATTTATTTATTTATTTATTTATTTGACAGACAGAGATCACAAGTAGGCAGAGAGGCAGGCAGAGAAAGAGGAGGAAGCAGGCTCCCCGCCAAGCGGAGAGCCCGATGCAGGGCTTGATCCCAGGATCCTAAGATCATGACCTGAGCTGAAGGCAGAGGCTTTAACCCACTGAGCCACCCAGGTGTCCCACTGCAGCATTTTTTATAAGAGCCAAGAGAAGGAAATGTAAAGTGGCCATTGATGGATGAATGGATAAAGAAATTGTGGTGCTTATATACAATTAGTATTATTCAGCCATAATAAAGGAAATCCTGCCATTTGTGACAACATGGACAGATCTTGAGGACATTATGCTAGGTAAGTCCAACAGGGAAAGACAAATAATGATCTCATTTATATATGGAATCTGAAAACAAACAAAACAAACCAAGAACTCATAGATACAAAGAAGAGATCAGTCAGTGCTTGTCAGAGGAGGGTGGGAGGTTGGGCTGGTGGGTAAAGGTGATCAAAATACACAAGCTTCAAGTTTTAAAATAAATCCTAGGGATACAGAGTCAAGCATTACTATAGATAGTAATACTGAATTGTACATCTGAAAGTTGTTAAGAAAGTAGATATTAAAAGTTCTCATCACAAGAAAACAAAATTTAACTGTGCGGTGACGGATTCCAAGCCAAATTATTGTGGTGATCACTCTGTAATATATCAATGTACAAAATCATGCTATACATATGAAACTAAGATGTTAAGTTACATCTCAGGAAAAAAAAAAAACTATGTATATTGGAAAGAAAAAGGCAAAGAAAAAAGCCTTTGCGCAGCATTAAAATGGATTCAACATTAGTTATATGAACTAAAATTATTTATGGGTTTTAGATAGAAATTGTACTTGAATGCCTTAAACAGAAAATTCCAAATATAGTGGATTTAGAATGAGAGTTCTTGGTTATATATATTAAAAAAAAGAAAAAGAAGGTATGCAATCCAGTCTAAAATGACAGTTCAGTTCCATCAGCAACCCAGATTTCTTTTTTCTGTTACTCTAGTACCTGGCTTTCTCCAGATTTCTTCCTGACCTAAGGTGGATACAGAATGCCAGCTGCACATGCCAGCTTCCAGACAGCTGAAAGGAAGGAGAGGATAAAGCAGAAGGGGCACAACTTCTGACTTAGCTGGCTGCCCTGCCACATCTTCTCAGATCATTATGTTGAAAGAGATCCAAAATAAGCTTCACATTTACTCACTGGCTAGAACCTAGCTCTATGTTCATTCCAACTGCAAGGCAGGCTGAAAAATGCAGTACTTTCATTGGCCTTACGGATAGCAAAAGAACTACATCAACCATCAAATCTCCCTTTTTTCCTTAATTTTATTTTTTTCCAGTGTTCCAAATCTCTTATCAAAAAAGGGAAGAGGCATACTCAATAGGCAATTAACACCTGGAAATCTGACAAATTTTCTTCATTTTTCATTAATCGGTCAAAAAAGATACACTAAAGGGTCTCATTAAAATTGTCTTTTTTAACAGATTCCTCCTATATATTAACTGATTTTTTGCTTCCCTTCTATCTCTATTTTTAACTTTGTTTTCAAATTACAAAGCTAACATCACCTTACTCTATGTTGTGATTCTGTTTGTTACAAGTTTTCGGGTTCATGACCACTCTATCGTCACTGAAATTTACTCCAGACACAATAAAATAAAACATTTTCGGCACGTAATACCTTTCCCCTGAATTCAAATTTGTCTGAAACCACTATCAACCTGGTTACTTTTATTCTTTAATAAATTGTTGCCTAATCTCTAATTTTTAAAAAGTATTTCTGCTTTTGAGGTGTTTGGGATTGTTTGGGTTTTTTTTTTAAGATTTTATTTATTTATTTGACAGACAGAGATCACAAGCAGGCAGAGAGGCAGGCAGAGAGAGAGGGGGAAGCAGGCTCCCCGCCGAGCAGAGAGCCCGATGCGGGACTCGATCCCAGGACCCTGAGATCATGACCTGAGCCGAAGGCAGAGGCTTTAACCCACTGAGCCCCCCGACGCCCCTGGATTGTATTTTTTCCCCCTCTGGATTGTATTTTTAACTGAATTTGAATATCTAGCTTTCAATACAATAATTTGAAGTGCTAAAATTTGTTTTCAGAAGAGTAGTTGGTTTTCTGGTCCCTGTTTCATGGTGTTTTATGGTGTTTTATGCCTTATGGTGTTTTATGCCTTCTCACTTTGCTCATTCTCTGTTTTATATGTTGCAATCACAATTAATTATGCTTGGTTTGTGTTGATCATTTCCAGTTACTTTGAGGTATATATCATGCCTTTAACTTTACGAGAATGCTTTGTTAAAGTGTGAATTTAACACGCATTGTTCTATTCAAGTATTTATCATTTTTACTTTTAAAATGAAAAATGGGCACATTTTAGATCCCTGCTCAGCTATTTGATTCAAAATGTGTTTTAAATAAAAAGGCTGTTATTTGTTGAAAAATAATTATTTTGATAATTAAACTTTCTATTATTTTATTTCTTTAGTTAAAAACTGGTGTATTTCTGATATCCTCCACCTATGAGAATTTTTCATGCTACTTTCACACATGGATAATAGTTTAGTTATAGCAAATTCTTACATATTCTCTTTTCCCTGTAAAATACCTATGTATTACTTTCTGGAATTTTAACTTACCAAGAAGTAAGCAGGTCTAACATTTGTGTCTCTAACATTTTGTTAATACACTGAATACTGCCTATGTTAAATTTTACCTTCTTTATTTGAAGATTAGAGTTTGAATGATTATACTATACATGTGTGCATTCTGAAAGACTTCATTTTCAGTTATCAATTCTACATTTTTTTTTATCCTACTATATCATTTCTCATTTCCTCACTGTCTCTACAACAGGAAACTAATCAGGCATTCAGTTATGCCACAGAATTGCCATTGGTCAACACAAAAAAAATTTAGATTTTTATTTTAGTTTATTATGTTTTGTTGTTTTTTTTTTTTAAACAGCCAGACTTTTTAAAATTTTATTACTTATGAGAGAGAGAGAGAGCAAGCGAGCACACATGCAAGGAAAGGGGCAGTGGGAGAGGGACAAACAGGCTCTGAGCAGAACTCGTGACATGCAGCACAGAGCCTGACTCATGGCTGACCTCACAACCCTGAGATCATGACCTGAGCTGAAACTAAGAGTTGGATGTTTAACCAACCAAGCCACCAAGGTGCTCCTGCCATACTCTTGTCTGCATGCCCTTACATTATCATCAGTGGTATTCTTTTGTCATCCTGTCTTAGACCTCAAAGCCCAGTCAACCACACTAATGGACATTGGAAGGGCACGGTGGTATGTAACATCATGTGCGGTAGAGCTAAGGGCAGCCCTTTGTGGATCACACATTTAACAATTGTGACTTTATATATTTTCTCTGGTCAAAGGAGTAGATAGACAGAGAGATAGATAGATAGACAGACAATAGCCATAGTGAGCAAGACTGGATTACCTTCCCACATATTTCCAGGATAATGGCAGTTTTGTTTTAGGAGAAAGGGGGTATGAACCAGTACACTCCACCAGTTCGGCTTTCCAATTCATCCTCATCACTTATCACTCTTCTGAAAGGTGACAGAACATAGAGGCTAAAAGTATGGACTCCGGAATCCGGATGCATGATTGAAGTAGACTTTGTTCTACAAAGAACTTGAGGCAAGTTTGACAAGAGAATAACCACTTCATTTAGTTTCTGTACAGAAAAGATGTCATGCTGTAGATTAAAACAATAATGCCTGTCATATAGAAAACCCATGGGAGTGTTAAGCTGACATTACTATTTAGTAAAAATCCCCCAAAACAATCCAATTATTCATTCAGTATAAGCATCACTGTCACAATTTTCAGTTTGCTTTAATATGTACCTCTCTCTTCATAGTTAGGAGAGACTTCCAGGACTGCTCACCAGGCAAGCTTCTAAACCAGAATTCAGAGGACACCTGGTTACGGTGAAGATGCCAGCTATCCTTTTATTTACATTTCATTGAGAAAAGACAACCCTTCTCACATCCTTGTTTTCTTAATAGGATTTGCAAGGAAGTTGTCATTTTATTCCCTTGATTAGAGTATAAGCAACTTGAAGGCAGACATTAAGGCAGAAGTTCTCACAAAGATTTAGTGTCATCTCTGATGTAGCCTGCCGCTTCAAGGTTTCAATGAATGAAGCACTAGAGTAATAAGTAATTAAAAGACAGAATCCATTTAACTACTAAAGGATCTACTTTCCCACCTCTTTACCTAAGAGATTTAATCTGAAACTGATAAAACACAGATTAAGGGGAAATAGAATGAACTTGAATAAACTTGCTTAACTTCGGTAGAATCTGAAAGTAAAAATAGCAAACATATGGATTTCATTTCTCTTAAAATATACAAAGATTAAAATTAAAAGGAATAAAGTGCTTGGCAAACATGTTTTTTAATTCAACAGATGGATCGTTTTTCTACTTTTGCTGATAAAAGAAATTAACATAATGAAAATGTGCATTCTGCCTTAATTTTTGCATTTTCTTGCACTTCCGTGAAAGAACTTCAAGTCCCTTCTGGCCTCTTCAGGTGCTTCAAAAATAAATTTTTTTTTTTCTTGGCAAAAAAGGTGATAAAACATAGCCAAGTATGTATTTTATTAGATTATAGAGATCTGCTAACTTAAACAGGTTAACGATCGTGACATTATAGAATAAAATATATATTTTATTAGATTATAGAGATCTGCTAACTTAAACAGGTTAACGATCGTGACATTTCAACTGACATGCCTGTAAATCCCCAACAAATCAGATATATACACAGATCATATTTCAAAAGCTACTTAATCATCTTTTATTGAATTCATTATATTTACTATTGGGATTGTGTTAAAATGACAAAATTATTCTAAATTTTCATTATCTGCTCTAAGATTATTATTCTTGATGCTTCTAAGCTATTTGTCTATAAAGTAATTAAAATTCTATGAAAATTGAAGCTTTTGAACTACAAATTTTTAAAAAATGTTTTTAAAATGTTTTAAAAATTCTCAAAATTCGGGGTGCCCGGGTGGCTCAGTCGGTTAAAGCCTCTGCCTTCAGCTCAGGTCATGATCCCAGGGTCCTGGGATCGAGTCCCACATCAGGCTCTCTGCTCAGCGGGGAGCCTGCTTCCCCCTCTCTCTCTCTGCCTACTTGTGATCTCTGTCTGTCAAATAAATAAATAAAAACCTTTTTAAAAATTTCTCAAAAATCTTACAAGATATATCTTTCAGCTTAGTTTTCTTATTCTATTTCAAGATAATTATATTTTGGTTTCTAGATTCCTTCTGTCCACCATCAGAATAAGCATACTTCTACATATAGGACCTAAATATATACAATTTTTGTCTATCATACCTCAGTAAATTTGGAAAAGTAAAATAGACTCCCGTTAAAAACTTTGAATGACCCCATTTTCAAGTTATGTTGAATTAATCTTGCAATTATTGACCACTGGATAATGTGTGCTTAACTATGAGTCATAGCTCACATGTTTTCATGATATCATCTCATCTTCATGATTTTTCAATCTTCCATGTTTACACTCACGAAAAATTAAAGACAAGTATACTTCTATGCATATAAAATAAGCAAGGATTTAAACAAAATGATTATAGTGAACAATAACAATGATACATAGAACAAATAATCATTGATGCTGGGAATTTTCTATAGTGCAATCTATGTTGGAAATCAATTTAGCAATACTTATTAACAGCTTAAGGCACTTGAGAATTTAGTCAGTAATTTGGGTAAAGATACATTTAGCATCAGTGATAGTGTAAAATGCCTGGAATTATTTAAATGTCCCAAATATTACAGTGGTTATATTATACTACAGTTTCATGATAGTATTAAAAAGTAATGTTTTGTGCCTAAGAAGAACGTTAAATGTTTGTTTTGTTTTGTTTTTTGGGGTTTTTTTTTTTAGGCTTTTTTTTTTATTAACATATAGTGTATTATTAGCCCCAGGGGTACAGGGCTGTGAATTGTTAGGCTTACACACTTCACAGCACTCACCATAGCACATACCCTCCCCAATGTCCATAACGTTAAATGTTTTTTATTCTTGAACTATTAATCTTGCTAAAAGCTTACCTTAACTATAAAGATGTATAGGCAAAGACTTACATAAAATGGCATTGTACCGTTAGGCAAAATTGCCAAAGGTGAGTTTTTAGCTACATGTATTTGGGCCTCCTGAGTAATATAGAACCTGGTGATTAAAATCCTGCTCTTGAAGATATTTAACACCAGAAAAAAGAATAGGGTTTGCAAAAATTAATAAATAAAAGGAAATTCAAGGAGAAAGGCAGCATCTGTAATATTATTCAAATCTTGTATATATGATGCATAAATACATAATGCTCACAAAAAAGAAATGCAAATAAAAATACTGAATATGCATACTAGAAGCAAAAGAATTTATGGCCTGACTGCATTTTTTTTCTTAATATGTATAGTTTTCAAATTTTTAACAATGAGTGTTAATTTTATTATGAAAGAGTATTATGGCATAGAAAAGCATTTGGATTAATTGCTAACAGCACTATACACATTCATGTATTTGATAAAAATTACATGTAATATATTTTTGTCACATTAAATTGGATGTAAATTATTAATAGAAAACCTATTTCCTTCACTGTTTCTACATTTAGTAACTGGAAGTCTTCTGTAACAAATGTTTGTTCCTTTTCTCCCATTTTTTCAATTATTATCATCAATATCGACTCATGGGTTTTAAATCTTACTTGGGGAGTTATAATCTATTACTTTCACAATTTATTTGAACGTGTCCTTTTAACATGCCCTGATTCTTTGTCTTGCTTTTAGCACTTACTTATTTTCTACTTTGAGATGCCCTAGGTTCATTTTTGTGCTTTCTTGCTCCAACCCAAGAAAGTTATTCCTTCCAAGAAGCATGGTTCCTTTATTGTAGAATGACATCTGCAAACCAATATTTTGATTTTTTTTTAAAGATTTTATTTATTTATTTGGCAGAGAGAGAGACAGAGATCACAAGCAGGCAGAGAGGCAGGCAGAGAGAGAGGGGGAAGCAGGCTCCCCGCTGAGCAGAGAGCCCAATGTAGGGCTCAATCCCAGGACCCTGAGATCATGACCTGAGCTGAAGGCAGAGGCTTAACCCACTGAGCCACCCAGGTGCCCCAATATTTTGATTTTTTTAACAATATTAGAGCACCAGTATTTCTAGGAACACCACAGTTATAACTTATGCAGGCAAGGTACACAGACAAAAGCTAACATGTGGTCAAATATTTAACATATTCCAAAAATATCACTGCAGTCATTTTCACATATACCTACAAGTCTTTGATACCCCTTGCCTCAAGAGGTTGGAGTTTAACCACTACCACCCTCTGAAGTGTGGGCTGGATTTAGCTACTTCCTTCTAATGACTACAGTATATAAAGGAAAAGATAGTAACTTTACACTGGAGAATCCTGGCAGGCACTTCCTTAACTAAACATCCTAGGTTGACATGACCCAAAATAAATCATATTAATATCACCCCAATGGATGAGTTAAGAGTAGCTTGATTGTTTTCTTCCACAAAATCTATAGCACCAGATTAATCATGAGAAATAACAGTTAAACCTAAATCAAGGGATGCTGGATTCAAGTATCTAACCATCAGATATCAAGTGTCAAGGATGTGACAGACAAGAAAGCAAGCAAACTCTCATAGATTAGAAAAGGCAAAGAGACATGAAGACTCAATGCACTATAACATCTTGAATTGGATCTTTGAAGAGAAAAAGGTCATTCATGGAAAAACCAGTGGTGTCCAAGCAACATCAAGTGGTTTTGTTAAAAGTATCATAGCAGGGTTACCTCTGTAGTTTTGATAAATGGACCATAGTTATAGAAGATGAAACCATTAGGTAAGTTCCGTGAGGTGCACTATGTACATAGGTACATACTACTCTGTACTATCTTTGTGATTCTTCTATAAACCCAACTTTTGAAATCAAGTGTAAATTGCAAACAGAGGCCATGTTGCCATAATGTCTGAGTTTGGGTTACCATGGTGCCATGCAAAGCAAGAATTGTTCCTTTGTTTCTTCCCTTATCACAACGTCTAGAACCAAGTAGGTTGTGAATAAATGGAAACTTCAGTCATTATTGGTAATATTTTAGAGGAACAAAATATAACATTAAAAATCTAAGTTGAAATTTTGTTCTACTGAACGTTGTAACAGGAAAGAGGAATTTGTATATCATATCATAGGCAGTATGGAAAGATTGAAAACTTGTGAACAGACTGACCACAATTCTGGGTACCCAAATGGATAATCATATATATATATGATGTTATCCAAGGAAATGATCTTCAATTTATTTTTGCAGCCCAACTTATAGGCAAAGAGACTAAATACTGTTTTATAGGAAGAGATGTCTTGCTGTAACACTGAATCATCCATCCTGTATGTCTCCGGGACCAGAGTCATGCCTTTATTGCTCTTCTATCCCTATGATGACTAGTTCAGTACTCTTTACATTGAAGGCTTTCAATAAGCCCTTGCTGACTGAGTGCTTTTCATGATTTCTAGCCTCTCTCTGCTTTATTGTGCTCCATTGAGCCAACAATGAAGAAGAGATGAAAAAACTGATGCAGCTTTTATGAGAGCTGTTCAGTTAGTTGTTCAACTATATTTTAAAAGGGAATGTGCATCTGTCACAGAATAAAGGAGAAAATATTTTTCATTTTAAGAGCCCGTGTCCATTTGACTGAATCTAGTCAAATGCAAGAGGTTCGGAATGATTCGGACTTGAAATGTCAGGCTTTCCAAGTATTTCTTTGTAAAACCATCAGTGCAAGCATTTATCCTGCCTCAAAAAATCATGAAACTTTATCAGTGCTCTTAAGAAGCCTTCAGTGGTAGTGCTCTGAGACACTGGTTCTATAAACCCAACTAAATATGTAGCACTTATAACACTTCTAACACTTTAGATTTTAGCACTATGTTTAAAATAAAAGTGGAATAACCTGCATTTGAGAAAGCTTTTATCAAATTTTTCATTAAGCCAAATGACTCTCCTCATTCTTCTAACTCTCCTGAGGGTGGGACATTGAATTTTTTCATGACTGTACAAAATATTTAGCAATGGCTTATATTGGTTTCAGAAAAAAAAAATGGTATTTTTTTA
Organism: Taxidea taxus jeffersonii; assembly: GCA_003697995.1. Classification (NCBI taxonomy): domain Eukaryota; kingdom Metazoa; phylum Chordata; class Mammalia; order Carnivora; family Mustelidae; genus Taxidea; species Taxidea taxus. The sequence goes on along the minus strand of ML104880.1, from coordinate 60,055 downwards.
AAAATTGACCTTGACACAACAAAAAAAGTATTAAAAACCCAACAGGTGGCTCTGGCTCCTTATAATTTATAATTCAGGCATGTCTTAAATCCAAATCTAAGCGAACAGAACCCAAAATTTTGATGCACATGTATCAAATTGTGCACAAAAAAGAAATTTTGTAGAAAAAAAATATCATAATCTTAAAAGATATAATGTGGTTAAGCAGATGTATGGGAGCTAATAATTTTCAGAGAAGTATATTTTCTAAGAGGAAAGTGAAACATTAACACGTTGGAACATTTCAATGAAATACACATATTTAAATTGGAAAGATAAGGAATTTCATCCACATTAAAGGCATCAGTGCAGAAAATGGGCAATTCAGTTCTATTTCCCTAACAGTATTTGAATCTTGGAGTATCAGATTGGTTTATATGGTCCATGTTTAGATCAGACTTCCCACCTCATCTGTTCCCCACCTTCACCATAGCACTGTACCTCCCAGGAAGAAAATCCTTTTGCATTTGGAAAATCCCAGTATTTTAACTGTTTTTTTATTCTACTAAAGGATCAAATCCAGACATTTTTGCACGAAGACAATGATGCCAATAAAAAGATGATCGTGCCTCATGCTTCTGTCTTCTTTATGCTGTGTCAACAATGAAGAGGGGACTGGAAAAAGCTCAAATAATACAATCTGCTTGGATATATTCCTTATATGTAAACCCAGGCAGAATCAAAGGTAGCGTATGTATCTTCCATTCAGAAACCTCATCCTACTTACACTCAAATGGTGTTATAATTTTGTTAACAAAAAAAGCTTCATCAAAATGGACATATTGATCAGTGGCAGAGACAGAACCTTTCTGAATTAGCTCGTCTGTATTTTTCTAACAACCAGATATAGCACAAAAAGGTAGAAAAAAAAAATGAAACCCAGTGAGTTTGGATAGTGTAACTCATTCACTCGCACTGTTGTGCTTTGTGCAGCATAATTCAGTAAGGTAATGAGTATACAGAGGGGAGTCCCTCCAGGGCAGCTAGAAGCTTCGAAGGAGCTAAAGTGAAGTCATGGTAGCAGGGTTGTGTCAGGTTCCATAATTGACATGGGGCATTTCAATGATAGTAGTTCAAATTAACAGACAAGGTAACATCCCCCTTGAGTGCTTCCGCTTCTCCAAGTAGCCATACAATAAAAAGACAGCTTTCACGTGTGCTATCAAGTAGTTGATAGCCACACAGAAGTTGTTTTAAAGATACAGCACCATAATAGCTATAATCGTCTTTTAAAAATATCCTGGGGAAAAACTTCCGTGAACCCATGGAATTTAGCACAGCAGTTGGTAGCCGTGAAGGCCTGATGGGTTTCATTGGTACGGACCTAGAGCTGGAACATAGGATGCGCTTAGCATATACATTCTGAATTAATCATTTTTTTCTTGAATTATACCACACACTGAACCAATCTAACTTCTACATAAACTATTTAATTGCCTTATCCTCTCTGGAGGTCTCTAGGATATTCCATAAATGAACCCATTCTGGTCCACTCAAGTTGTCATGATTTCAACGTAAACACATCACGACCAAACCAAAGCATGGGCTTTCAGGACAAAGCATCTATATTTTACCTCCTGTCAAAAACTCACCACAGGTTTGGAACATATATTAACGAGCAGTGCCCCGTCTGCTGGGTGGGAAAACAGAAATGGTAGAAGGGCTATAAAATACGGTTTTAAAAAATGTTTCATGCCTCAAATTTCTGTCACAGCCATTGTTCACAAATACCACTTTTTTTTTTTTTT
>ML104880.1:41361-57868 GCA_003697995.1 Taxidea taxus jeffersonii | reverse complement strand
ATACAGTTGAGTTAGACAAAATGAGGGAGGGTGTCTGAAGGCCATAAATGTACATATGCTGGAGCCTTAGGTTACACTTACGGAGTCCAAAGAGGTGGCTGTAAGAATCATTACCAACATAAAACTTGCAACTAGTGTCTTTTGACTGCTATCCACAGTAGCTCACATTTACATGTGCAACTATCCTCTATCAGAATAAGCCTGTAGCATTTCCAAAGACCAACTCTTCCAATACTTAATCGCATTGGACAGGGAAGGAAACCAATCATTTAGAAAGTACCTACTATGTGGTTGGTGGGCAGTATCTAATCTGCTAGGTGCATGAAACCTCTTCTCATCTTCAACAGTGGTCAAGGTAGACAGCAGCCAATTTATGAAGACAACAAGCTATAGGAAGCTAAGCTGCCCAGTGCTATATACCAAGAAATGATCCAGTCCAGTTAAATCTAGTCCCTTCAGTCCTGGTCCTGTGTCCCTTATGGTATCGATGCTCATTCAACAAAAGGCTGACTCCCCACCTGAGCTTATCATCACTTATACACCTCCAACCCTGAAGGATAGAAACAACATGCATAATTGCACAGTATTCTTGCAGGCAACAAGGAGAAACATGCCCCACAAACAAATATGGTAACAATGACTGTGATTATGATTCTTCAACATCCTGGTTGAGCTTATAACTGTCAATTAAGAAAGCTGAAAAGGGTCATTTTCTAAAATTTTAAATATAAAGTAAGACAGACAAGTGTTAAATCTTCTGATCCTGAACAGACAGGTCATTCGATCCATACAGAGTACCTAATCTCCTGGGATAATTAGAATATTCTTTTTGAATTTTCAGAACTTAAGAGAAACCACAAGGGAAGCTGAACAACTATTAGCAAAGATACTTAATAGAGCACTACAGGCAAGAAAGTCAAAGAATAGAAGGTACCCCAGTGCAATACATTGCTTAAGAGTGAATTAAGAGGGGCACCTGGGTGGCTCAGTCATTAACCATCTGACTTTGGCTCAGGTCATGATCCCAGGGTCCTGAGATCCAGCCCCGAATCAGGCTCCCTGCTCAGCAGGGAGCTTGCTTCTCCCTCTGCCTCTACCTGTCGTTCTGCCTACTTGTGCTCTCTATCTCTCTGTCAGATAAATAAATAAAATATTTTTTTAAAAGAGAGTGAATGTAATATAAAAGCTTTAGACCCACAGGGATCAGAAAGGCCAGACTTGACATCACAAAAGGACACTGATTATTATAAGAATGTGTAATTTACAAGGAAATTCTGAACGTAGCTCTCTACTTTGATGATTTTGGTGCCTATGCTAATAAAACTTCCATGTAATATGTGTATTTCAAGAAAAGGTAATCATAATTTCAAGAAAAATGGCACATAATTTCATGTAAGAAACTGAACCATCAAGCCAGAAGGCTTGGTTTGGAAGTAAAAATTAATGTACTAAAAATGGTATGTAAACTTACTATAGGTCTTTGATTAAAGGCCACAGTGAGACTGGGGTTGGGAAAAAAAAAAAAAAAGACTGGGGTCGGGAGGTAAGTAAGGTAAGGTATCTGCAACATCCTCAGAGCTTTGGAGCTACTTTGTGAAAATGTCCCTGCACTTAAAATTGTCCAAATTCAATGACAATATAAAATTACATGGAAAATAGAGAATAGATTCCTTACAATGAGTAAGGTTTGAGATAGAAATTTACTTACATAGTTTACTATGCAGGCATGTAAAGTAATAGGATTTATAAAAATACTTTTCTGGGGGCACCTGGGTGGCTCAGTAGGTTAAATCTGCTGCCTTCGGCTCGGGTCATGATCTCAGGGTCCTGGGATCGAGCCCCGCATTGGGCTCTCTGCTCTGCAGACAGCCTGCTTCCTCCTCTCTCTCTCTGCCTCTCTGCCTACTTGTGATCACTGTCTATCAAATAAATAAATAAAATCTTTAAAAAAAATACTTTTCTGGAAAATACATTGTTGATATAGTGTATAGAACAGCTTGAAAATAAATTTAGTATTTAAAATTCTATTTATCAGAAATATGAAAAATATTGTACATTTTTACTGAGGAGATGGCACTACTAGCAACTAGGACTTTTTGTCTTTTGTTTTTGTTCTCCGACTTATGGTGATAGTGATGAATTTTCCTAGAACTCCTGGAAAGTTAATCTCCTAGACAATTCTCCTGAATCTGTTAAAGGCAGACCTTAGTCATGGAACAAAGCAGTATGACCCATAATCTTGGTTGCATTAGATCAGTTCTGAAAATACACCTAGTAAACTAGCTCTGCAGTTGAGAATCTTCATTTTGAGATCCAGAACTTAGTTTAATAGCTGATTTCCTTAGACAAAATAATTACACAGTTAAAAATGGCTTCACAAATCTTATTTTGTACTTCTCTAAAATTAAACATGGACATAATGTAATTATTTCTGCAAACAACTAATTGCCTTAATAATTTCAAGTTGTCAAATAGAGTTTTGTTCTGTGAAATTTTGACTTTGAAAAGCATACTATTCCCTTCCCTATCTCCAGTAACTCCTTGAGTCTCCATCCACAAAGACTTGATATATATGATCCTTCTCCAAGGATGACTGGAGCCTTCTCCTGGCTATAGTTCTTTAGAGTTCATCTCACTGGAATGATGTATACTGTAGTTACATACATTGTAGGTATTTCTTTTTTTCTCTGCAAAAATAAGAAATTTGACCTCCTACAAAAGAAATACCTGCCCCATAGGCTTAATGGAGCTCAAAATTTTATGATGATTAATCTGTCTCTGTGGTTAAAGTAGAAGACATTTGTCCATCTTCAGATCAAAAGGGAAAATACAGACACCGAACACACTGAGTGCCTAGAAGTGAAGGGAAAACTTCACCCAGGTTGGAACCACTGACTTTGAAGGACCCACTTTATTTTGCAGGTGAACTACCTAGGAAGGCAAATAAATCACTCAGTGTCACACAGCTAATATAAGTATAGATATGTGTATGAGTATATATGCGTGCGTACACACACACACACACACATACCTTGACCTCTACTTTTAGACCATAGCTCATTCGGTTATTCCATCTAGGAACTGGCAATACCAAGGACCTGCTGCCTGATGTGTAATTAATACCAACTGCAACCTACAAATCATTTCTGCTGTGTTATTTCTGCAGAAAAATACCAGTGGGAGGGGCAGTATCATCACCAAAATGCTGATGGCTTTCCTGTGCATCCCAATTGAAGACACTCCTATGTAGCTGGTCTTCCTGGTGAAAGCAGGGCTGTAACTCTTCCCCAGTGGGTTCTGAAGCCATTTACTGGAGTAACTATACCCTGGAGCAAGGAAAATGCCCAAACCTTTCAGAAGGCTGCACAATGCAGTTGACAGCAATACTAGATACGGCAGGCAGAAAATTCTAGGACATCCAAGACTCCTGTCTTGTGTAATCCCCTGTCCATGAGTGTGGACAGGGCTGGAAATATGAATTTCACCCTCATATTTGAAAAAAACTTAGATATAATTAAGTTTTCCAAATCAATTAATCATTAGGTTCATTATCCACAGTGAGCTGTCCCAATCAGGTAAGCACCTAAAGGACTAGGTCCTTCCGTGGGGGAAAAAAAAAAAAATTTGAAAGCAATCAAATTTTGATAGTTTTGAAGGAATAAACTGCCTTTTCATGAGAGGGCCCACAGAGGACATGCACCAAAAACTGAAGAGTCCTCCAGGAGCCGACAGTGGTCTTCAGCTGACAGCAAGAACATTGATCTATTGCATATCCATTAGAGTACGGATTCTGTCAATAACAAGCGAGCTTAGAAGACACCACCTCCACCTTAGAGAACACAGTCCCAACCAATGCTTTGATTTCAGCTCTGTGAAACTCTGCACAGAGGAAGCAGTCATGCCATGTCTGATTTCTAACCTAGACAGTGATAAGATAGAGTGTGCTTTTTAAGCCAGTAAGTTCATGAACGTTTGGTACACAGCAATAGAAAACCAGTACAAAACCAAAAGAAGCCATGATGGTGGTCTCCTCAGTAGAGTAGAGTCTGATGGTGGCCATATAAATGGAATAGTGGCCCAAGTCTCTATTGCTATAGGTCCAATGGGTCCAAATGAACCACATGTCCCAAATGGTTGATTAGGATGGATATACTTGGCAGTTGTCATAACCCCCAGTTGATACAGTGACATGGAGTCAACACGGCAAGAAGGACCCAGCAGAACCCCTGGAATCTGCCATTCTTCTTTATTGCCTGATTAGTAAATCAGGATAAACCCTTCATCTCAGGTGGGTATGAAAAGCTTAGCAACATCTTCAGACTTAAATCATACAAGTGATGTGATTACAAACATATCACTTTTGAATTCACTTTTATGTTCCCTTCATCAACCAGATGGTCAGTAGAGGATGATAGGAGACTAGAAAAAATCTTAAAAGCTTAAGGAAATCTTTATCACAGCTGCTATGATGCAAGAGAAATACATCCTGAAAGCAACTACCACAACCTCTGGAACTCAGTACGTGGCTACTGATCCAATGCATTAAGTCTTTTCAATCCTCAAAGAGCATGGAAATGGCAGCTGTTACACATATAGTCTTGCCTCAGTATTATGTTAACTGTTCTCCCAAAAATATAGTCTGTGAAGATTTGAGGTCTTATTCCACGTATATGGTAAACAGACCAGAATATAGTAGCAAGCGCTACAGAAGGTGGAAATGAGGACAGATATTCATAACCCTTTCATACTGGTGAAGTTTTGAGGGGTTCAGTGATCCAGAACATTCCATAACAGCACTCCAAACACAAAAAGGTAAGTTGGTACACCATGAACTCCTTACTACAGAATAAAAGTTCCAGAACTTGATGGGCCCCTTAAGATTTCAAAGGTGACATAGGTCACTCTTGTAAATACTGTGGACTCATTTATGAACTCAAAAGGCTCTTGGTTTCAAGTGGGGCCCAGAGCAAGAGACATGGTCAGGTCCAGAAAATGCTGCCAAATCCCTACCACTAGAACTGCATGACATGGGGAAGTCAATGCTACTGTAATTACCCGTTCTAGGTAGCAGCTGAAGATGCACAGAGAAGTCCCTGGCGAGCCTTATAGGAGAGTCACAGTGCAGATCCCACAGGTTCTGGAGCAAGGCCATACACTTTGCAGCAGAGAAATTATACCTTCAGTAAACAGTTCCCAGGAGGCCACGGGACCCCAATAATTAGTGAGCATCTGACCACGGAACATCAGTGACAACAAAGTCAGAGCTGCCCATCATGAGGTGAGTATCCTCAGATCTCCAAGTTTAAGAGCAGTTAGCGCAAATCCTCCATGTAATGGAAATGCGATGCCAGTGATCAAGCTGAAGTGGACCGAAGCATCTCAAGTAATTTCGTGTACAGGACTCAGAGCCTCTATGCCTCCTCACTGTTGGATCACCATCTCCTTCTCAAGATATAGCACTAAAGAGGGGTGCCTGGGTGGCTCAGGGGTTAAAGCCTCTGCCTTTGGCTCAGGTCATGATCTCAGGGTTCTGGGATCGAGCCCCGCATTGGGCTCTCTGCTCTGCAGGGAGCCTGCTTCCCTTCCTCTCTCTCTGCCTGCCTCTCTGCCTACTTGTGATCTCTGTCAAATAAATAAATAAAATCTTAAAAAAAAAAAAAGATATAGCACTAAGAGATTCCCTGTGAACAGCATATAAAGGGGAGGAAAGAGCCAGATCTGATGGTCAGCTTCATGTGTGTGCGCTGGAAGCAAGGTTGTTCAATAGTGTTGCCACTTCAGACCCCCTTAGAGGTGGCATTAAAGAAAATTGGGAGGTAAAATCCTCCCAGTCTGTAAGGTCTCGTGCTGCACCACTGTATACACTAAGCTGTCTTTAGAAAGAGGCTAAATTAACCTAAGGTTATACATGAAGTCCTAGACAGGGGCAAACGTCTTGACTGTTGGGTCTTGGTTCTTAATATACCAAGATTAATACAGTTAACAAGGAGACTTGGGCAACAAATATGTGACTGGGCATTTGAAATTAACTATAAAAATGTGAGAATGCTTGGGTCTCAGGTCAATGTTCACCAGAAAGTGTCTTCCATAGCCACCTAGCTGACAAGATCATTTGTCTGGCACTTTGAGCAAGCCTGTCCCCAGCCGTCCCAGTCCTTGTGTGGTGAACTGGGACAGAGACTATCTATGTATGCACATAATGACACAGGCTCCTTCTCTCTCACCAACGCTCTGCTGTTAATGCTCACTCCGGAGACTTCACTTGTCATCAGCACAGATTGCACTGATGGTAGTAATTGACTTGAATATCATGAATACCCAGGATTATTCCTACATAATGGGGCAAGGAGTCTAAAACCTGGGGATGTTCCCGGGACAAATGCTGGTGCTTCCATGCCTGTTGACACAAGTGAATGGGAGATCACAGCATTCAGGCCTTGAAAGAAGATCAAGTCCTCCAGAGATGAAATTCTGTTCCTCAGCTGCCATTAGCAAGTGGCCATGTTGGCCAAGAGTGATGTAAAAGGGAGATCAGTATTAATTATTGCCCTTGAACTAGATGCAGTCATGGGGACTCAAATTTGTTCCACTTACTAGCTGTGAGAAGTCTTTTAAAGATTTTATTTATTTATTTGAAGGGGCAGGGAAGAGAGAGTGAGTATGATTTAGGTGCCCCTCAATCTTTTTAAGGTATTTTTAAGAAACTCTGGCTGACTACACCACGCCGAGCTGGTGACCAAAAAGATGGATCTGAGCAGCAAAAAGGGCAGACACAACACAGAAAAGATGCTTTTGTTGCTCCTTATTCCTTTTGTCCAGCTCTCATTTCAGAGATGCCAGATTTGGCAGTTTCATGCAAACTGACCCTCAGACTGACAGCATTCCACCTCCACTGCCTTTCCAAATCCCTTTAGACTTCTGCCATCAAGTCTTCTTCTGAGTCCAAGGTTCAGAGCGACAGGCCCCAGACAAGCGCATTACAGAAGTTAAGAGTGGTCACGGGACCTCAGCCAATGAAGGATGGGTGTTGGTGCATAAGGCCGTAGCCTACGGACAAATCTGGGAATCACTCTATTTCTCAGGTGTCCCTACCGAATTCAATCCTGGTGCCTGTAGCAATGACACTGATAACATACCGCTGTCTGTCCATCTGTCCATTTCCCTCGGCTTCCTCACTCCTACTTCCTCACTCCCAAGCATGCTGCCCCAACTCAGACTCACTTTCAGAGATGCAACGGAGATACCTCCATTTCTGTAAATCTCCTAGACATCAGAAATGATTCGTACACACTTACTTATAATACGGGCATTATGGAACTGGTACTGGATTAGTGTGCACTATGTATGTACATTAGCATATGTAAATAAGATTATTCCTGTATGAGCTGGGGTTTAATTAACAGATTAAATTTTATACTGAAATACATCTGTCCATTAAAAGTCTTAAAGTATACAATTATCCATCTGCTGAGCTGACATTTTTCAGCCTGACATTTAATATTGTCACAAACAGGCAAACAGTTCCACTGAGCCTTGCCTCGTGTTTCAAGGAAAGTGTCTCCAGGCAGAAACTTTTTAATTAAAGTTTGATTTAATGAAAATTATGATTCACAAAAACAACTGCTTCAAGCAATAGCAAATATCGAGACTGGAAAATAAATCTGTAAAGTTGTAATCGGAGAGCTTTCCATCACCTCTGTTTGTGTACCAGCCAAGCACAAGAGTCAGACCTCTGCCATTACCCATTTTGTTGTGTTTACGACCTTATATCATTTGTAAACAAGCCATTTCCCTTTTTGGAAGTAAGGGGTGCTTTTCATTCTTGCTATGTTGTTTTCGATTCCCCACTGTGACTTGCACACAGTAATAATAAAGGGAATACTGGCTAACATTTTGTGAGCTCACAATATTACATTAACTGATATTTCACACTTATGTTCCCATATGTAATTTTCATACCGTCTCTATGAGATAAAGTTATCATCCCACTTCCTAAATGAAGAAATCCTCATACAGGGATATAAAATAAACATACCCAATAGCATGCCCAGTGGTAAAAACGATAAACCACCCAGCATTCTGAATCCTAACTATTCATTCCTAATAAATAGACAATTATGGTAAAAAAATATTACTAAGATATTTAGGGGAGGTGATTCTTCAAAACTCAAGATTTTAGAAAGTATAGTTGTATCTATGCATTTTTTCCACTCTCCTGTATTTTTCCTTGCCAAACTAGTTTATAACCTTCATGATTAATATTGGCAGAATTTTTACTTCTAATTTATAAGAACAATTTCTCCATTATACCACCCTGATGTGCCATGGCATGCCTTTATGCCTCAAATATTCTTTAAAAATAGGCTTCATTTTCACTCTAAATCAAGAAAGTTATTAAATATATAGGTCAACACCAATCCTCATGACATCACTCAATAAAATTCCCTAAACTGACACCATATGTCAACTGCCAACTCATATTCCATCAATCCTATCCATATTTACGATCATTAATAGTATTGTGGTTTTTTAACCAAGTTCTTTTCATAAAAATTATGCTCTTTTGGCTCTAGTTAAGTAATAGACTGTAGGTCTTTTCTATTTGTTTAGTGAAATATTCCTGGAGGAAAGTAGGTTCTCCTGAAATTACAGGAAATAATTAAGCAAAATAATTTGAGGAGTTTAAAAATTGCTTGAAGAATTTAGGAACTGCTTTGTGGGCAAATGTCTTAGAAGCTGGATAAGCAGCTATCTGGAGAGAGATCAAAGTAATGATACAGCTGAAAGCCATAAACACCATTAAGAAGAGAATTGTTTGTCATCCGTAGCTCTCCTGCTGTATCTAGGCAAAGTGCCAAGAACACTGTCCCCAAGTTTTGAGGTTTTATAACCTGCTGACCTAGAAGGGCAACCCCCTAACAAAAGGAGTGGACAACCTTGACAGTTATGTAAAGGTACCGACTTTCTAGGAACACACTTAAACTGTTTGAGATGCTCTATGAATCATTCTTAACTACCGACTGCAGCTTAGACAGAACTAGCTCCAGTACAAGGCTTCCCAGAGGGGGAAATAAGTCAGCTTATACCACTGCTAATTTTAATGTGCGACACTATTACCTGATTCCCAGTGGAAGGACTTCAGTGGCGCCAAGTCAACACCCCCCTCCAGTCAGCAGGGCTCAGAGAGGCGGATGGAGCCGTGGGCCCGACAGCCGGGAACAGCGAACCCAACATTCTGCAGAAAATATAGCACCTAACCTAGAACCAACATCAAACACCTGGAAATCCAGACACATCTGTCAAACATGTGAAAAACAGACAAGGACAAAACAAACAGAATGAAAACTACAATAAACTGTTATTTGTTTTCCTTAGGGGTAACTAAGACAAAACAATGGTTTACATTTGCCGAGGAATCCAATGATTCAAAGGAGAAAAACTGAAACACTATATACAAATTAATGAAAGAGATTGAAGATGTATTTAAACGCCCAATGCCTTAATGACATTCGGTTACAGTTCTATTGGAACTTGAAGAAACTTAATACCAGGCTCAGAGCTGGAGTACTATCAAGATGGGGGTGTCTGTGGGAGTCAAGGAAATTTAGGAGAGAAAAAAAATTTACCTTTAGAATTCTTTTTCCAAAAATCACCAAGGATAATCACTATTCATTTTGTGTTCTAATCTTTCTTAATTTACTAACCATGTCAAAGTGTATTTACAAATCTGTTTAAGGCATAAATCAAATTTTAACTAATTTCTACTTTAGATAATTACAACAAAAAGAAATGAGATGGGAGGCATTGATTCTGGTGTTGGAACTGTGGAGTATCTTGAACGTGACAGCAGATGACTAACCTATACAGGTGTTTAAATCGTGCATAACACACATGTAGGCATGCAATCAAGTACAAGTAAAACTGAGGAAACCTGAGTATGGCACATAGATTGTATCAATGTCAGGATACCCTGGTTGTGACACTATCATCTATTTCCATACATACAGAAGGAAATCTGGAGGAAGCTTGGCAAAATATACAAGGGATCTTGAATTATTCCTTGCTCCTGCATGTGGGATCTACAATTATCTCAACAAAAGTAACAATGAAAGAAGACAAACAATAATGACAAAAGATTTCTTCATAATACATCAAAAACTGGGAATTGACATATCAAATATATATATATATTCATACCACAGAAGAAGACTATAATATAATACACCATATACTAATAATGTGTAAAACATGTTTAAATCACAAAGCCTTTATATTGAGCAACTAAAGCCTGTCAGAAAAGGGAACCTATTGAATTTCAATGTATAGGATTTTCTTTCCACAGACAAAACTAATCTATGGTGACAGAAAGCATAACAATGGTTGCTTTTTGGAGGAGCAAAGATCCATTAAAAAGGGCAATGTGGCAATTTTCCAGATTGATGGCAATAGTCTAGGTTTTGACAAGAATGTGAAATAAACAGATATGCACATTTGACAAAACTCACCTGAGTGTACTTAAAATAGGAAGATTTCACTGTGTGTAAAAAATAAAATTTTAAAAAAATTTTATTAGCAGTTAAGACAAATCAAAAAAATATTTTTTTTCATTTGAATTGTGACAGTCTATTTTCTAAATTATCCTACTAACTTGATACCCAACTTTTACTCACAGCATATTTGAGATGCCTTTACATGGTTGAAAAACTATGGGGGCAGGCAGAGAACTAAAGCATCCTTCTTAAGACCATGACCCAGGAAAATCTCATTAAACCCTTTCTTATATGTAAACAATTATTTCAGTTTGTCACAAACTCACAAACTCACAAGAATAGACACTGTTCTTGATGTGATCATTATAGAAAGGTTTATATGGTCACTGGAGAGAAGATCTAGGATATGTTCCTTTGATTCATAATCATTCTTCCCTTTTTGGTTTCCCATTATATATTTTGTTTAACCTTACAAATATAAGTGTCACTTTTCTGGAAGGAAGCTGGTGGCAAGGTCGTAAGACTGCTGGATGGATTTAATGTGAGCCTCTAGGAAATGTGCAAACCCTGTGTGCTTAACAATCTTCACCTTGAACGAATTGCTCGTTACGTACAGATAACTCCAAGTAGAATCTCTGGCTGTTAAATGTGTATTATCCCAGTGGACTCTTTTATAAATTAGAAATCTCCAAGCATAAGTTTCAGAAATTTAAATGAATTTAAAATGACAACTCATGTTTTATAAAAAGTATGTTTGATAAAAATAAATACAAATTCTAATGTAATTATTCAATGTTAACTACTATTTACAGTAATAATTATTGACTTTTTATAATCATGAAGGATAAAGGAAAAATTGTGGATTGTGTGTTAATGAGAAAAATGTGTGGTGAAGATATTACATCAGTAAAATCCTCAATGTAAGTGCTTCAATCCCACAAATACACCTACAAGCGTTTGCCCATTAAATTTACCACTCTTATTGTACTTGCTGTACTTTGACACAAAAGTTTCAAAGGTGTTTTTTCCCAAAGGTATTTTTGATTCATCTTTCATGTCAAATTTTCTGTGGACATACAATTTTCTGCATGAAAACTTTAACCATCTTTAAATCCTGTATATAGGGAAGTTGAGCATGAAAGATTCACTGGAGAAATCACAGGTGTATTGTTATATACTAGTTATGATGATTTTGAAAATGTCACCATCATTTCTATTGTAAGCATCCTCTTATTTTAGGATGATTGCTTTCCCTACAAAGCATGGACCGAGGACTCAAAATCCTGAAAGAAGAAGGGAGACTTTCCTTAAAACTTCCTGAACATCTTAACTCCTTTATATAGTTATGTAATTTGTATGAGTCTGTCCTTAACATCCTCACCTACTTAACGTTTTGGCAAAAGAAATTATGAATATGCGTATGTGACATAATATAAACTTGTCTGAGAGGTTTAGAAGCCCTTTGCAGAAAGCGACCCACTACATGAAGTCCTCATCACACAGGTTAGACTGCGGTAGAAAGGAAGGGAAACCCGAGAGCAAGCCTCTGAGACGACCAGGACCTGCCTACAGGCAAAGTACCAACGACATGCAGATGAATTCGTGGCAACACAGTCCACCTTCCCAGAGGAAATCATTTCATCATTTTCCTTCTGTTCGTGGCTAGAGAAAGCCTTGTACTTGACCCTGAATTAACAGTTCCAACAGGCGATATTTTGCAGAGTAGCATAATACCAGCAAACCATTCAAAAGAGGGCAAGAGTGCCAAGGACCCATGCCTAGAAAGTCACTCAAAGCATGACTTAGTTATTTCTGTAAACAAAGGTCTACACACAATGTGGAATGAGTTTCCATTTCCACACAAATGCAGCAGGTACAGAACAGAGCCTAGGCACCAAGATGAGGAGAAGAGTTCTCATCAGGAGCTGTGTGCCTTCACAAAGACACTGGACCCCTCTCTCCACCTGTTTTCTATTAGTCCGGGGAAGTGAATTTCTGCTAGCCAACTTAGAGGGCTATTGCTGTGTAAGTCCAACAACAGATACAGAAGTATATTTTCCAGATTGTCAATTTCACAGAAATATTTTAACTGCACTGGGTGACTGAAATGTTGGAGACCACTCCCATTTATTTTGCTTTTGTGTCATTCCTCCCATTTTCTCATCTGTGAGGGGAAAGGGAAGTCCATGATCTCCTGCACCTCTTAACTTCTAGGATATTAAGTGACATGCTAGTAAAGAGAAACTTTCAGTGGAGGGAGAAGCCTAGAATCTCTTCCTTTTTTATATCAAAAGATAGAAGGAACAATTTGAACAACTTATGTAGTAATAAAAATGCTTTCTAAATATTAGCCAATATATTCAGACTGTACTGATATAGTCATTTAAATATAAAGTTACAGCCTAATTTGAGGCTTTAGAGCCCAACTCAGAGGATAATGGTGGTGACCAGGAGCTGAGCGTGGGGAATTGGAAAGCTGTTGTTTAGGGGTACACCTTGCAACCAGGAGATGAGGAAGTTCCACGATTTAACATGCAATATGGTGCTTATCATCAACAATACTTCCTTATATACCCCAAAGCTGCTAAGAGACTTAATTGTTCTCACTACAACAGAAAAATAATTACATGAGGCGACAGCGGTATGAGCTAATGCTATGGTGACACCATATTACAGAGTATTAATATATCAAAATACTGCATTATACACCTTAAACTTACCACGTTAAACATCAACTGCATCTCAAAAGACGTGAGGGTCAAGTGACTTTCATGCCAAACCCCAAATTCCAACATCCTCCTCTCCAGTGAAAGGTATTCTTGGGAATGAAAGCATAAATTACCTTCAGGCTATTACAAAAAAATAAAGTCGTAAAAATTATAACACCTTAAGGAGTGCTGAGATTTCAAAATTTGCTTCCAAGTTATTTCTCTAATTATCTCAAAATAATTATGCCAACTTTTAGGTCACATCCTGAGAGAGAGAACATTTCAGGCATACACAACAGCAAAAGCATATTTGCACCAAATAGTACAACACAGCATACAAAATTATATACACAAACACACACAGGCACAGGCTGTCTTTTCTTGGCTTGGCTCTAAGGTGCTTGGTTGAAGTTATGATGGTTTAATTAAACCATCATAGTTCAAATTTCAGTTACCACATGAATTATGAGTCTTTGTACTAATTATCAACTTAGCTGCTAGCTCTTCCATCTACAAACCCTTAAGTAAATAGCAGATCATGATGATGTACATAATAGTTCCTCACGCTCAGTGCCCTGTCACAACTACTTCAAAGTTGGCTGGAATTCATCACCATACATCTGTTGCTCAGCTCACGCACAGACAGTAAAGCATGTAGTTGTGTTGCCTCTTTGTCTCCCAGTGACCTAAGTAACACTTCCACAAAACTGAACAATTCAGAGAGGAATCAGCCCATAAAGATAGAAATGCATTAACAAGTAGTAACACTAGGAGTTCGAATGAAATATATGTGGAGACACAGGAGTTGACCATGAGAAACGGTCATGGCTGCTGGTTCTGAGGCTCTGGATATAGACCAGAGAAATTCAGTGAAGGTGAACTCACGGATGTAAATGAGGACAGGATGAAGATGTCCCAAAGGAAGAGAAGTAGACAAAAATATCATACTCAAGGACCTCAGCAGCATTCTACAACATGGAAGGCACAAAGGATAAAATGTTGAAAACTGACCCCAACTCAGAAATGAGCATGACAAGTAGGCACAGAAGACAAACTTGCTCCATTCATAAGTTATATAGTAAGGAAAACATATGTACTATTCAAAATTATTCTTGGTAGGCCCTTTACAAAGAACTGGCAGTCCCATTCAACCCTAAATGTAGCAATCAAATATATTCTTCCCATAGCAATCCTGATTCTGAGGCAGGCAAACACAGGATACGCAGAAAACATATGTAGGACCCAGAAGATTTCGTCCACCCTGTGTGAAGTGTTGGAGGTCATCACCAGAAAAACATTCACTATTCACTGTAGTTTGTTGTTAAATGAAAGCAAAAACAAAAACACGTTAATTCTCAGTTTCCAATGTGTTAAACTACAGTGAACTAAAAAGATGTTTTCCTATTTATCATTTTCCTGTACATTTATAAATAACAGTATGGGAGCATTTCTTGTTTAGACTAAAGTTTGTAAAGGTCATGGAAACATCATAACTTTACCCATTGATTAGTAAGATTATGTTGCAGCTTACACACTAAGTTTCATGGTTCCAAAGTGCCACTCAAAGCAATGTACATACGTGTGCGTGCATGCACGTGGTCTGGGGGGCAGGGATGCGGGAAGGCGTATTTAAGGGTAATGAAAACCCTGAAGAAAGAAGATTGGATCAAGAATTTTTTGACACACAGAAATATTTCTGCCAATTTTGTTCCAATTTATTAATTTCCACAGAAGTTGGTGCTCTCACGTAGACAAAGCCATAATTAATATGTGTTTCTTCTATAAGTTCATGTTTCTGCTATCCCATCCTTCAAGGTGACACCTTCACCACCAAAGATGGATTTAACAAGAAGCTTATTTTCAGCTCTCCATATGGCTGACTTAATGCCGCTCTAGCTATTACAAGGCACATTAGTTTCTTGCCAGGATGTTTTTATCATGGAAGTAAGCTTGAGGCCTATCACACTCCATGATTTTATTGTTAAATACCTTTCTTTGCCTTATAAAAAAAATCTCTTTTCTTCAGCTTCATTATTTTCTTACTGTCATATCTTTTGCAGTAGAGTGTGTTATTTTTATACTTTCCATCTTCAATCAAAAACACTGCTGGGGTATTTTCCTTTAACATGTCTATTCCGTAGGATTATGTTTTAATTCTGGGAAATCTGCAAGCCCTAACCATTTTGGCATACCTTCTACATTTAAAGTAAGTATTGTGTTAATATGTAGAAGCAGGTCTATAGTCTTTTGCATTGAGAAACTTATCCTGTTCATCCCATTGAAAGTTTTCCCAAAACAACTTTCTTTTTATGGGTTTTGCTTCTTAAATTTTATTTGTGTCTTTTACCTTTTGTTTACAAAACAATGACACTTCATTTTATCATCCATTATACGTTGTCATTTAAGCATTTATGCTAGATAACCTCCATTTTTAAATAAAAAGCTTCTAATGTCCTCTACTACTTAATTATATATAAATCCTACAATGTACCCTATATTGGGAAATCCATTTATTTTTTAAAGCTATTGTTCTTCCTTGCTTGTGCTAGCATTAAAACAAGATAAATGAAAGTAAGATACTTCTCAGAGTTATTATGATTTTATGAACAACCTATAAGGAAACCAAAATTGTGATACATAACTCAGTTCAACTAAAGGTGGTCCTCTAAATTGTTCTGGGCACACTTGAGGCTAAGTTTTCAACCTTAGACAGAAACATCAACTCCATCTATAACTCTTTCTGAAACCTATTATCAAATGAGAAAAAATCTCCTAGCAGACTCCCTTATCTTATGACAGGGCTTTGACACTTGAATCAACTAATAATTGTAGCTGTTTCACATAAAAGGTCACTTTTGACAAATGGCCTCTTGCACATGGTAAAAACACTCTTTCACTGTCAGGCTAAGGTTTTATTCAGTGAATGCAGTTATACAATCAAAACCACCTTTGGATGGACCACAGTATATGCAGCACAGGGCATTTGGAAGAAAGCATAAAGCTACATTTTGTCTTAAATTATCTTCCTAAAGACAAAAAGAAACACAATTTTCTGTAACTGTAAGAAGACATGAGTAACAGAGTTATATGAGTAAGTCACCAGAACTATATAACAATTAGCCCCTGAAAGACCTGGTACAATGGGGCAGAGTGTTTATCATATGGTAAATAATGGGTAATAACAAGCAAATGATGTCTCACATGGTGACCTTCATAAAGTTTGGGTCAATGGGTAAGTTCACGTGTGTGAATTTTTTCATTTATGGTCAAGAAATGAACTTTGTGCATACAAACACACACACACACACA
>ML104880.1:16244-36361 GCA_003697995.1 Taxidea taxus jeffersonii | reverse complement strand
AAAAAAAAAAAAAAGTGTTTTCTATACATACAGTGAAATGGGACATCTTAGATCATCCCCTGAGAAAAATATACTGAAGATAGCCAACTTAAAAATCAAACTATAATGCTTTGCAGTAAAAAGACAGTCTTAGGTATTAGAATTAAAACAGAGCTGTCACTGAAAAAGAGGCGCTTTTTTTAAATGATTTTATTTATTTGACAGAGAGAGAGAGAGAGAACACAAGCAGGGGGAGTAGGAGTGGGAGTAACAGGCTCCCTGCCAATCCCAGGACCTGGGATCCTGACCTGAGTAGAAAGCAGAGGCTTAACGACTGAGCAACCCAGGCACCCCACCCCAAAAAAGAGGCATTTTTAACCAAAAGCCAAACAGTTCTGTGACTAAGAACACAGGTCATTTATCCCATTGATCTCAGGAGTGAAGCAGGGCTCATGTCTGCCCTTCCATGCAGGCCCCATAGACACTGGGCAGCCACTGTGAGTGCCAATGGCCACTAAAACAAATAGCCCTATAGGGTCTCGATGGAAAGGGAAACTGCAAATCCTTTGTCCTGTAACAGTTATGGAATCTCCTCTGAGCCACCCACCTACCTTTCATTGCTAAGCCTTAGCTAAAACAACCATCAGAAGCACTTAGAGAAAACTTTGCCAGAAGCTATAATGATCATTGGTTACAATTAACCAATTTGCTTATACAGTTAGGCTGAAGGGTGTTTGATCAGAGAATCTGCAAGAGAGGTGGCCTTCTCTCCCTAGTTAAAATGTCATGCTTCAAGCTTTAGATCATTCCTCTAAGATACACAATGCATGCTGCAAACATAGTTTTAAGTTTCTCGTAACCACAATAAATAGAAATTAAGTGAAATTTAGTAATAATATATTTTTCTAGGCATACATGTTTTATCCTGAATACACATAAAATATAAGTATTTTTCCTACATAGTCTTCAAAAGTCAATGGGTATTTTACACTTAGAGCCCATGTGAATTGAGACTAACCACATTCCAAGAGATCAGTTTCAACATATGGCTAATGGTTATCCTTTTGGACAGCACAGATATTTCTGGTACCCTATACCAAAGTGCCATTTATTTTATTATCCATCCAACCCAGAGTCGTCAGTAGGCAAAAGGTTGTAAAGAAATAGCTACAGAATAAATTTTCTAAATAAAAGGGAAAATGTGAACATCTACTGAGTGAAACTTCATAGAGATAATGAAACGAAGAAGTGTCTATCAAATTCCAGATGTTCTGCCTAAGCCGTAGTGCCAAAATTACATTTGGACAGTTGATTGCAACATTTCCTTTTCATTAGGCAGAACAATAAAATGCTGCTCTGTAATTTACCTTGTTAATTTAATTAACATAGAAATTACAGTGGTTATTTTAGACCCAATCCAATTTTAGATTCTGAGTTGTATGGATTATAAGTCAATACTGATTTACTTGTATATGATACAATTTTCTTCTGCTTTTCTTATGGTCAGAAATTCTACTTCAATTTCTCTTAATTACCAAAAAATCTATCTCTTCATAGATTCTGTAACTTGGCCTTTATTTTCGTTTTTCCACAAATTGTATTAAGAGGCTTTAAAAACTTACTTAAAAAACTCTTTTTGCTATTCTGTACCTTAAAATGAAAAAATACCTATTTTTATCCTTGCTTTATATATTCAGGGTTCAGAGATTTGCAATACCATTTTTTACATCCTAAGTACTTTTTGTATTTTGTTATCTGTAAATTTAAACTAAACTCAAAAGCAAGGAAAAGCCAGAAAAATAAATGATAATTCTTTTTATTAATTTGTAATTAAACTAATGGTTTCTCTTCTCAAGTAGGACTCTTCCTTTTTCAGTCTAACCCAGACTTAGCATCTTTGAATGTTTTATGTACAACGTATCTATTTTTAAAAGCTTAAATTCTTAGATACAGCATCAATATCTTTGTATGTTCTCAACCTGGCTTCCAACTCACCTTTACAATGTAACATGATTTATTTCTATCCTCTTCACCCCATTATAGTGCACTCATCAGCTTCCAGTATTTGATAATGTTTCCCCATCACTGAGTGTTCATTTCACATAATTCATGCTACCCATCCTGCGAGTCCCACATGAAACACTCCTTTGCAAAAATTTTTTTCCAGAGTACTCCAGTTAAGAGCAACATCCCCTTTCTCTGATCATCTCTAGAACTGATTATGAATAATTAGTCTTTTAAAAATCCCACTTAAAATAACTTAAGTGTAAGAAGCAAAGTATAAAACAAGAAACTGCCCAACTTGGATTGTAGCTATTACTGGAAGGATAGAAGATCACTCACAGGAAACAAGGCTTAGTAACCATACTTGGACCAAATGTGAACATGCAGCTCTTCGTAGCTGTGACCATGATACAAAGGTATACGGGCACGACAATAGGATGCATCAAATGTGAACATTTTAATCTTCACTGAACAATTAAATCTCAATATCTCAGGAGGGACATTTGATTGGCCAAGATCAGCTGCCAGGTATTTATCTATAGATGGTGGAGATCAAAAAAGATCTAGCAGAAGTACACCAACTAGTGCAGAATGGAAATGCAAGCATCAAGATACACTACCGAACCAATGGAGAAAAAAACACCCCTTCTCCAGGAAATGGGGATGGCGTTGTAGAGGACAAGATGATGATGGGTAATTAGTAAATATATTGCAATCCAATCTTCTTGAACACCAAATTTACCACTTTTTAAAAACAAGAGATTTTTCCCAAACGTGAAGAATAAGAAACAAATCCAGTGTCCGTGAATTCCCAACTGCAGTCGATTTCAGGATACTTCCTTCACTCTTAGACTGAGCTGACTTGGTGGGCTCCTCTCTGCTGGGTTTCTCATGCTCCCTCTCCCAAGCTTTACTATGTTGAACTGATATGTATTCTTAGTAGTTATTTAACTTTTCCTACACATAAGTTATTTTTTCACTAAAGTCTATTTGTGAAGAATTTTATATTTCTCAGTATTTTCTATAATATCTTTTACATAATAGGAACTTAACTTGGTTTTGTCCAATTATTTCCTTTCTTGTAAATGTTATCAACTTTTTTTTTTGGTACAATAATGTGAACATCTTTCAATGAATCTAAGACCATATGTTTAAGTATACACATGTTGACATGTTTTTTCACCTTCATTCTTTTCCACATCTCAGCTATGTTCAAAATCAGAATACATATTCTGCACAGGGAACATGCTAGGCTCTGGGGCAGAAAGATATAAAAGATGCCCCTGCTCTCAAGTCTCATATTTCTATGTTTTATAGTTTTGGAAAATAATTGCTATAATAAATCGCAATCTAATAACTTGCATTTTAAAATGTCATTGATTTTGTTTCCAGAAGCTTAGAATTTCCATGACTTGAAATTCTTTTTAAACCAAAAAGGAAAAAAAAGATTCATAAAAGCAAACATCTAAAAACTTAGTCTTCATAGCACAAATTGATTATTGTCTTACTAGTATTTAAGCACATAATTAACTATATGCACATAATTATCTATAAATAACCTCACTTCTAATTATATTCCCAAAAATGAAAAGTAAAACCAATGTTCACCATGTAATATATGTACTACTATCTTTTCTTGATGTCTGATCTTTTTAAAACCAGTTTTGAAGAACTCTATGGAGTAACACTTTGCCTTCACATTAAAATATATCGCTTCATTTATATACTAATGAGTGAGTGTCCCCTATGGTGAACTGGAATCATAAGAATTTCTGAGACTAGAAACCTGAGAAATATATAGACTGTGCCTGAGACTCTTCACTTTTCAGTACAGATAATGAGTTGTACCTGCAAATGACTATAATACCAGATAGTGTGTGAAAATTTGCATTGGACAGTTTGAAAAACTTAAGAGTGCACAGGACAAATTTGTATAGGACAACTTAAAGTGGAGAAAAAGTTTCAGAGGGCAGAGATATGTCTACTATGCTCAGGGAAATTCGCACAGAGGCAATTAAGAAATAAGTTAGATTGAAAGGCCCCATTCTGGGCCAACCACACTTTAAAGGCCAACCACACTTTAAAAATCATGCCTTGACATGGAAAGCAAAAGCAAAAATAAACTCTTTGGACTCCATCAAAATAAAATGTTTCTGCACAGCAAAAGAAAAACTCAATAAAACTAAAAGACAAACTACGGAATGAAAAAAGAAATTTGCGAATGACATATCGGATAAAGTGTTACTATCTCAAATCTATAAAGAACTTATCAAACTCAACACCCAAAAAATAAATAACCCAAATAAAAAAATGGGCAGAAGACATGAATAGACATTTTTTTCCCCAAAGAAGACATCCAGATGGCTCACAGACACATGAAAAGATGCTCAGCATCACTCATCATCAGGGAAACACAAATCAAAACCACAAGGAAATATCACCTCACACCAGTCAGAAAGGCTCAAATTAACAACACAGGAAACAAGATATTGGCAAGAATGTGGAGAATAGGGACGCCTGGGTGGCTCAGTTGGTTAAGCAGCTGCCTTCGGCTCAGGTCATGATCCCAGCGTCCTGGGATCGAGTCCCACATCGGGCTCCTTGCTTGGCAGGGAGCCTGCTTCTCCCTCTGCCTCTGCCTGCCTCTCTCTGCCTGTGCTCACTCTCTCTCTAACTAATAAATAAATAAAATCTTTAAAAAAAAAAAAAAAGAATGTGGAGAATATACATATTCATATATATATTCTACATGAATATATACACTCAGGTAGAACAGTACTCAGCCATAAAAAATTAAATCTTGTCATTTGCAATGACATATATGGAGGTACAGTATCATGCTAAGAGAAATAAGACAGAGAAAGACAAATCCATATGATGTCACTCCTGTGGAATTTATGAAACAAATGAACTGGGGGGGAAAAGAGGCAAGCCAGGAAACAGAAACAGACTGAACTACAGAAAACACTGATGGCTCCCCAGGAGGGGGTGCTGGATAAGGGGATGGGTTAAATGGGTGATGGGGATTAAGGAGGGCACTTAAGATGAGCACCAGGTGTTGTATGAATCACTAAATCCTATACCTGCAACTAATATTGCACCGTATGTTAACTCATTGGAATTTAGATAAAAACTCAGAAAAAAATAAAAACATACTTGTGCCGTGAGGTATTTTTGACTCTGTTCTTGCTGCCATAAAATTGTCAATATTGTTCTTATTTAAGGTTCGATTCAAACTAAATTTGAGTTTCTCAACATCTGCCCAGTCCGACACCAGGGAATGTCATTACCAGAAGACCTAGTCTCTGCCTTCAGTGCATTCAGAAACCAATAGAGAGGGAGTCCTCACATAGCTGGAGCACAGGGGCACACACAGCTCCGTAACCCTGGAATTGAGTTACAGGGAGCTTACTTGAAATTGAAATGCACTTGACGGTGCCAAGACAAGGAAAGACTTCACAGACAAGGTAGAATTGGCTTAACATTGTGAATGTGAAATATTCCAGGAAAATAGTCATAGTTATGGCCCGCTGGAGCAGCATGTGTAAATGGGTTGCACCCACCACCACTGGAAGGAGGGGACTCAAACCAAAACACTGACACTTTGGCCCACCAAGTACATCCTCATAGACAGAGGGATCACAGGAGATATGCCAGAGGAGAGCCAAGAGAACTCACTCAGCCAAGAGATCACTGGAAATGTCTTTGCTTCTCTCCCTATTTAAAAAGTTATGTTGTCCAAAACTGTCATATGGGTAGTTGCTTTTTAATTGCTACTATGCGGTATTAGAATAGGTATTGTGGGGTATGCTGTTGAAAGATCTTTAAAGTATAAACTGTCCGGACAGGATAATGAATCCCTATCACTGAAATTTTAAATTTACAGAGCACTTCCCATAGTATTACTCTATCAATACGGACAAAAATTCTTGAGGCTAAATATTTTCTTCCAAACCCCAGTTTAAAAGTAATGCTGGAATTTAAATACTTCTTATCTCTATAACCATACCTAGTTGGAAAGTAAGATCATACATCACTGTCACTGATAAGACATTACCTATGAATCCCAAGTTATTAATGTAGGATTTTTCTCAATTTGTTACCTACATATAAAGGATTCGGCATTTCTCTAGAGACTGATGCAAAGAATGCACAACAGCAAAAATACTACATTCAGTTGACTGAGAAAAGGGTTATCTTGTTGACTTTTTTAATGAAGATTACTTGTAGACTCTGGATCCAATGTCCCAGTGCCAACTAAATATGGTTAAATAGCATGAGCACAGCTTCATTAACCATTCACTGTCCTTTAGAAATACACTCCTTTTAATTGCCCAGAACATGTTAAGGAAAAAATATTATTTCAACAGCTTCAAATAAATATTGTAAGCATTAACCTATTATAAGTGGGTGTTTCAAAATCTTAACAAGATGGCAATAATACTTAAGACTTGCTAATGCATTCTAATAATGAAATGATAGTTTTACATCAAGTTGGAATTTAATAAATATTAACCATGAGCAATCTAAGCAAAAATAAATCAAATCTTGTCATGAGATTTCATATAGAGTAGACCCGAAGTGCAGCTGGATCTAGTATTTCTCCTTCACCACTGGAGGCACCATACTTGTAGCAATAGTTTTAGGAATTAGCATCACTCCAGGCACATTTTTCCCTGTCCATACGGTCTTCCTCCCTGACACTGGAGCTAGCATGGACATCTAGCATGGACATCGGAGCTCCTAAACCTGGTCACTGAAACAAAAAGTAGGCAGGGCTGGATCTGTGGGGGCTGGGGTAGAAGTTCGGCGGTAGTGTGAAGGACACAGGCACCATCTTCAACTCACTGTAAGAGCCATACAAAGGCATCAGTCTACTGCTGTGCAGCAAATTACCCCAGAACATAGAGGCTATAAACATAATTATTATCTCCGTTTCCATTCAGCATGAGCTCAGAAAAGACCTACAAGACTGTTTAAATTGTTGCTCCACAGTGTCTGGAACACAGGTGAACACTCAAATCCAAGCCTAGAAATATCTGGAAGCTTACTCTCTCCCATATCCTACCATAGATGCTGATGGTCAGCTAGGGAGTTAGCTGGGCCTGTCAGCCATAATAGTACCACAAGAGGTCTTTCCATCGCAAGGGCAAGCCTTCCAAGGAAAAGATACCTAGGTAGAAGCCACATGACCACTTACTGCCTGTCCCAGAAGCCATGCATCATCACGCCGCTAAAATCCACTGATCGCAGGAGTCACAGAAGTCCACCCAGGTTTGAAGGCAGGGAACATAGACCACACCTCTCAGTGGAGGTATGTCAACATTACATCATCATTTTTTACACTATGTGCTGTTCCTGCGTGGGTTTATTTTTCTACAGATGGCTATACACACATTCTCCTGCAAGAAATACTGGAAGAAACAAGACATCGCATTGATGGCACTCTGAATTTGAAAATATCTTTCCAAATACCCAAGAAATTAAATTAGTAACATTATGTAATTTTAATACCATTTTATTCTCTGTACCAAGCATGACATCTAAAATATGTACAAATACCAAGAGTTCACTTAGAAGCTGCTCTGAGACTGTTTGGAATCATCTGCCATTGGTAATGTGTTGTGATGAGCACTGAGTGTTAGAAGCAACTACTGAATCATTGAACACATCAGAAACTAATGATGTACTATATGTTGGTGAACTGAACGTTAAAAAAAAAAAAAAAAAAAAACCTCTGACTTTCCATACTTACTAACAAAGTTCAGGATTACAGTCTAAACTTCTACTTTAACGCAATCCTAGGGAGCACTGTTCCTGTCCTTGTCCTTTAAGATCCCTATTTCTTCCCTTCCACTTAGCAAAATCACATTGATTTATTTGTGAATGAAGGTTTAACGTGATTTGAGCTTGTGACATGCACCAGGAACGCTTGTGTATTTCAAAACCATGCATTCCAGCACAACCCTAGGACACTGTTTCTTAGTGTATAATCACTAATTTAAAAAATGAGAAAACTAGAAGTATTGTGATTTTAGGGCTACTTATGGTTGGAACAGGACAAGTAATCACCACATGTCCTACAAAATGGACATTCGCCTTGGCTCCAGCAGTCATTCTCTAGACTAGTCAAAACTGAATAGGAAACTTCTATCTGGGGTAGTATTTATAGTAATTGTTATCAGCCCACCATATTAGGGCATCACAGACAGATAATCACTTGTATATTCCTCACTAAATACTCTATAATTCTGTTGTACTGACATATTAAGAAGGTTTCATATCTTCTTGTCAGAAATAATTACATGTCTCAGTAATAAGGATTTCACAGCTAGTATCACTTTTCTCTGAAAATGTTCTCTGATCTAATTTTTAACAACTTAATAGGTCTCTAGATATTATAATGAAGTTATCCAGTATTTTGTTTTAAAAAATCTGTAATTGTAAGAGTATACATAAGTGATACAAAATAGTTATGATTACCAGTTGAACCAAAATAGATGTCAGCAGCTTATATACACAATGCAGGCAACTATTAAACTAGCATTCTAAGTTAAATTATAACATTTATCTTCTCTACTAATAATTGAGTGAAGTTATATGAAAATTACAACCATTACATTTAATATTGTATATTAATAACTTTGTTAACAGTTTAATTTCTTAGATACCCAATCTATAACATTCATTAGTCATTGTGGTATACAATATCAATATAAAGGTATAGATAACAAATTTCTCACTGGATTTGTGATCAGTTTTGTTTTGTTTTTAGCTATGATTTAACTTCTGTTTATCAAATTTGTTACCTTCTTTTGACAATGAGCAAAGAAGTTCCTCATACAGTAGTAGTGAGAAAGTCCTATTCTGTAATCCAAAGATGTAGGCCACGTAAAGGCAGCATAATGTATTAGACGACATTGGGAATATAACCAGAAGAACCAAGGTATTTTTGTATCTGTAGATGACTTATCTGAATACTTCTCACTGTGCTGTCAGCTGAAAACTTTATAAGAGACCAGAAGCCTAAATAGAATCTTAGGAATCTAGAAAATGTTGGGGCATGGGCCAACATGTATTGGACTAGAAATCCAAGACAACACAGGCAGTGCAATTTAACAAGAACTTACTGAACTAGCTTTACACAGTGCACGTAATAGTGTCTTTAAAAGTTGAGAATTTTCTACTGACAATTTTAGATATCTCTTTTTCAAACCAAGTCTCCTCCTCAAAGGTGGAAACAGGATTTATAGTCACTCATTGACTATTGCAGTTACCTAATAGGTTAGCATTTTACAAAGACAAATATAGGAAAGTAGCTATGTTTATTTTTATGTTCGGTTTTGTCACATACTGTCAAATTCTCATTTTCAATTTTTAACAAAATATAGGAATATAAATAGACCTTGATCCATGCTGAAGCTGAAACTGGCCAGTCCTAAACTTCACTGTCAACTTCAAATGGGACTTTAGCCCAACCATATCACATTAAATGTAA
Organism: Taxidea taxus jeffersonii; assembly: GCA_003697995.1. NCBI lineage: Eukaryota > Metazoa > Chordata > Mammalia > Carnivora > Mustelidae > Taxidea > Taxidea taxus. The sequence continues at coordinate 26,880 of ML104880.1, read as the reverse complement.
ATGAACAATACTATAATTAAAATACGGAGATTAACACGACAGTAAACAACGTGTGTTGGAGAGGATGTGGAGAAAGGGGAACTCTTTTACACTGTTGGTGGGAAGCAAGTTGGTGCAGCCACTTGGAAAACAGTGGGATTCCTTAAGAAATTAAAAATAGAGCTTCCCTATGACCCTGCAATTGCACTACTGGGTATTGACCCCAAAGATACACATTTAGTGAAAAGAAGGGCCATCTGTACCCCAATGTTCAAAGCATCAATGGCCACGATCGCCAAACTGTGGAAAGAACCAAGATGCCCCTCAATGGACGAATGGATAAGGAAGATGTGGTCCATATACACTATGGAGTATTATGCCTCCATCAGAAAGGATGAATACCCAACTTCTGTATCAATGTGGATGGGACTGGAAGAGAGTATGCTGAGTGAAATAAGTCAAGCAGAGAGAGTCAATTATCATATGGTTTCACTTACTTGTGGAGCATAAGAAATAATATGGAGGACATGGGGAGATAGGAAAAGAGAGTTAGGGGAGATTGGAGGGGGAGATGAACCAAGAGAGACTATGGACTCTGAAAAACAATCTGAGGATTTTGGAGGGGTGGGGGGTGCAAAGTTGGGTGAGCCTGGTGGGGGATATTATGGAGGGCACGTATTGCATGGAGCACTGGATGCGGTACATAAACAATGAATTCTGGTGCACTGAAAAGAAACTAAAAAAATAAAAAATTATAAAAATAAATAAAATAAAAGACTGTTAAAGAGGCAAGTCTCAATTTTATGATATTTAAAGGAAATGCAATTTCAATATTAATAGCTAAATAGATAAAAAGGAAAAAGATGGCCATGATAGACCATTCCACACTAATCAACATAAATCTGCTATAACTACATTAATAGTAGGAAAAGTAGGTTTTGGAAGTATGTAACTAAGAATGAAGGTCTTTTCATAAACATCAAGTCATAAAAGTCATAAAAATCCTAAGCTTTATGTACTTAACATATCTTCAAAATACACACAGGAAAAATGGATAGAATGGCAGTGAGAAATATGTTTCCACAAATACAACTGAAGATTGAAATTGTCCTAACAATAGTTGATAAACACAGAAAATCTGCCATTGTATGGAACACTTCAATAATACTACCAACCAAGTCAACCCAACTAACATTTTTAAAACATTCTAGTCAGCAGAATATACACATTCTTTTCAAGTGCACATGGAACATTACTAAGACCATACCACAAGTCTTAAGAGATTTATAAGGATTCAATTCACTACAACTATATTCTCTGACCACAATAAAATTACAAATAATTAACAAAGATCTCTACAAAATCCTTGACTGGAAATTAAATTTCTAAATAATACACGGGTCAATGCAAAAATCAGAACAGAAATTAGAAAGTATTTTAAACTGAATGTAAGAGGTGCCTGGGTGGCTCAGTGGGTGAAAGCCTCTGCCTTCGTCTCAGAGCATGAACTTAGGGTCCTGGAATTGAGCCCCGCATCAGGCTCCATGCTTGGAGGGGAGCCTGCTTCCCCCCACCCTCTGCCTGCCTCTCTGCCTACCTGTGGTCTCTGTGTCAAATAAATAAAATCTTTTTTAAAAAATAAAAAACAGAGGCAAAGCAGGCACCGGGGAGCTGGGAGAGATCCTGGGCCAGTGTCCTGCTTCGGAGAGGAATCGCGGAATCCTATCCCCGAAGCAAAAGAATTACCACTGCCTGAAAACGAATTGGAATTGAAGTCAATGAAGGAAAGAAGACCATGTTCTTCATCATGAAGAGTGAGGTGCGTGTTGCGGCCGTGTGAGAAAGTGAGCCGGTCCCTCGCAGCTCCTGGAGGACCCCGCAGAGGAGATCAAAGAGAAGAAAAACAACAATTCTAGAAAAAGAAAATTGACCACTTTCTGAAAGGTAGGACCAGCGGAGAAGTGAATCCAACGCGACGGGAAGAGAGACCCCGGGGGGAGGGGCCGGCTCCCGGCAAGCGGCGGAACAACGGAGCACAAAATCAGAACTTTTAAAAGTCTGCTCCACGGAGGGACATCGCTCCAGAGGCTAAACTGGGGTGAAGACCTCGCAGGGACAGTGTGGACTCAGGTCCCGCGGGGTCACAGAAGGATCGGGGGTGTCTGAGTGTCGCAGAGCTCACAGGTATTAGAGCGGGGAAGCCGGCTGCGGAGACAGAGCCGAGGAGTGAGCTCTCAACTCGGGGTTTCCTAGAGCCGTGCTCTGTGACACGGGCCGGTGCTCTGTGCGAGGGGTCCCCACAAGATCCGGGGAGACTCCAACCCGGGAGAGCCCAGGGATCTGCGGGGTTCGGAGACTCCAGGTGGGACTCTGCCAGAGACAGAGACGCTTGGTCACAGGCTGGGTGAGCTCGGAGCTCCCAGAAGCCAGTGACACGGGACTGATGATGCACAATTTTCTCTGAGAGCGGTCTGCGGGCGCGCGCGCGGTCTCCAGTGCAAACGAGGGCTGGGGAGACCGGAGGGATTAAACGCTTTTCTCTGAAGGCGCACTGAAGACTGGGGCCCTGAGCTCTCGGCTCCTCCGAACCGGAGATTGGGAGGCCGCCATTGTCATTCCCGTCCTCCGGAACTCTACGGAAAGCACTCAGGGAACAAAAGCCCCCGAAAGCGAACCTGAGAGGATGACTTAGCCTGGCCCCTGGTAAGGGCGGTGCAACTCCGCCTGGGGCAAAGACACCTGAGAATCACTACAACAGGCCCCTCCCCCAGAAGATCAAAGAAATCCAGCCAAGACCAAGTTCACTTAACAAGGAGAACAGCGGATTCTTATCTGGACAAAATGACAAGGCTGAAAAACTCACCACAAAAAAAAAGAGCAGGAGACAGGACCGAAGGCTAGGGACCTAATCAATACAGACATTGGTAATATGTCAAATCTGGAATTCAGGATGACGATTCTCAAGGTTCTAGCGGGGCTCGAAAAAGGCATGGAAGATATTAGAGAAACCTTGTCAGGAGAAATAAAAACCCTTTCTAGAGAAATAAAAGAACTAAAGTCTAATCAAGTTGAAATAAAAAAAGCTATTAATGAGGTGCAATAAAAAATGGAGGCTCTTACTGCTAGGATAAATGAGGCAGAAGACAGAACTAGTGATACAGAAGACCAAATGACAGAGAATAAAGAAGCTGAGTAAAAGAGAGACAAACAACTACTGGACCACGAGGGGAGAATTCGAGAGTTAAGTGATGCCATAAGACGAAACAACATTAGAATATTTGGGATTCCAGAAGAAGAAGAAAGAGAAATAGGAGCAGAAGGTATACTGGAGAGGATTACTGTAGAGAATTTCGGGGAACAAGCATCAAAATCCAGGAGGTACAGAGAACACCCCTCAAAATCAATAGGAATCAGTCCACACCCCGCCATCTAATTGTAAAGTTTACAAGTCTTAGCGACAAAGAGAAAATCCTGAAAGCAGCATGGGACAAGAAGTCTGTAACGTACAATGGTAAAAATATTAGATTGGCAGGAGACTTATCCACAGAGACCTGACAGGCCAGAAAGAACTGGCATGATATATTCAGAGCACTAAACGAGAAAAACATGCAGCCAAGAATACTTTATCCAGCTAGGTTATCATTGAAAATAGAAGGAGAGATTAAAAGCTTCCAGGACAAACAAAAACTGAAAGAGTTTGTAAACACCAAACCAGCTCTACAGGAAATATTGAAAGGGGTCCTCTAAGCAAAGAGAGACCCTAAAAGTATTATCAGAAAGGAACAGTAACAATCACCTTACAGGCAATACAATGGCACTAAATTCATCTCTCAATAGTTACCCTGAACGTAAATGGGCTAAATGCCCCAATCAAAAGACACAGGGTTTCAGAATGGATAAAAAAACAAAACCCATCCATATGCTGCCTACAAGAAACTCATTTTAGACCTGAAGACACCTCCAGATTGATAGTGAGGGGGTGGAAAACAATTTACCATGCTAATGGACATCAGAAGAAAGCTGGGGTGGCAATCCTTATATCAGATCAGTTAGATTTTAAGCCAAAGACTATAGTAAAAGATGAGGAAGGACACCACATCATACTCAAAGGGTCTGTCCAACAAGAAGATCTAATAATTTTAAATATCTATGCCCCTAACATGGGAGCAGCCAACTATATAAACCAATTAATAACAAAATCAAAGAAACAATTGACAAGAATACAATAATAGTTGGAGACTTTAATACACCCCTCACTGAAATGGACAGATCATCCAAGCAAAAGATCAACAAGGAAATAAAGGTCTTAAATGACACACTGGACGAGATGGACATCACAGATATATTCAGAACATTCTACCCCAAAGCAACAGAATACACATTCTTCTCTAGTGCCCATGGAACATTCTCCAGAATAGATCACATCCTGGGTCATAAATCAGGTCTCAACAGGTATCAAAAGATTGGGATCATTCCCTGCATATTTTCAGACCACAATGCTCTGAAGCTAGAACTCAATCACAAGAGGAAATTTGGAAAGAGCACAAATACATGGAGACTCAACAGCATCCTTCTAAAGAATGAATGGGTCAACCAGGAAATTAAAGAAGAATTGAAAAAAAACATGGAAACAAATGATAATTAAAACACAATGGTCCAAAACCTGTGGGACACAGCAAAGGCAGTCCTGAGAGGAAAATATATAGCAATACAAGCCTATCTCAAGAAACAAGAAAGGTCTCAAATACACAACCTAACCCTACACCTAAAGGAGCTCGAGAAAGAACAAAGAAAGCCTAAACCCAGCAGGAGAAGAGAAATAATAAAGATCAAAGCAGAAATCAATGAAATAGAAACCAAAAAAACAATAGAACAAATCAATGAAACTAGGAGCTGGTTCTTTGAAAGAATTAATAAGATTGATAAACCCCTGGCCAGACTTATCCAAAAGAAAAGAGAAAGGACCCAAATAAATAAAATCATGAATGAAAGAGGAGAGATCACAACCAACACCAAAGAAATACAAACAATCATAAGAACATATTATGAACAACTCTATGCCAACAAATTCGACAATCCGGAAGAAATTGATGCTTTCCTAGAGACATATAAACTGCCAAAACTGAACCAGGAAGAAATAGAAAACCTGAATAGGCCCATCACCAGTAAGGAGATTGAAACAGTCATCCAAAATCTCCCAACAAACAAAAGCCCAGGGCCAGATGGCTTCCCAGGGGAATTCTACCAAACATTTAAAGAAGAATTAATTCCTATTCTCCTGAAACTGTTCCAAAAAATAGAAATGGAAGGAAAACTTCCAAACTCATTTTATGAGGCCAGCATCACCTTGATCCCCAAACCAGACAAGGATCCCATCAAAAAAGAGAATTACAGACCAATATCCTTGATGAACACAGATGCGAAAATTCTCACCAAAATACTAGCCAATAGGATCCAACAGTACATTAAAAGGATTATTCACCACGATCAAGTGGGATTTATTCCAGGGCAGCAGGGTTGGTTCAACATCCGCAAATCAATCAATGTGATACAGTACATTAACAAAAGAAAGAACAAGAACCATATGATACTCTCAATAGATGCTGAAAAAGCATTTGATAAAGTGCAACATCCCTTCCTAATCAAAACTCTTCAAAGTGTAGGGATAGAAGGCACATACCTCAATATTATCAAAGCCATCTATGAAAAACCCACGGCAAGTATCATTCTCAATGGAGAAAAACTGAGAGCTTTTCCGTTAAGGTCAGGAACACGGCAGGGATGTCCACTATCACCACTGCTATTCAACATAGTACTAGAAGTCCTAGCCTCAGCAATCAGACAACAAAAAGAAATTAAAGGCATCCAAATCGGCAAAGAAGAAGTCAAACTATCGCTCTTTGCAGATGATATGATACTATATGTGGAAAACCCAAAAGGCTCCACTCCAAAACTGCTAGAGCTTGTACAGGAATTCAGTAAAGTGTCTGGATATAAAATCAATGCACAGAAATCAGTTGCATTTCTTTACACCAACAACAAGACAGAAGAAAGAGAAATTAAGGTGTCAATCCCATTTACAATTACACCCAAAACCATAAGATACCTAGGAATAAACCTAACAAAAGAGGCAAAGAATCTATACTCAGAGAACTATAAAGTACTCATGAAAGAAATTGAGGAAGACACAAAGAAATGGAAAAATGTTCCATGCTCATGGATTGGAAGAATAAATATTGTGAAAATGTCTATGCTACCTAAAGCTATCTACACATTTAATGCAATCCCTATCAAAATCCCATCCAATTTTTTCAAAGAAATGGAACAAATAATCCTAAAATTTATATGGAACCAGAAAAGACCTCAAATAGCCAAAGGAATATTGAAGAAGAAAACCAAGGTTGGTGGTATCTCAATTCCAGTCTTCAAGCTCTACTACAAAGCTGTCCTCATCAAGACAGTATGGTACTGGCACAAAAACAGACACATAGATCCATGGAACAGAATAGAGAGCCCAGAAATAGACCCTCAACTCTATGGTCAACTCATCTTCGACAAAGCAGGAAAGAATATCCAATGGAAAAAAGACCGCCTCTTCAACAAATGGTGTTGGGAAAATTGGACAGCCACATGCAGAAAAATGAAATTGGACCATTTCCTTACACCACACACGAAAATAGACTCAAAATGGATGAAGGACCTCAACGTGAGAAAGGAATCCATCAAAATCCTTGAGGAGAACACAGGCAGCAACCTCTTCGACCTCAGCCGCAGCAACTTCTTCCTAGGAACAACGCCAAAGGCAAAGGAAGCAAGGGAAAAAATGAACTATTGGGACTTCATCAAGATCAAAAGCTTTTGCACAGCAAAGGAAACAGTCAACAAAACCAAAAGACAACTGACAGAGTGGGAGAAGATATTTGCAAACAACATATCAGATAAAGGGCTAGTATCCAAAATCTACAAAGAGCTTAGCAAACTCAACACCCAAAGAACAAATAATCCAATCAAGAAATGGGCAGAGGACATGAACAGACATTTCTGCAAAGAAGACATCCAGATGGCCAACAGACACATGAAAAAGTGCTCCACATCACTGGGCATCAGGGAAATACAAATCAAAACCACAATGAGATACCACCTCACACCAGTCAGAATGGCTAAAATGAACAAGTCAGGAAATGACAGATGCTGGCGAGGATGTGGAGAAAGGGGAACCCTCCTACACTGTTGGTGGGAATGCAAGCTGGTGCAACCACTCTGGAAAACAGCATGGAGGTTCCTCAAAAAATTGAAAATAGAGCTACCTTATGATCCAGCAATTGCACTACTGGGTATTTACCCTAAAGATACAAATGTAGTGATCCGAAGGGGCACGTGTACCCGAATGTTTATAGCAGCAATGTCCACAATAGCCAAGTTATGGAAAGAACCTAGATGTCCATCAACAGATGAATGGATAAAGAAGAGGTGGTATATATATATACAATGGAATACTATGCAGCCATCAAAAGAAATGAAATCTTACCATTTGCGACGACATGGATGGAACTAGAGCATATTATGCTTAGCGAAATAAGTCAACTGGAGAAAGACAACTATCACATGATCTCCCTGATATGAGGAAGTGGAGATGCAACGGGGGTGGGGGTTAAGGGGGTAGGAAAAGGAAAAATGAAACAAGATGGGATCGGGAGGGAACAAACCAAAAGAGACTCTTAATATCATAAAACAAACTGAGGGGGGTAGGGGGGAGAGGGGTTGGGAGAGGGTGGGGGGGTTACATTATATGTTTAAATTAAAAAAAAGCTTAAATAATAAAGACAAGAGGAACTCTGAAAAAAAAAAAACAATGTAAATAAAGACAAAAATGGCTGGTGTTAAGACATACATAGGCAGAAGTTTCAAGCATGAAAGTGTATAAGAAAACTCAAATTCATGACATGTTCCATTTTAAGCAACTTTAAAAGAGCAAATTAAATTCAAAATAAATAGAGGAAAAATTGTATTAATAAGAATGCAAATAAATGAAAGAGTAAATGGAAAGAAAATAAAATCCAAGTTTACCAAAACTGGCTCTTAGAGAAAAAAGAAATAAACAATTCGACTCAAGTCATAATGGCTAGGGCTATCAAAGTGGGGGATAGGACTCAAACTACATTGAGAATAAGAGACTATAACTATAGATCTTATTCTACAAATGCAAAGAGGATTTTGAGATGATTGTGATCAATTTTCTCCCAATATATTCAACAACTCCAATGATAGGACAATGATAGATTCCTTCAAAGACAGAAGACTTAACTCAAACAGCACTGCATTTATTATGGAAAATGAGTTTGTAATTTTAAAAACTTGTCCACAAGGGAAGTGTTATGAGATGCTTCTCAATACATTCTGTGAGGACAAAATTAAACATTATGAAGAAAGCTACAGACTAGTATTCTTTGTAGAGCACAGGTATAGCAATTCTAAAAGAAAAAAAGTACCAGATGAGTATATTAAAGATAGACATCATGACCTGGAATACAAGTTTGGTTTTATATTTGAAACCAAATATATTTGAAAGTATTTGAAAGTCAATGCTTTTTTTAAAGGTATGTATTTACTTGAGAGGGGGAGAGAGAGAAAGCATGAACAGGAGGTGCAGAGGGAGAGAGAGAGAATCCTCAAGCAGACTCCATGCTGAGCAGGGAGCCCCATGCAGGGCTCAATCTCACCATCAAGAGATCAGGACCTGGGGTGCCTGGGTGGCTCGGTGGGTTAAGCCTCTGCCTTCGGCTCAGGTCCTGATCCCAGGGTGCTGGGATGGAGCCCCTCATCGGGCTCTCTGCTCAGCGGGGAGCCTGCTTCACTTCCTCTCTCTCTGCCTGCTTGTGATCTCTGTCAAATAAATAAATAAAATCTTCAAAAAAAAAGAATTCCCTTCTTAAAGTTTATGGAGCACCCAGTTTAAATGTCATTTGACTCTTAGCAACATATTCCTTTATTCCTTGCATTACATTTATAAAAAAAAAAAAAAGAGAGAGAGAGAGAGAGAGAGATCAGGACCTGAGCCAAAACCGTGAGTGGAATGCTTAACTGACTGTGTAACCCAGGCACCCCAAAACTAAGTCAATCCTCTTAACCATATTAACTAAATAAAATTATATGATAATTTTACTGAACATAGAAAAAGAACTTGAGAAAAGTCCAAATCCATCCCTGATAAAACTTTTCTGTAAGGTGGAAATAAAAGAAAACTTGTTCTACTTAACAAAGGACATCTACAACTAATATAATTAATAGTGAGATCTTCTAAGATCAGGAAGAAGATAAATTTCTCTTATCCTTTTATGTAATGTTGAACTGGGTATTTTATCTAGTACAATAAGCCATAGAAAAGGAAATAGTTTTACTTTTTCTATCTTTAGTCACATGTTTATTATATATGTGTGTCAAAGTTGAAGATCTGACACAATCTACAAAAAGTTAACCAGAGTACTAAGTGGATTAGTAAGATTACAAGTTAAGTGACAGATTAAAAAAACTGAATTTACAAATATAGCAATGAATATTAGGAACTGAAATTAGGTAATATTTATAACTGCCTCAAAATATAAAATTCTTAGGAACAAATCTGGCAGAAGGTGTGCAAGACCTGTGCACTGAGAACTAAAAACATTGTTAAAAATTTAAGAACACCCAAGGAAAAACTATACCATTTTTTTAAATGAGTCAGATGATTCAGTGTTAGTATGTTAATTCTTCTCAAATTCATCCATAGTTGCAATTAAATCCCAATGAAAAATCAACATAAGGATAAATTATGATTTTATAATTTATATAAAAATCCAAAGAAATTAGGATTGCCAAAATTATCCTGAAAGAATTAAAATGGAGAATACTATCCCATTTTAAGTCACATTAATGTAACAAACATAGTGTGTTCTTTGCATTGCCTAACAGACAAGTTATCAGCATAACAGAATAGGGAATCCAGAAACAGACCAACACATATGCACAATTGATTTGACAAAGGCTCAGAAGCAATTTGGGGATCAAAGAAGAGCGTCTTCTGCAAATATTGTGAGAAAAGTAATACATCTGTATGTGTAATGGTGAAAAGTGAGTTTTATTCCCTATCTTGTGTAACAAAAAAATTATATCAAAGTGGATCACATACTTAAATGTAGAACTATAAAACTTCAAAAAAAAATCATAGGAGAAAAAGATTTATGAAATTGATTTTATAAATATTTCTTAAATATGACATTTATGTCACTATTTTAATAGTGATACATGTAAGAAATACACTGGTAACATGGTCTTAATCAAAATTTACTTTTTCTGATCTTCATAAAATACAGTTAGTTACAATGAAAGAGCAAACCACAGTCTGGAAGAAAAATTTTCCAAGTCATGCATCTGTTAAAGAGATACTATCCAGAATACATAGGGAATTCTCACACCTCAGTAACAAAAAAATAACCTACATAAAGGGGGATGGTATTTTTTTAATATTTTATTTATTTGACAGATCACAAGTAGGCAGAGAGGCAGGCAGAGAGAGAGGAGGAAGCAGGCTCCCCGCTGAGCGGAGAGCCCGATGCGGGGCTAGGACCTTGAGACCTTGAGATCGTGACCTTGAGATCGTGACCTTGAGATCGTGACCTTG
>ML104880.1:0-16234 GCA_003697995.1 Taxidea taxus jeffersonii | reverse complement strand
CCTTGAGATCGTGACCTTGAGATCGTGACCTTGAGATCGTGACCTTGAGATCGTGACCTGAGCCGAAAGCAGAGGCTTTAACCCACTGAGCCACCCAGGCACCCCAGGGGGATGGTATTTGAACAGATACTTCACCAGACAACAAATATGGATGTTAAAAACACATGAAAGGTGACTCAACACCATTAGTCATTAGGAAAATACAAATTAAATTCACAAGGACTTACCACAACACACTTTCTAGAATGCCTGACGATACCAAATGCTGGCGAGGATGTGGAGGAACTGGAACTCCCATACCTTGGTGATAGCGATGTAAAATATTACAACCGCTTAATGCAACAATTAAACAACTTAATAAATTCAACATACACCTACCATATGATCCAGCCATTCCACTCCTAGGTATTTCCCCAAGAGGAAAGTATCCATGCAAAAAATGGTACAACAGACGATGAATGCAGATTTGTTGCAAACACAGAGAACTCATGTGTTCATCATCAGTGATTAGATGAACAAATTTTGGAGTATACCTATGTGAAATGTTACTCCAGCAATTAAAAAATTAACAATTGATATACACAAGAATATGCATGAATCTCAGATTTACTGTGCTGAAAAAAGCCACACTGTGATACCATTTATGTAGGTTCCTGCAAAATACAACTAAAATACACTGACAGAATCACTTCATTGGTTGTCTAGAGGTGTGAGAAGGGAGAACAGTATTACCAAGTGGCATGAGAAATCTGGGAGGACAGAGGGCACATTCACTCTCTTAATTGTGATGAAGATTATGGGTATATACAGATGTCAAATCATTTCATATATGCTTTATCACAACCTAAAGTTCATAGGTCATTGTCAAAGACATTAAAATATTGAATGTATTAAATACAAATAGTATGAAGAAATGGAAATGATAATGGGCATATTAAGTACATAGTCATACTAAGGAAAAATAAACATGAATATTGTTTCACTTGGTGCTAAACATCAGACATAAATAAATCTATACATTTGTAGGAGATTATGTAAATGTTTGAGCCTTAATACTGTTGTGTTTGATCTTCGAATTCAAAGTAAAATAAAACTGTCTTTGAAAGTATTCAAAAGTATTCATCAAATGACCATGAAGAAGATAAAGTTGCAAAGCAGTATAACCTGAAGCAAAGGAGAGGTTACTGAGAATAATGTATTTTCAATGGTTTTTATAATCATGTGAAGGTAAGGCAGGTTTTGTACTTTACAAAACTTTATTTAAGTCATGAATCCTGCCAATATATATATTATTCAAATTAAGTGAATTTGAAAAACAAAGTTATTTATTTGGGATCTAAGAGAACCTAGAAGACAGAATTTGAAAGTAAGAAGTATGAGTTTCAACAAGCTTTCTATCCAAAGCTATATTGCTAATAGCTATAGCTATATCAAACTGCAATCCCTTAATCCAAATCCAATTCTGTTTATACTATATCATTTGAAATTTATTCATGTTTTGGCCAAAGTTAAAGAATCTGTTAAAAGACTAAAGGCAGAGAAAGGAAGAATCCACGGACCATAAAAATCTCATCCGAAAAGGACTATGCAAACTACATAAATGAAAGGAGAGATGGTAAGATTATACAACTGGACAGTTTTTATTCCTAATAGATGAATCCATTTCATTTGCTGCTCTTATAAGATCCTGCTTCCTTTCACAAGTCATTTCTTCTCCCTTCTCTTCTGATTAATTATGTAGCTTGGTTGTATGGACCCAAATCCCTGGTACCGACTGAGTACTGGTATGTGGCAAGCTTCATAGGATTACTATATCCTATTAGCTAATTTTCTCATTGTTCTTATTCTAGGTAGGACACTTGGCTCAAAGAGGTGTGTGTTGGGGAGACGATCAAGGCAAGAGAGTAAAGGAGACACAAAGAAAAAGAGGCAGAGACAGAGGAAAGGAGGCAGAAACTGGGAAAGAAATATATCCTATTCTTAAATTATTTTTTTCAGTTTGTTTTGTCACTTAGCACACATAAAAGGGAAAAATAACCAACACCTGATACCAACCAACTCAATTAAGAAATCAAACATTACAAATAGGGCTGAAATCCCCATACCTCTACCTTCCAAATCTCGTTCCTTATCTTTCTTGCCTCTCAGAAACATCCTCAATTTGTTTTATCCAATGCCTGGCACAAACTTTAAACTCTTACAACTTCAAAATTTTTATTTAAACATTAAATAGCATTGTTTTCTAAAATTTTAAACTATGAGTGATATCTCATGTTAGGTTGTGATAAAGGAAATTTTTTTTTTAAGATTTTATTTTATTTATTTGACAGAGATCACAAGTAGGCAGAGAGGCAGGCAGAGAGAGAGGAAGGGAAGCAGGCTCCCTGCCGAGCAGAGAGCCCGATGTGGGGCTCGATCCCAGGACCCTGAGATCATGACCCAAACCGAAGGCAGAGGCCCCAACCCACTGACCCACCCAGGCGCCCCAAAGGAAATTTTTTACTGCATTTGTGAGCCCTGCTCCTGGGCTCCCCGGAAAGCTATACTGTAACCTTTACCAAGTTCAAGATGACACAGCAAAACCTCTCAGCATGGGCTCTATTTCTGCCCTGAGGGCTTTTTGTACACCTGCCTCATTAAATTACCAAAAAGCAGCATTCTGAACATAAAAGATGAGAAAAAGAAACTTCCGTGGCTCCCTTAAGGTCTAAGTCATATAGTCATACATATACTAGAAGCCTAAGATAAGGTCTGCAGCTTTCTGAATTGTTTTTTGTCTAAGGATTTATAACTTTCTATTTAGGAAATGTCTCTAACTCTACACCAAATGCTCCTTTGTGTCCCAGGAAGCTGTCCTAAATTGGGCTCAAATAAACTCTCTCCCTTTCTTTTGGAAATTGTAAAAGATGTGTTCATACTGTATCAACAGCTGCGACCAGCATTTTCAGGCAACACATGGGGAGTGACTAATCTCTGAGAATCCTTCAGGACTCGGGTTGAAGGCACGTCCTTTGTAAGAACGGGTGTTTCCTTCTACCCAAAACCACCCTGGGCCAACCTGCAAGGATTCATTTCTTATAAGTTATTTTATAAGCTTATAGATTATTATTATTATAGATTATAATAATCCTAAACCTATACAGACACTCTTTAGGTATGAATGCTCAAGGGATCTTCCTCCCCCTCACATTTTAGGTAGAACGAAAGTTGCCTTTTCACTACTTTCGTTTTGCCAGATCAACGACTTCACACTTCAGTAAAGGGTTCAACAAGACAGAGGTTCCCGACCAGTATGCTGTCATGTTGAATGGGTAACAGGCCAATACCAACAGCCACATTGCTCATAGCAGTATGATTTACTGAAACATTCTTGTTAAGCTATGGAACAGAAAAACACTAGAAATCTTTGCTGTAAGTGGCCTTCACTATATGCAAAAAAACTCATTCCCAACCTACTACTCTGTCTAGAATCAAAGCCTCATCTCTCATTCCATACGTGGTCATTAAAACGCAAGCCTTTTGGTTACCAACATAGGCAGAGGCTCCAAAGCTTCTGGAGCTTCCGCAAACAGCTCTGGTTTTCAGTTCCTTCTGTTTTCCACACTGGGGACTTTCTGAAACAGCATTTCTGGATGTTTGTGTTAGGATGTGAAAGGTAATCTTGTAGACAGCTTATCCATCCCATTACTAAAAGCAACTTTCTTTACATTTCCTTTGATAATTACCCTTAAATATCTTAAATTGAATTTTCTGTAGGTTTCAAGTGACTATCGTTGCTTAAAAAAAGTTACAGCATAGAATATAAAACTCAAGAGTGGTTATTATAGATATTGGTGATCATAAATGTGTTATGGTATATTATTTTATCCAGTTCAATAATATATAAAGTTCTAACTATAAACAATTATAGAAAAAAAGGAAGTTCTCTGCATATGCTAGAAGAGACCTTGGATATTGGGCTTATCTTTCCAATTGCCAAAATAAATTATCTTGACCAATCAACTGGTGATGAATGGATCTTGTTGGTGCTAAAAAGCATTGTCCTGAGAAAGTGGAATCTTTCTCACCTTGAAATATGTTCACCACCACAAATGAAAAAAAAAGACTCACATTATTTTTTAATGAAGACTATAAAATCTCCACAACTTTTACTACACACTCACTCAGTCCATATCAGGAATACCATGGCTACTTATGAGCCATCACTGCCAGAAGCTCCAAACTAAACTTCCTGCCAAGGAAAATTATGAAAAATCCAATCACACACCTAAGTTTTAAGAAAAATAAATTCTAGAGAATAATTACTTAAGTCAAGGAGCAGTTACATATGGGATGAGGGTCAAGGAAGAAAATCTACATTAGTAGTATGCTGAAACTATCCACTGAACTCAGTGATGGTTGAAGTCAGGGAGGGCAGGATTGGCAAGCTCTCAGTGATACAGCACTGAGAGCCACTGTGCCATCCTAGAGCTGATGGATGTAGAACTTGGTCAAGCAATAACCTAGAAAGAGACGTGGCCACACAGGAAAGAAATAACCTCCATAAACCTGGTAGCTCTACCTTAGAGCAGAGGTCTTTCAAGCACCCCTCAAAACAAAAGATTTTATCTATTGTACTGGAATTCTTCAGAGATGGAGCCTTTGACCTGATTTGGGCATTTAGCAGGTTAAGTTTTCACAGGAAAACCTGCCCAGAGGGGCTCACCTAGTCCTCGGCAACAGCACTTTCCTCTGTTTTGAGTATCCCAATGAGATTCTGCCACTCGCTGAAATCTTCCACTAAAAAATGTCAGTCGAGCACTGAAAACTTCTACTAACTCATGTAAAAAATCTATCAACTGCTACACTCTTGAGATGGAGATTTAACCCTTCTCTGGCAAGAAGAGGAAATAGAACGCCCCGGGTCTCTTTTCAAAAGGAGTGCCCAAGATGCGTAAATAAGGAGTAACGCAAGAATGCTTGAAGTGAAATAAAATGTAATAAAGGGTTTTCTTAGTCACTTATTTTTGGAATACATTCTAACTGTGGATTATTCAAGTGTTGTTGAACCCATGTTTCAAAGCATATTTGTTTTTTTCATCGGATTCATTGCTGTAGTGACTACCCATCATCCAATGCAAGTTAGTATTTGCATTTGATGTAAAGTTAAGGACAATTTTTGTTGTCTCTCCACCGCCCCCATGAGCAGTAAATTTCCAGGATCATTTGTTAAGATCCTTATTCCCTTTGCCAAGTATCAGCTGACCATTTATATGCAGGTTCACTTCTCACCATGCTGTGTGACCTCATTGATCTGTGACCCCAACCTCAGACAAATAACCGAGCTGCTTTAATTACCACAGGTTTGTATCAAGACTAAGTACTGTGGGTCTTCCAACATTCCCCCCCCCCAAATTGTTTTAGCTGTTCTAGGCACTTTATGTTACCATATAAATTTTAGAGTCAGTTTTCCAAATTCTACAAAAAGATACCACTGGGCTATTGGTATGGATTCTATCAAATCTAAAGATCAATTCAGAGAGAATTGGTTTTTTAAAATACTATCTTCCAATCTATAAATAATTTCTCTCAATTTAATTTTTCTCAGCAATATTTCAGTGTACAATTCTTGAATGTATTTTAAGTATATCCCATTGCACTTCATGTCATTGGATGCAATCATAGTTTTTAATGTCCAATTTTTTGCTGACCATATGCAGAAATCTAACTGAGATTTCCTTATTAAGCTTACATCCTACAGACTCTGTAGTTTCACCAGCAAATCTTATATCCTGTAGGATTCTGTATGTGAGATCATGTCATTTGTAAATGAAGACCTTCTCACTTCTTTTGCAATGTCAGTGTGTTTTTGTTTTACCTCTATGATAGTAGCTGGGATCTTTTTGGTACAATGTCAAATAGAAGTGGTAAAATGAGAAATCTTTGCCTTTTTCTTACAGGGACGGCATTTGGCTTGTCACTGTTAAGTATAACACAAACTTAGGTTTTTTTCAAAGAAATCCCTTATCTTGTTGCAGATTTCCTTCTAATATTAGCTTGTTGAGAATTTTATCAAGAATGAGGATTAACTTTTTTTTTTAAGGTTTTTATTTTAGTCACCTAGTACTCATCACAGCTCATATACTCCTTAATCCCCATCACTTATTTTCCCCATCCCCCCCCCATCTGTCTTCCATCTGGTAACCAGTTTGTTCTGTATAGTTAAGAGTGTGTCTTCGCTTTCATCACCACCACCACTCCTCACCCCTCCCTTTGCTTAATTCCACATAGGAGTGAAATCATGTGGTGTCTTTCTCTGACTTACTCCATTTTGTATGATGTTCTCTAGCTCCATCCACATTATTGCAAATAGAAAGGTTTTATCTTTTATGGCTGAATAATATTCCACATATAGTATGTGTGTGTACAGATACACACAAACCCTATCAAGAGGAAAGTTTGAATTTGGGCCAATATTTTATCTAGTGAGAGGATTTTTTTTTTTTTTCTTGCTTAACTATCTACTGTGTAACAGTGATTTTCAAATATAAGCCAAAGTTTCTTTCCTGGAATAAATCCCATTTGCTGTGATGTTTGTGGAGCTACATTTGAGTGTTGAAACATTCTTAAAGATTTTCATGTCTTTTCATGTCTATGTGCTTCAGAGGAACTGGTCTGTAGTCTTCCTTTCTCGAATGGTCTTATGTGTTGTTTACATAACAAGGTAATGCTGGCCTCCTAAAAGGAGTTAGAATGTGTTCTACTTTGTTTATAATAGATGTTACTGCTTTCACCATAGAACTTATCAAGTTATTAGTTCTCTTGTTGAGAAGGATTGTAATAATAAATGCCATCAGATTAACACTGCATCCGATAGTGCAAGATAGTAGTTTAATGGCTTCTTTGAACTTTTTCCATTTTCTTAATTGGAAAATATTTGTACATAATACTCCTAATTAGACATAGGGATTAGCAGACTTGACACAATGCCAGATATTTAAGGCTCTGTGCACCATACATTCTGTCATAACTGATCAACTCTTACTACAGCACGAAAACAGTAAGGGACAATGTGAAAATGGGGACAGCTGTGCCCCCGTTATCCTACTTAGAGAATGACAGCAGGCTGGATTAAGCACAAAAGAAATAGTTTGCTGAACTTTAAGTATCCATACCATGTCTAGTGATTGCTTTTATTCCGGATAATAGCAATGGTGTCCATTAATCTTTCCAAAACCTTTGTGGTTTCACTAGTTTATTTTTGTGTGTGGTTTCTTTTGCTTTTGTTGTTTTTCTGTTCATCTAGTGTTCAGTTTGAACTGCACACTTTAGTTTATTATGGCTTTAGTTTAAATCATTTAATTGCAATCTTCTGTCCTAATATAAGCATCAAATGCTATAAACATCCCTATAAGCACAGATTTACCTGCATCTCAGAAGTGGATATGTGGATTTTGTAACTTCAAAACATTTTCAAAGGCTCTTTTAAATTTCTTTTATGACCAGTGAATCCTTTAGAAGTGTACTATGTTGTGATCCACTGTTTGGGGATTAAGTATCCTATTACTGATTTTTAATTTAATTCCAAAATGGTCAGGGAACATACTTTTCCCTTCAAGTCTTTAAAATTGAGACTTATCATTTGCCCTAGAATATAACCCATTTTGCTATTCTGGGCATTTCAGAGTAGTGTTTTCCGCTGTTTGGCAGATGAGCTCATGTTATGCAAGTGCAGTTGCTTGATGGTGTTCTTCGCATCTGTCATCATCTAATTAAGCAAAGTACTAAATTTCTAACTTGTGAGTTGAGTTCTCCTTTATGCTTCTATCAGACTCTCTGCCAATTTTCAAGCTTATTGTGTGCATGTACGGTTAGTATTTTTCTATCTTCTTGGTAGCATACTACTTTACAAAGTGTTCCTCCTTTGCTTTCTATCCCATTTCTCCATCTGAAGTCTAATCTATCATGCAAATTACTTTGTAACTTGTGTTTTAGTATTTAAATTTTTTATTTAAATTAGCCATGTCTTTATTTATGAACTGGGTATATGGGTTGCAAGAAGAATTTATTTATCTGATACTATTTTAATTAGAATACAAGGCCACTTAAATTTAATATAATCAATATGGATGTCTTCAAAACTATCATCTTGCTGTTTCCTATTTGTTACCACTGTTATTTTTTTCCCTTTTCTGTTTTCCACCTTCTGGTAGATTTAGTAGGTTTAGAATTTCATTTTCTTTCCCTTATGGGTTTACCAGCTAGACTTTGTTTCATTTTCATTGTTTTCTCCAAGTTTGGAATATACATCAACTTCAATAATGTACCACTTCATGTACAGATTAAGAGCCTTACAACTATATACTTCTGTTTATCCCTCCCATAAATTATATTGTATATCAATGTAAGTTATAAACCCACAGTATAGATACAGCATTTTAAAGATAGTTGTTAAAGCATTATGAGGTAGTGCAAGACAAGAATGCTTTCTTTTGCCACTTCACTGACAAAGTACTAGAATTCCTAGCCAAAGGAATTAGGCAAGAAATAAAGTCATCCATATTGCAAAGAAAAGATATCTGTTCAAAGAGGACATAATCATGTATGACAAAGTCCTAAGGATACTATATACACACGCATGTGCACACACACACACACACACAAACGTACACACTTTAAACTAAAAGAAACAAAGTTGCTGGATATTAAATTCTACACATAAATCAATGGCATTTCTATACACTAACAATCTGAAAATAAAGAATTCCATTATACTAGCATCAAAAAGAATATTTACAAGTAAGTTAAAAAGGCAATAAAACTTGTGTGTTGAAAACTATGTAGTGTTGAAAACTATGTAACATTGCTAAAAGAAATTAAGGTTGACAAACACAAAGACATCATGTTCATAGATTAAGACAATATTAAGAGGTCAAAAAAGCCCAAAGTGATCTCCTAGTTCAATTCACTCCCTATCAGAATCCCAGTGACTTTTTTCAGAAATATAAATCTACATCCTAAGGTTCACATGGAATTTCAAGGGACTCTTAATACCAACAATCTTAGAGAAAGAAAAAAAGAACAGCTGATTCTCTCACATCTTCTAATTGCTAAACTTGCTACAAAGCTGTAGTAATCAAAACACTGTGGCATGGTCATTAAGACAAATACATAGACTAATGGAATAGACAGTCTAGAAATAAACTCTCAAATATATAGCCATGTGATTTTTGATAAGGTTGCCAGAGCCATTCCATGGGGAAAGCACCATCTTTGAAGAAATGGTGCTGGGAAAACCAGGTATCAACATGGAAGGAAAAAAAAAAAAAAAAGAATCAGGTTGGACCCTTACCATAGTCTCTCTGCATTATATAAAAAAACTCAAAACCTAAGGCCTAAATTTTTTCTCTTTAGGAGAAAACACAGCAAAAAGCTTCATGATGCCAGATATTAATGGGTTTTTGTTTTCTTTTTTTTTTTTTTAGATATAACATCTAGACATTAGTCAAGAAAAAATAAGTTGATGAACAAAATTTGAAACTTCAGTGCAAAAGAAAACACTATCAATAATGAAAAGGCACAAACCAAAAGAGACTCTTAATGTCATAAAACAAACTGAGGGGGGTGGGGGGGGAGAGGTGTTGGGAGAGGGTGATGGGGTTACATTATATGTTTAAATAAAAAAAGCTTAAATTTAAAAAAATTTTTAAAAATTTAAAAATTTTTTAAAAAAAGAATGAAAAAAATAATGAAAAGGCCACCCATGGAATGAAAATAATATATATATTTGCAAGTCATCTTTCTAATAGGTGACTAATATCTAGAATATATACTCATAACAAAAACATCTTGATTTAAAAATGGGCAGAGAACTTGCACAGGGCTCAACAAAGGTATACAAGTGGCAAGTACATGAAAAGACATTCAACATCACTAATTAGGGAAATGGAAAGCAAAAGCACATTGACATCAACTTGCACCAACTAGGATGGCTATTTGGGGTAAAGTGGTAAGGGTGGGAACCCAAAATAATATTGGCAAGTACATGGAAAAATTGGAACATAAAATGGTATGGCCATGGAGGAAGATCTGGCAGTTCCTCAAAGAATAGAACTAACATATGACCTGGCGATTCAACTTCTGGGTATATACCCAAAAGAACAGAAAGCAGAAATTGGACAAATGTTATATATCCATGTTCATAGCAACATTAGGGTAGACAAAAAGTAGATGCAAACAAAGTATCCAATAACAGGTGAACATATTTTTAAAATGCAGCATATATATATTATGGAATGTTATTCAGCCTCAAAAAAGGAAATTCTGACACAGACCACCACATAGTCAAAATGTGAAGACATTATGCTAAGTAAAATAGGCCAGTATCAGAAGAACAATTTTTATAGGATTCCACGTAGGAGATACTTAAATTCAAAGATATAGAAAGCCCAACAGTAGTTGTAAGGGCTGGGGTGTCCAGGATAAACAAAGCTTGACATTAGTTAATGTGGTATGAAGAGTCTAAGTCTCTTCATACTACAGTAACGATGTCAGGCTTTGAGATTTTATAAAGAGCAGAGTTCCATTCCAGTTTGTGCAGAGGGGATGTGGGGGTTGGGGGGGGGTAGAGGTGCAGTACAAGGGGTTCAGGAGAGTGAAAGAAGTAACCAAGTACAAAGGGTCAGTCCTTATCGATGGGATTAGGCCAACTCTGTTACCTGAACATTAGGGTTCCATCCTCTCACAGATCCACAGATCCAGACCCCACAGAGGTTGGGAGACAGAACTTACCCTTCAGCATTACATTTCAAAGAAATGGCGTTCAGGTCTTTAAGACAGAGTCTGAGTCACAAAAGATACATAGTAAAAATTCCAAGGCTTCTTCAATGGAAGCACTAAGAAAAGAAGGTCAGGAAAAATCACGTGTGGGCTAGAACAAGCCTTAAGATTTCTGGCAATACTGAGCAACAGGAGACATTGTGGTGGGGATATAGGGTGGGGCCAAAGGTAGGATCATCCTTGGTACACAGCAGGATGCTTCCAGAAGCCATGGTCAAGTTAGGTCAGATCTCCCAGTTCAGGGGTTTGGAGGGAGTTCTACAGTTCTTGGGGGTGGGGGGGGGGAGGTGTTGATGTTTAATGGGAACAGTTTCAGTTTTTCAAAATGAGCTTTTGTGGATCAGGGTGTGATGGTTGCACAGTGCGGATGAATTTAAAGACACAACTATAGACTTTAAAATGGTTATGTTTTAGGTTTGTGTATATTTACTGCAACAAAAGATTTTAAAGTTAAAAAGTCATTTATGTTTATTCACTTATTTTTTATGCTATTCTGTTTTATAGATCCTGAAGAGCACTTTGAATTTTTTTTTATTTTTCTCCTAAAGATATTAGTATTTCTGATAGTTCCAATCTGCTGGTAATGAATCCTCCACCCCAACCCACTGCCCCCGCCCCCCGAAACAATCATCATTTCATTTTTTTTGAGTCATAGGTTTCCTTGGTACAGAATTCTAGATGGCATTTTTTCCAGTAAGCGAAAAATAAAATTGCATTATCCTTTCCCTTACATATTTTCTGACATGAAGTTGGCTATCATTCTCATTTTTGCTCCTCTGTATATATGTAATACCCCCTTGTCTGACTGCTGTAAAGAATTTATCACCATTTGTACCTTGGAGGGGTTCTCTTTATGTTTTACTTAAACTCAGTAGGGATTCAATTTTGGGGTCTGGATTTATAGTTATCCTCATATTTGACAGATCCTCAGCCATTAATAATGCAAATATTTTCTGTCTCTTTCTGAAGGAACTAACTTCCCATTATTTTAGAGGATCACTCCAATTGCCAAGTGAAAAATTAGAGTACCTTAAAATAAAGTAGCAGAAACAGAGGTGATCAAAAGTGACTTAATATAAGAGTCTAGATTCCAGGGGGAAATTTTGTCCTGGAGTTAAATTCAGTTTCATACTTAATACTGTGTAGTATGTTCACAAAGGTAAGATCACCTGGAGTAAGTACAGAAAAAAACCAAGATGACCATGAGGAAAGTTTCTCAAGCAATTCAAAATGGAGTTCAACAAGAGGTAAAACAGGAAAGAAAATGGAGGCTTTTGCAGAAGAGAAAAATATGGTATCTTGCAAAACAAGTAATATAATAACTTCAAAAAGGAGGCAGTAATTCACTGTTAATTTCTAGTGAAAAGTCTATAGACTCAAGGATCTAACACTATCTGTGTGCTTGACATGATGAAGGTCATGAACATTGGCAGAATGGTTTTATCAGAGGTAGGTATAAGGTCTTTTAGCAGAAACCAAAGAAGGAAAAGAAAAAAAAAAAGCCCAAAAACTGTAACTACACCACAGACAATTCATTCAACAAGTTTGTTACCAAGGCCAAGTAGAGCTTTACAATATTTAGCAGAAATATAGGCAACTGATATGTTAGTACATATTTGTAGCCATTCATATCTTATCCTGTTATATTTCTCTAAATATGATATCGTATTCAACTGCATCTTGTTCTCATTCATAAGTTTATATTTTGCTCCATTTATATTCATAGAAATAGATTTAGCAAACTTTTAATTTAAAAGTATTCTGATTTAGGATTGTGTGACATAGCTACTGTTTTATAATTACTCAATTCTTCTTCTTTGTTATTACAAACCCTGATAGAGTAAAGGTCTTTCTACATGTCCTTTTATTAACAAGTTAAAGATTTTACATTAGAATTGAAGTCGCTGAATCTTGTTATATATTTTATTAGACAACGCCCATTTTTCCTGCTCAGCTTCCATAATAATTTTCACCTCCACTGGTCCATTTTCCCCTTGTCCTTACCACTGCCAGTATTGTCAGACCTGGATTTTTGCCATTAAACTGCATTTCACTGTTCTTTGTCTTGACTTTGTCTTGATTTTTTTCTTCAAATTTCAGTTTCTAAATATGTGCTTAAGGACCATTCCATACATTCTGACCATTTTTACTTTACTCTAAGCAAACCCCTATTCAGATACTTTACCTACTTTTGAATGATTCCTAGCTTTTTATTTCTTACTGACTGGCAGCAATTGTATGTTTACATAGAATTCTGCCTGCCATAGCCATTTAAATATTTTCCCCTAGAAAATAACCACATTCAGATGATTTTTGACTTATGCAATCTACCTTGGGATGGGCAGCAGACTCCTCTGATATGTTCTCCCACTTTGACTGGAATTGGAAGTACCAAGCAGGGAGCCTCAAGTCTTGAACCACTGAGCTTGGCATCATCTGCCACTCAGAGCATTGTTCCATGCCTGCCACTTTGTCCTAGATGCCCAGCTCAGTGCGCGGGATCAGAGATGAAGGGAATGGCTCAAGGATCAAACAGCCAGACTGTTCCCTCTGCAGTGGCTGAATTAATCTCCCTGTCAGTCTGTTAGGCTCTCATGCTTCTAGGATCTACCACCTCCTGATATAGATCTCCCTTGATGTGTCCACCATCATTGGCAATTTCTCCCCTGCAAGCTCTCAACGCCCACAGCATGCTACCTTTTCAGTCTTGAGCATCCTCTGATCTGCTTTCAGTCTCTGAATAATTCCGCAGTTTCTGGTCCCCTGAGAATCCTCTTCCCTCCAACCCCATCACAACTACTTGTGTTTACGTCATTGCATAGCTCATTTACAAGGATTGGGGTAGGAGAACAAACTCTCAAGCTTAAGGTTGGTTTGTCCCTAGCTCTCACCTTTTCAGAGCATCCTGGCAAGTAGAAACAGCCTTAGCAGGTTTACTCTAAGGGAACTTTGGCTTCAGAAATCAAGGAATCACACACTCCCTTTTTTGCTTTCTAAGCAAGGAGACTGATCCATGCCAAAAATCAAACAAAACGCTCCAAACCTATTTCCTTAGATCACAACCAACTTCTGGGTTAGTAAATCCTAAGCCATACCCTGTAGGACAGATAAAATGACTGGTAATTCATTAATTCCTTACATTTAAAAAATAATGATGCTTATGTTAGATTCCAGAATTGGCACTTTACAATAAATAAGGCCGTAAAATTTAAAAGGAAAAAGTACTTTCAATTAGAGTAGGGTAACTTTTATTATCTACACATCTGTACAATGTGTTTTTCTTTCTTTTCCTTTTCGGCTAATGGAGTTAGGATACTTTCTAAACAGCAGACATTGGTACAAGTTAGAAACTACCATAAATAAGAGCCAAAGAAAGATACAAAATCAGTCTCCAGATAAAGCTTTCTCTAAGTAGGACCTACCATCCATCCAGTTTCCTACCCACCCACTATATGAATCTGGTTGTTAAAGTATTTGGCTCAGGGAGGGGGGGGAATGGGGGAGCGGTGGGGGGTAGATAAGAATCTGTGGAAGTAGTCTTGGTCGTTTTGAGAACATGTAGTTACTATAAAATCACTGAGGCAGCTATTCTGTGGGCAAGGCTTAGGCCGTATCATTGCCCCCTCTTTCATGGCGAGAGCCACATGCTGGGGAAAAAAAAAAAAAAAAAACAGATCTCCCGGGGTCAACCAGCCAAAAATGTTTCACGTTCAGAGGGCATGGCCAAGGCTAAAGATGGATCCTAGCAGTTTCACAGACCTCAGTAAGAAACACAGGCTGGGGACGCCTGGGTGGCTCAGTGGGTTAAGCGGCTGCCTTCGGCTCAGGTCATGATCCCAGTGTCCTGGGATCAAGTCCCACGTTGGGCTCCTTGCTCGGCAGGGGGCCTGCTCCTCCCTCTGCCTCTGCCTGCCTCTGTCTGGCTGTGCTCTCTCTCTCTAACTAATAAATAAAATCTTAAAAAAAGAAACACAGGCTGATAATGAGCCAGGAGGACTATTATAACCACGTGGGGTGGGGGCGTGGAAACTTTGACACACTCCGCCCAAATCCCAAAATTGTCAGTTTCTGCTGGTAAACAGGGATCAGATTTTAAAAGCTCCCCAGGTGATTTCTCTCAACCAGCAGGCCAGGTTGCGAAACTGTCCCATATGGAGATTGAATATCTTAAAAGCTGGTGACCCCGTCCACTAAGAACACAGAGCTATGTATTTGTTTTACCTGATTTCTCCTATCCTTCCACTGCGGTTTAAAAACAGCAAATTATCTTCAGGAAAAAGTTACCAAAGTCAGAGTACCTTGAAACAAGTACTTTCAAGAATTTCCATCTACATCTACTTGAAAACAAAGGCATGCTTAAAATGATTATTTCCTCCAGACGCCCTTAAATTTAGAATTACAAAAGACTTAAAAATAGGTTTCTTAAATACAGCATTTCTCTCTGTAAATCATCTATTATTATAACCATTACAAAAGCACTTTTTCTAATTGAATACTTCATTATTACCAAAGTAATACAACCTGCATGGTCCTCCATTTCAAAATCATTAGCCTGAGAACTTTCAGCTCTCAGGGACTTTGCAAGGCAGCAAAAAAATCTGTACAATACCTTGAACAGTTCTTCCTATAAGGCAGTTGTTACTGTAATTAACTTGCACTTCCCAGAATGAGGTGGAATGTGTTAATTTTAAGTTTCGCTTTTCTAAACATAAACCATCCCACCCTTTCCTCTTAAGTTCTAAACTCCTAAGTGGCCTAGAAGTATAAATGTGCTTTTAAAATTGTAGAGAAAAAACAAAAAACTTACTCCATTCCTTTCCATTTCTAGCTGCACTTAAGACACAAACTTTGTTCTTCCTGTTAGGAATGATGACTTCCACCGGGGTCATTCCTTGCTTAGATCAGCTGGACCCTTGTAACCAACAGCATGTATCTTAAGAAAGCAATACGGTTGCTGGTTGATAAAGAGACACCCTTCCCTCTGAAGCAATGGGATGGGATGGTGGGGGAATACAATATGGTCCCTGAACCTCAAAGAAACCTACGAATAAAGGGCCAGAGTCATGAGCAGGCTCAGGGAGAATGGACCAGAAATGCAGTGTTAGGGTCAAGGTCATGACGCTAGGGACTTACGCAGAGAATTTGTGGATCTTCACCAAAGTCATCCAACATACCCACAGCAGACTCCTATGACCGCTGCAACAAACTGCCACCAACACAGTGCCTCAAGACCACAAACTGGAGCTGACTTAGGGTCAGAAGCCTGTCGGGGTGTGTGGCAGGTCCGCATCCCCCTGCAGACCGCAGGGAAGCTTCCCTCCTCTCCTTTCTCAGCGTCTCCAGGCGCCCGGCTTCTGGGCTCGGGACTCGGTTTCCAACCCCGCGAATCCCGCGACTGCACGCCCCAGCCCGCCCC
>ML104879.1:9465-38401 GCA_003697995.1 Taxidea taxus jeffersonii | reverse complement strand
AAAAAAAAAAAAAAAAAAAACAAAAAAAGAAGAGTGTGCTCGCCAGACATGGAATCTGCCAGCACCTTGATCCTGGACTTGCCAGCCTCCAGAACTGTGTGAAAGAGGTTTCTGTTGTTTATAAGCCACCGCAGTCGATGATACTGTCACAGCAGCTGAGTGGCCTGAGATACACTCCCTAAAGTAGATACTATTTTTTTTTAATTTATCTGACAGAGACCACAAGCAGGCAGAGAGGCAGGCAGAGAGAGAGGAGGTAGCAGTTTCCCTGCTGAGCAGAGAGCCCGATGCAGGGCTCAATCCCAGGACCCTGAGATCATGACCTAAGCCGAAGGCAGAGGCTTTAACCCACTGAGCCACCCAGGCGCCCCTAAAGTAGATATTATTATCATCCCCTTTCATTTGAGAGAAGGCACCTGAGGCCAGGGACCAAACTGGGTTTTAAGGGACCTGAGATTTACACGATTCTTTCTTGGGGCGCCTGGCTGGTTCAGTCGGTGAAGCACCCGACTCTGGATCTCGGGGTTGTGAGTTCAAGCCCCATGTTGGGCGTGGAGCCTACTTGAAAAGAAAACACAGGGGCTCCTGGGTGGCTCAGTGGGTTGGGGCCTCTGCCTTCGGCTCGGGTCATGATCCCAGGGTCCTGGGATCAGGCCCCGCATCGGGCTCTCTGCTCAGCGGAGAGCCTGCTTCCCCCTCTCTCTCTGCCTGCCTCTCTGCCTACTTGTGATCTCTCTCTGTCAAATAAATACATAAAATCTTAAAAAAAAAAAAAAGAAAACACAATTCTTTCTTTAAGAAGAGTTCAAAGAAAATGTGGTTGTGTGTGTGCATACACACACACACACGTACATGCACAGAATGGAATACTTTTCAGCCATAAAAAAAAAGAAAGAAATCCTCCATTTGTAACAACATGTATGGACCCTGAGAGTACTACGTAAAGTGAAACAAATCAGAGCCAAACACTGTAGGATCTCACTTATGTGTGGAATCTAAAAACCAAACAAAAACGAAACCCAACTCATAGATACACAGAACAGACTGATGGTCACCAGAGGGAGGAGGCAGGTAGCGGGTAGGAGAAATGAGTGAAACAGCCCAAAAGGTACAAACTTCCAGTTAGAAAATGAGTCAGTCCCAGGGATGTACTCTACAGCACAATGACTGAGTTAAAATACTCTTGCATAGTTGAAAGTTGTCAAGAGAGCAGATTTGAAAAGTTCTCATCACGAGGAAAAAACGTGTAACTCTGTGTGTGTGACAGATAAGGAGACTTACTGTGATCATTTCACAATGTATGCAAATATCAAATCTTTACCTTGTGCACCTGAAACTCACATAATGTTATAGGTCAATTACGCCTCCATTTCAAAAAAAAAAAAAAAAATTACAGGGCGCCTGGGTGGCTCAGTGGGTTAAGCCGCTGCCTTTGGCTCAGGTCATGATCTCAGGGTCCTGGGATCAAGTCCTAAATCTGGCTTTCTGCTCAGCAGGGAGCCTGCTTCCCTCTCTTTCTCTCTGCCTATTTGTGATCTCTCTCTGTGAAATAAATAAATAAAATCTCTAAAAAAAAAAAAATTACAAAAACAAGGCCTGGGCTTCTCCAGAGCCCTTGATGGGAACGTGCAGCTTCATTCACTTTATAGGAAATGCACCCTAGGCCAAGGCCCCAACCACGACTTTGGGCTGGGTGGGGATTAAAAGAGCTCTCCCTGAAAATGAAACAAGATGGGATCAGGAGGGAGACACACCAAAAGAGACTCTTAATGTCATAAAACAGAGGGGGGTGGGGGGGAGAGGGGTTGGGAGAGGGTGGTGGGGTGGGGGGGTTACATTATATGTTTAAATAAAAAAGCTTAAATAAAAAAAAAATCAAGACCAAAAAAAAAAAAAAAAGAGCTCTCCCGGGGCATCTGGCACCTGGGTGGCTCAGTGGGTTAAAGCCTCTGCCTTCAGCTCAGGTCATGATCCCAGGGTCCTGGGATCGAGCCCCGCATCGGGCTCTCTGCTCAGCGGGGATCCTGCTTCCCTTCCTCTCTCTCTGCTTGCCTCTCTGCCTACTTGTGATCTCTCTGTCAAATAAATAAATTAAATAAATAAGTAAATAAGTGAGCTCTCCCATGAAAGGCCCCCACAGCACAGTTCCTGACACAGGTGATGCTCAGTCAGTGGGCCCTTGAAAAGCACAAGCACGTGAAAGGGCTGGTTCCGGACTGTGGCATCCTCACCTCTCCACAGGCTTGCCTGACGCCAGCACCTTCTGGGAGGACATGATGACTGAGGGCGGCACAGCTTCCCGGCGGCCGTCTCGAGTGCAGTAGTGGTTATTGGAGAGCTTGTGGCTGGGGCCCACTGGGAGCTTGGGAGGAGGTTGAGTTCTGAAGGAAAAAACATCACCATTGAAGCAAACAGAAAATCACTTTAAAAATTTTATTGGAGAGAGCAAGCGAGTACAAATGTGGGGGGGCGGATTCTCAAGCAGACTCCCCACTGTGCATAGAGCCCAACATGAGCCTTGATGCCATGACCCCAAGATCATGACCTGAGCAGAAACTGAGAGTCAGACACTTAACTGAGCCCCCCAGGCACTCCTAATATAAAGTTACTCTTTCTGGCTACGCTGGCCTGGGCTGCCTCCGTCACTGGGCTGTAGGCCAGTGACACTGTTGTGGATGCGTGGCTAGGGAGGATCCAGGGCCCTGAAGCAGGAAGCAGTCTCTGCTTTGGGTGTGAAGGTGCTGGAAGGCAAGGCCTAGATATGCCCCAAATGTATGGAGACCTTTTCTGAGGCTTCTCAGGGAATGGGGCAGCCCAGATTGGACACTCACACCTGTTCCCACTCCATGGCCCAAAGCTTCCATCTGGCCTCACCTCCAGCTACAGGAGCTCAGGAAGTGAAGAGGCCAGGGTCTGAGGCTCTGCCCACCTCGTGTCCAGTGGTCACAGTGTGTAAACACTTGGGCAACAGCCCCAGACTTCGTGTGTTCTGAGGGTCTTTGTTCCCAAAAGCCAGGCTACAGAAATCCTGGGTTTCCCTTTATCTCAGGAACTCTGAAGAATCCTGCTGGGATCAAGGCTTATTACTCAAAGAGCACCTTGTCCTCTGAGGTCTCTGCATTTCCTGCCTGGTCACCAACACTATTGCCAGAGCTGGGGTAAAGGGTGCGGGTGGACGAGTGAACAGAGCTCTGTCCTGGGCTGGGCTAAAAACCTACGGTGAATTTACAAAGAAGCCAGAAGCCTAAAATGGAAATGCTAACCTCAAAACAAGAGAAGCCTCCCTGGAAAACAGCAGAGAGGAGAGGCAGAAAAAATAGGAGAAATCATAAAATCACCGGGTTTTCATTCAACCATGTTTTACAATAATTTGTCTGGTTAACTGTTTTCCCAAGATTTAAGTTTAAATTAAAACAAATATGGGACGCCTGGGTGGCTCAGTTGGTTAAGCAACTGCCTTCGGCTCAGGTCATGATCCCAGAGTCCTGGGATCGAGTCCCACATCGGGCTCCTTGCTCGGCAGGGAGCCTGCTTCTCCCTCTGCCTCTGCCTGCCACTCTGTCTGCCTGTGTTCGCTCCTATGCTCTCTATCTGACAAATAAATAAATAAAATCTTAAAAAAAAAAAACAGCCATTATATTTTAAAAAATGAGAACTATACATAAAAATATAAAAATATAATATTAAAAGCAATATCCTGGGGCACCTGTGTGGCTCAGTTGGTTAAGCGTCCCACTCTTGGTTTTGGCTGTCAGGATCTCAGGGTCCACATCAGGCTCTGCACTCAGTATGCCTCTACTTGAGATGCTCTTTCTCATCCCTCTGCCCTGCCCCCAGCTCACACGTGTGTGCATGCTCACTATCAATCAATCAATAAGATCTTTAAAGGGGCGCCTGGGTGGCTCAGTGGGTTAAGCCTCTGCCTTCAGCTCAGGTCATGATCCCAGGGTCCTGGATGGAGCCCTGCATCAGGCTCTCTGCTCAGGAGGAAGCCTGCTTCCTCCTCTCTCTCTGCCTGCCTCTCTGCCTACTTGTGATCTCAATCTCTCTGTGTTAAATAAATAAATAAAGTCTTAAAAAAAATAATAAGATCTTTAAAGTAAATAAATAAAAGCAATATCCTGGGACACCTGGCTGGCTCAGTCAGTGGTGCATGCGACTCTTTTTTTTTTAAAGACTTTATTCATTCAGGGACGCCTGGGTGGCTCAGTTGGTTAAGCGGCTGCCTTCGGCTCAGGTCATGAACCCAGCGTCCTGGGATCGAGTCCCACATTGGGCTCCTTGCTCAGCGGGGAGCCTGCTTCTCCCTCTGCCTCTGCCTGCCATTCTGTCTGCTTGTGCTCGCTCCCGCTCTCTCTGACAAATAAATAAATAAAATCTTTAAAAAAAAAAAAAGATTTTATTTATTCGACAGAGAGACACAGCAAGAGGGAAAACAAGCAGGAGTGGGAGAGGGATAATCAGGCTTCTTGATGAGCAGGGAGCCAGATGCAGGGGCTCGATCCCACGACTCTGGAATACTGACCTGAGCCACAGGCAGACGTTTAATGACTGAGCCACCCAGGTGCCCCATGCTGTGTGAGACTCTCAATCTCTGGGTTGTGAGTTCAAGCCCTATGTTTGGTGTACAGATTACTTAGAAATAAAATCTTTAAAAAGGGGGGGCACTATCCCTTGTGGCAGTTAGAACTTTTTTTTTTAATATTTTATTTATTTGACAGAGATCACAAATAGGAAGAGAGGCAAGCGGAGAGAGGAGGAAGCAGGCTCCCTGCCAAGCAGAGAGTCTGATTCGGGACTCGATCCCAGGACCCCGAGATCATGACCTGAGCCAGAGGCAGGGGCTTAACCCACTAAGCCACCCAGGCGCCCCAGCAGTTAGAATTTGCTTAACCCCTAGAGTGCAGATGACACCCCCCCCCCCCGGGGGGGGGGGTGCAGGCCATAGCTTTCTGCCACCTAGCAGAAGGGTTAAGAACCACGTGACCAACAGACACAAAAAGGAATCACTAGGGGGCGCCACTACCCTAAGGAGGTTGTAAATTTTATAAACCCTTTTCCTCAAATGGCCTACCAACTACCCTGGATAGAAAGCAACTTCAAACTTCTGATACTTGGAATTAGTTATAACAGGTAGGTATTCACATAAGTTTGGTTATTCAAATGCTAGCTGTCTTCTTTTCGTGCTAATCCTCAATGGCTGCCTTACCTTCACCTACTCCTCTGACTTCCAATATACTGATATCCCTCCTTCCCTCCAAGTGTTCCAGCCATAGACCTCCTTCCTACTTCCGGCTCTGTTGGGCCTCAACAGCCTTGGCACATACTGTTCCCTCTGTTCAGAATGTTCTTCCAATCATGACCCTTTGGCTCATTACTCAGGCCATTAAATGTCAATCCCAGAAAAAAAGACGTTTCCTGACCACTTGACCTAATGCAGCCACCCCCCAGCTGACTCTAATTTAGTTTGTCTTCAGAGCATTCCAGAGTGCTCTTTACCTGTTGCATTTATTTCCCTACTATATTTTT
Organism: Taxidea taxus jeffersonii; assembly: GCA_003697995.1. Taxonomy (NCBI): domain Eukaryota; kingdom Metazoa; phylum Chordata; class Mammalia; order Carnivora; family Mustelidae; genus Taxidea; species Taxidea taxus. Next base: position 32,872 of record ML104879.1, on the reverse strand, counting down.
CTCTTTCTAGAACTTGAGCTCCGTAAAAGGAATGGGGATAATAACTTTTCTTCTTGATCCTGGTATCCCTGAGGACATGGCAGGGGCTTGTAAATATTAAGTAATTTTTGTACATAAATGAGTTTGGAATCAAGGCACTTCTGGGTTCAAATCCCAGCTGTCACTTTCTAGCATCTGAGTGACTTTAAGAAAATGATCGCCTCTCTGAAACTCACATTTTAAAATTTGTAGCTTGGGGATGATAATCCTAACTGGCAGGACCACACTGAGGACTGCACAGCTACAAGATCCCCACTCTGAATTCATGTCCAACCTGACTGTTCTACGAGCAGCTGGCTGTGAGTACAGGAAAGTTAAAAGCAAACCTCTGCTTCCACAGCCTGCCAGGGACCGGAAGCAAGATGCCGGCCAAGCGCACCGGGGGCCTAAAGAACACGCATTTTGTTCCTGACGTTAAGAATAACAGGACCAAAAAAAAAAAAAGAATAACAGGACAGGGGCACCTGGGTGGCTCAGTGGGTTGAGCCTCTGCCTTCGGCTCAGGTCATGATCTCGGGGTCCTGGGATCGAGCCCCGCATCGGGCTCTCTGCTCGGTGGGGAGCCTGCTTCCCCCCTTCTCTCTCTCTGTCTGCCTCTCTGCCTACTTGTGATCTCTCTCTGTCAAATAAATAAAATAAAATAATTAAAAAAAAAAAAAGAATAACAGGACAAAGGGGCGCCTGGGTGGCTCAGTGGGTTAAAGCCCCCGCCTTCGGCTCAGGTCAGGATCCCAGGGTCCTGGGATCGAGCCCCACATCGGGCTCTCTGCTCAGCATCCCAGCCTGCTTCCCCTTCTCTCTCTGCCTACCTCTCTGCCTACTTGTGATCTCTGTCAAACAAATAAATAAAATCTAAAAAAAAAATAAAAATAAAAAATAACAGGACAAGGCCGGAGTGTGGGCAGCGAGCGGGGCTTGCTCACCGCTTGGAGATCTCCTGGTAGCGCAGCTGCAACTTCGCCTGCAAATCGTGCTGTGGGGGGGGGAGAGGAAGGCAGTCAATCCGCAGGGTACTCCAGGAGAGAACGAGGGAACAGGGCATCCCAGGGGTGGAGAAGGGAAGGTCGGACGGAGATGGTACAGGGATGTGGGCCCTAGAGGTGAAGAGGAAAGTTAGGGCCGGGGCCTCAAGATACAGAGCTAAGAAGGTCCGGGACTAAACACATCTCAGGCCAGAATGGGTCCAGGGCTGGGGTGAAGGTGGGTGTGTTGGCTGAAGCAGTCACGAGTTGGGGGTCCCGGGGTTGAGACTCCGGTTCCGGCCTAAGGGCATCTTGGTACTAAAAGCCTCAGGCCCAGGGGTGCAGGAAGAAGGGGACTAGCAGGAGCGGGTCCAAGGCGCACGCAACCCTCAGCACCCCCGTTTGGCCCCTTCCGCCCCGCGCACCCCCGATGCCCAGTTCCGCAGCCGCTGGATGAAGCGAGTGGCGGACGCCATCTTCCGTTTGCACTGAAGGACGCCGGTGACGTCTCTACCGCGAGGGCTGCTGGGAAGAACTGCACGGTCTCGCGAGAGCGTGAGCAGGCGGGGCTAGGATGTACTATAAAAGCTGTCCTCGGAACACGTGACCCCTCTCCGCCCGACCGCCGCAGCGCCGCCATCATGGACACGAGCCGTGTGCAGCCCATCAAGTTGGCCAGGGTGAGGTGGGGGGTCCTGATCTGGGGGCCCGGGATGAAGAGAGATGGGGCGGGGCGCTCGGGCTGCCCAGGTCTGATCCCAGCTTCTCTCCGCTAGGTCACCAAAGTTCTGGGCAGGACCGGCTCGCAGGGACAGTGCACACAGGTGAGCACGCGGGTGGGGACGTCCCAGGATCTGAGCCCTGTTGACTGCCTGGCCAGCTGGACCCTGAAAATCGGAGTCCGTATATCCTAGGGCCCGGAGCGCCCCGAGACCTCACTAGAGCCCTGCCCACCGGGTCCGAGCTCCGTCGACCTCACTCCCCGGACTCTGACGTTCCTCTTTCTCGTGGCTTAGCCCGTCCCAGCGACCTGTTTGTGGCTCCATGCCCTGCCGAGTGTGCCCCCCTCCCGAACAGGACCAGAGCTGCAGCTGTTCCTCCGGGCGGCTGCTCTTCCCCGAGGACTTTGTTTTCCACGACTTGGTTCTCTTGAATCGAAACCTGCTGCCCAGCCCGCGGGTCCCTATCTGCGGCTGGCCCTGACTCGTTCGCGTCCTCCCGGTGGGCCCTGTAGGTGCGCGTGGAGTTCATGGACGACACTAGCCGCTCCATCATCCGCAACGTGAAAGGCCCCGTGCGCGAGGGCGACGTGCTCACCCTATTGGAGTCAGAGCGAGAAGCTCGGAGGTTACGCTGAACTTGCAGTTGGTGAGTGCAGGACAGGGGTGGGAAGCGGGAGGCCTATTAGACCCTTCCTTGGTGGTAGTAGGGAGGTTTCCCAAATCCATGGAGTGAGAGGCTCCTGGGGTGGGAAGTGTAGAAAGAGGCCACTGAGATTTGGAAGACAGGGGAGGGAGTTGCTGGGTGGCCCTTCAGTATCTCCTGTTTGGGTCTGTTTACAGGGTCCTGGATATCTGGGTCGGCAGCTTGCTCACAGGGATGATCTGCATATGTTAATAAACCATTTGTCTGGCTGAGTAAGGCTTATCAAATCTTCTAGAGGGAGCTTCTCCCGCTCTGTGCCCTCTGGTGACTTGGGGGGAGGGGGAACTATGTGTATGTGCCCCCAAACAAGACACAAGTTGAGTTAGTAATCTTTTATTCTGCAAGTGGGTGGACTCAGGGGCCTTGTCACTTTCCAACCCCTTCCTCACACCGCTGGTCCAAGGTGAGCCCCTCCTGAGCACTGGTTCATCTGAGCCTTTCTCTTGGCCCACGCTAGCATCTGGATAGCAAACCCTGGCCCTTGCTGTGCCCCAGAGGCTGGGGTGGAGGAAGGAACAGACTCTCTCCCAATCCAGGTGCAGGGTGCCAGGCTGCTCACTGAGGCTGGGGGTCTTCTTTATGGTCACTGTGTTCTCCTTCAGCAGGCGCAGCTGTGGGGGACTCAAGGGGTGACTGGGGAAAGGTGGGGGAGGGGCCCTGTCAGTCATCCGCGGGCAGGATTTTGTCCTGGTGGAAGCCTCTTGGAGGCGGTAGCAGGAGTCCCCTGACAGGGAAGGTGGGAGCTAGGTCTAACAGCTCCAACCTGATCTTAAATCACTTCCCCTCTGGAGACCTTGGGCTCATGACCTGTGACATGGAGGTGTGTCTCACAGGTATTTTGCGGGGGGAACTTCGGGTCCCAGCCGCATGCAAGGGGTCAGACCCAGGTTCCGCGACCCTGGCTGCTTCCTTGGGGAAGCCAGAAAGGAGGCCTCCTTCCCAGGGCACACTTGGTATGCTCTATGAAGCCAGCTGTACCCAGGGGCCTAGTCCCTGCAGTCTAGGGGCTGCACTCACCGGAGACTGCGGCCGGCCCGAGCTCAGGTGCGCATGCAGCAGCGCAGCCACCTCGTCCTGCTCAGCCTCCAAGGCAATGGCTAGGGCACTAGTGCCCTCCTGAGGGACATTGGGAACAGTCAGTCCCTGAACCAAGGCATGGCTACCTTGCCATTCCCACGTCAGCCCCATGGTGGCTCACGTTGTCCAGGAGGGCCGGGTCGCAGCCTGGTTGGGCCAGCAGCAGCCGGACAGTGTCCAGACGCCCATACTCGCTGGCACACATCAGCGCTGTGGCCCCATCCGCATCCTGGGCGTTCACATCTGCCCCACATGCCAGCAGGGCCTCCACCATGTCCTGGTGGCCGTGGCTGATGGCCAGCATGAGGGCTGTCTGTCCTGCCTGGGGACAAAGAAGGGGAGAGGGCTGGGGGGGTGGTGCACTGGATGAAGGGAGGTCAGAGCCAAACCCAAAGCAGAGGTAACCCCACCAGACAGGGAGCAAGGGAAGAAGTGTCCACGCACCTGGCTGGCCTTGGCATTAACGTTGCCTGTGTGAAAGAGTCTCTGAACCACAGCCATGTCCTCTTCTCGCCCCACAGAGGTGAGTGCAGCCAGCATGAGGGCCGAGTAGCCAGCCCGATTCTGGCGGTCAACCTCGCAGACCCCTGGGAGAGTGGAGGGGGTCACTGAACCAAGATGCTGACACCCTCAGCCCAGCCTGGTTTATGGTCATGAATTTACTATTTCCTCTGCCTCTTAGGCTCTCTCTGCCAAGAGCCACATGGCTCCGTGACCTTCAGGATCTGCTCAAATCTCTGTATCTCAAGCTGGTTCAGACTTAGCTTTCTGCTATATCTCCCAAACCTAACACCTGTCCCATAGTACGGCCTCAATAAACCAGTGTCCCTGTTTTTGTGGCTATCATCCACCAAGCCAGTATCATTGCCCACCCCATCCCGATAACTGTGTTAACTTGGGGCACCTGGGTGGCTCAGTCAGTTAAGCATCCAACTCTGATTTTTGGCTCAGGTCATGAGATCAAGCCTGGTGTTAGGCTCTGCACTAGGAGTGGAACTTGCTTAAGAGTTCCCTCTTCCCCTGCCCTCCCCCCCCCAGAAAAAAGAACTAAAAAAAAGCTGTATCACCTGGTTCCCCTTTATGTCCAAATCCACTCGTCCCCATGCAGATCTAGAGGAATTTGGCCCGGTCACCTATTTAAGATACATCTCCCTATTGCTCCTGGAATACAGGCCACCGTCCACCATGGCTTCTGCAGCTCTCCCCTAACTTTTGTCCCTTCCTCTAGAACCCTTTCTCCTCCAAGCCTGTGTTACATATTGAGTTGTGTCCTACCTACCCCGTACCTGCGAGTGTGACCTTAATTGGGAATGGGGTCTTTGCAAATGTAATCAAGTTAAGGTGAGGTCATGATGGTAGGCCCTAATGCGGTGTGGCCGGTGTCCTTAGAAGACACTCAGAGACGTGCAGGAGACCACGTGAAGACAAAGGCAGAGAAGAGAAGTTGCCGTCAGCCACGGGATGCTCAAGATTGTAGGCAACCACCAGAACCTCAGAGAAAGGCCTGGAGCAGATTGCTTACTCCGAGCTCCTCAGGATTAGGCCTGCCAACCTGGATTTTGGACTTTGGGCCTCTTGAACTACAAGAAAATGAATTTCCGTTTTCTTAAGACACCCACGTTGTGCTATTTTGTTACAGCAGCTCAAGGGAGGAGCACTGAACACAAACACTGGCCCTGTTTCCTCTGGGATCATCCGTGAGGATGATCGTGACCCACCATCACAGCATCTCTTCTGGGCACAGTTAGCAGAGTGACTGATGCTGTTGTCCCCCACTGTTAGGAAAGTTCCATGAGGCTACAAAAGCTTGGGGAGGTCTGGGGCTTGGATCAGGGTCATGGAGTGGATGCCCTGTAGAGAAGGACTCAGACAATGGGCTGGGGAGAAAAAGGGTTAAGTGGTATGGAAAGGAGAAAGGTGGGTTCCCTAGTCCTGTGGCATGTCCTCTAGGTGTTCACTGCTCCCACAAGCTGCTGTAACACTGGTGGAGTGTGCTGGAGTGGGGAGGGGCACATAGGAACAACCAGAGTGCTGGGTAGCGGGGGCACCTATCTTCCCCTACCCTCTCCTTTCCCCTCCTACCTGAGGTCTTCCTAAGCCAAAGGATCACTCCATTTGATTTCCTCTAGTTATAGTTTGTTGTGGTCCTCCCTATTTGTAATTATTTCATGTTTTGACGTGATAATTGTCCATCTCCCCTCCCGCCTTGCCACAATACACGTGCTCGCAGCCATACATTCTCATACACTCAAGAGCATTTGCTCATTCAACCGACACTTGAGGGTCTATGGGGCATGGTGCTGGGGCCTGCCATGCAAGTAGGGTGAGGTGAAGGAGGGCCATGGGGAGGAGTTTGAAAAGGGATATAAATGACAGGGCGAACAAGGAAGCAGGGGATGTGGAGGCGGGGGGGGGGGGGGGTGGAGAGAGAATGGTCCGTGATGGCCAACGGTGGTTAGGGCCGAGCAACTGGAGAGCTGAAATGTTGGGAGGTGAGAGCTGAGAAGAGACGAGGGGGTGTGGTTATCAGTGACATCAAGATCTTAGGGTGACCTTACAAGTGGTAGCTGATGCAGGGTGGAGGTCAAAGTGAAAGGGGGTGTCAGGAAACAGAAGCCTGGAGGTGGTAGGAGTGATGCTTTATGAGGATCCTGAAACGGGAGGATTCATCCACAAAGAAGAGCTGCTGGCCCGCCCATAGAACGAGAGAGTAGGGAAGAGTGGTCTGTGTTTGGAGGGAGATGCCAGAAGGGTGGAGGGAATAGCGGTCTGATGAACAGGAGGCTCCAAGGTAGGGCTGAGGGACGAAGGGGGAAGGGTCTGGAGGTGGATATGAGGGGCAAGGATACACTGCCATGTCCGGCCTGTACGTGGAACAAACCCGACTTGGGGAGTACATTGAGGACTCAGGGTCCTGGGGCAGGGGAGGGACCCGGCAGCAAGCAGACAGGGGCAGGGGGAGTGGGTGTGAGAACCAGAAGGCCCAGGGTGAGGTCTGGGGAGTTGGAGCTTAGGGGCCTGGCATGAATGCAAGGAATAAAAGGGGTCTGTGAGATTTGGGCTGCTTGTGACTGACAGCGAAGCCTGCCTTGCCAGTTGCTGAAGCCCCTCCCCAGCTCCCTTGAAGGGAGGAGATGCCTTGAATCAGGTATTGTCCTTTCCTCCCAAGCTCGAGCTCCCGGACCAGCTCAGAGCAACTGTACCCTTCCCCAGGTCACCAAGATCTTCAGAGATGAAACAGACCTGTGTGTCTGGGGACATTGGGGTTGGGGAGAGAACAGTGGGAGCTGCCTGGGCCTGCCGTGACAGTGAGACCCCTCCAAGGACAGGCCCCAGCAGATACTGGACCTGAAGGATGACACCCAGGAGGGCTCTTGGTGGGCAGTCTGTCTACTGCCCTCTGTCCCCTCTGCTGTGAGTCCCCTGTGGAAAGTAGCTGTATGTGGGTGGCCCACCCCCACCCCAGCCCCAGCACCGTACTGGAACCTAGTAGGCTTTCAATACATGTCTGGGCTCAGGAACACCTGGGTGTGTGTATCTCAGCTCCAGAGGGGGAAAGCTGGAGAGAGAATGAGCAAGCAAGTGGCAGGAGATAGAAATGTGTACAATGTGGAGTTGCGTCCCCATTTCTTACATGAGGAAGGTAAAGCTGGTGACACTAATTCCTCTAAATTTAAAGTTAGGTCAACCTAAGTTTAAAGCCTGGTATTCCGGCACCCTGCAAAGTGAGAGGCAGGGTCAGGGTGGAGAGCTCAGAGTGGAGAGGCCTAAAGGCCCTTGGCAATCTGCCCAGGACACGCGGATCCTCTAACCCTGGGAGGAAGGTGCTGACCGGTATCCAGCAGCAAGCTCGAGATGGCCAGGTTCCCGTGGGACACGCTGTAGTGCAGGGCTGTGTTCCCGTTGCCATCAGCCAGGTTCACCACGTGCGCCAGGAGCTCAGGTCCCAGGCGCGCCACTGCGCCCAGGACCCCCGCCACGGGCTCCGCCTGAGAGCGCCGCTGGCTCGACACTCGAAACCATTCCTGGGCCACTAGGCGCGCCGCGCCCTGCCGGGACCGGAGGAAAGACGTCAGAGATGGTCCAGGCTGTGGGGGCAGGGAGGGCGTGGGGGCGGGGCTGGGAATCGAGGCCGGGGAGAACCGTTGCGGCTTGTCTGAGAGGGTGCGTGGGGCCGCACCCTTTTGGAGGAGGGAGTACAGCCAGTGCCGGTCCCAGACTCAAGCCAGCAGGGGTCCTCCCCTCTGGGAAAGAGCCTGTGGGAGAACCTAGAGTGGAGGAAGGCGGTGAGAGCTTGCCTTTGGGGAATATGGAGGTGGGCTTGGGGCGCACCCTTTTGGGGGAAAGAGGGAACACTTCAGCGATATCCCTGTGGTGGAGATCCCTTGGAAAAGCCTGGGATCAGTGGAAGTCTTGGCGCCAAGGGGTGGAACTTGGGGCCGCCCCCAAACCCCAACTCTAAGAAATCCGATGCGCTTCCCCAAGAGGGCGTCAGGGAGGTCCTGGATGGGGCCCACGACTCCAGGTGTGAAGGGCTCTGGCTGGCACTCACGCCATCGCGGGCGATTCCGCGGGGCCGGCTCAGCTGTCGCTGCAACGCTGCGCACGCCTCCCTCAAACGCGGGCTCAGCTCGCACCTATCAAGGTGGTCGGGAGAAGCTCAGGAGGGGTCGGAGGTGGGGGTGCAATGCAGACAGGAAAGAAAGCAGCGGTTCCTACTCTGTGTCCCTAACGCCGCTCACCTCCCCTGTGCACCAGGCTGAGGTTCTGCCTCCAGCTCGGGCTTGGGCTCGGGCTGGGGCACGGGCTGGGGCACAGGCTGGGGCTCCGGCTCCGGGTCCAGGGCATCCCTGCCACTGTCGTCCCCAACATCCCTGCCGCTGTCCTCCCCGGACGAGCTGCTCCTTGGAGTCTCGGCAGCACCGTCCTCGCTGTCGCTGTCACTGTCGTCCTCGCTGGATGAGCTCTCGTACCTGGGGGCAGGGTGGGAGGCGGCCGCTGAGCCACCCCTGTGGGCTCATTCTTGTGTCCTGCGCGGTGGGAGTGGTTTCCCCACTTTACAGAAGAAGAAAACAGGCTTTCCAAGACCACACTGCAAGTCAGGGGACAGAGCCGGGATTCAAACCCCAGGCTATGTCCCTGCAGGTGCTGCCACGGGGAGGGGTGAAGTGCTCACTCTCCGTTGAGGACCCCAACAAACTGCAGGCTCTTGGGTCCGGGGCTGGGCTGGGCGCCAGGTGTACCATCCCTCCTCTTCATGATGGATTTGAGGATGCCTGGCGGGGGTCAGATGAGGGTACTGAGTTCGAGTCCAGCAGCCATCAAGCCGGGGCTTAGGCAGGGCTTGGGACTCACCCGCGGGGGCCATGGCTCTGTCCCCATCCGTGGGTCCCATCGGGTTCTCCTGGCTCAGACCAGGGGCCTCGGCGGGGGTCTCGGTCTGTGTGGCCTTCTCGGCGCAAGCCCAAGGGGTCTGGGTAGCAGCCTCACGCGGCTGGGGCTGAGCAGCCGCAGCTGCCGCTGCCTCCTCTTCGGCAGCCTCGCGGGCCTCCTCCAGCTCGCGCAGCCGGCAGCGCAAGAGCTCGCTCACCCCGCGCTGGTGCTCCAGGCTGGCGCGGAGCAGTTCCAGCTCGCGCTCGGCGGCCTCTGGCATCCCCAGCAGCGCCTCGGTCACCCACGCGTCCGACTCGAGGGTCTCGGGGGCCACTTCCACGCCAGCCTCCCGGGTCTCTGGCACTGCCTGGGCCCTAGCGTCTTGGGTGTCCGGCACCGCCTGGGCGCCAGCCTCCCGCGTCTGCGGCGCCCCGTCTGGGGTCCCGGGGACCTCGAGCGCGCCCTCGCTGCACCTAGAAGCCGGCCCGTCGGGGCCATCGGCCCAGGGACTGGCCCTGGAGCGAACGCCGCGCTCGGAAGTGGCGAGGCGCTCTGTGAGCCGGCGCAGCTGAGCTAGCTTGTCCGGGCGCGCCTCGGCCTCCCCGTCGGGTTCCGGCTGCCCGCGTCCAGCCAGCAGCCGCGCCTTCTCCGCGCGCAGCACGCGCACCTGCTCCTGCAGCTCGGGCAGCGCGCGCGCCTGTTCCTCGAGCTCGCGCAGGCGCCGCAGGGCCCCGGCCATCTGCTCGCGCACCAGCTGCAATTGCGCGGGACCGGGAGAAGCGGGGGCGGGGTTGGGGGCGGGGCTGGGGGCGGGGCTGCTGCGGCCAGATCCTCGGGGGCTGCGCGGGACGGCGCGGGCGGGGCTGGGCGCGCGCTCGTGCGCCTGCGCCAGCTCCAGCCGTCGGCTAGTTTCCAGGAGCGTGTGCTCGACGCGCGGGTTACGCACGGGCACGCGCGGCGACAGCGGCGGCAGCAGGAGTCCCGAGGGCGCGCCAGGGGAGAGTGCGCCCGATGCTCCCCCATCGTCACTGGCCAGGGATTCGCTGGAGGTCCAGGCGCCTGGGCTACGCGCGCCTGCGAGGCCCGCCCGGGGTGCACGGGGGCGGCGCGCAGGCTGGGGACCGGGGGCGCGGCGGGTGGCGGGGCCACGCTCCAGCTCCTCCACGTACTTGAGGAAGTCCAGGTCCAGGTGGAAGCCATAGGGCGTCTCCACCGAGTAGGGCGAGCTCGGGCTGCGGACACCGGTGGTGGTGCCGGGGCACAGGCGAGGGCCGCCCAGGTCTGCAGGAATGACGGGGTTTGGGGGGCGTCAGGCTGGGGGAGGGGACGACCCAGGAGAAACTGGACAAATAGAGCGCTTCCCCCGCGGCCCCAAGACAAGGAGTCCTGCAGGGCTCCATCTGCACCATACCCTACACACCTGCCCTTGCGCGCGTGCATACCCGAGGACCAAATGCCTATCTGCACCAGTCAAGCAATCCCACCCTTACTGAGCACGTACTATGTTTCCTAGGCGCTGGGGACACATGAGTGAACGAGACGGACAAACCCCTGTCCTCATATAGAAGAAAAATAAACACGACTGTTCCAAATGATGCTTAGGGCTAATAATAATAACAAGCCGAAATACAAGTAACCGGCTCTAGTTGTCAGGGCTGGTTTCCTGCGGAAGGGACTTAAAAGCTGAGCCCTGACCCGAGGAGAAGGAAGCAGCTGGGGACAGAAGGTTCCTGAAGGAAAAAAGAGCAAAGGCCCTGGGATATAGTGAGCAGGGTGGGCTGAGTTAACAGTGAGGTGGATGGAGGTGAGGGTGCCCGAAACAGAGTGAAAGAAGGGAGAGGGAGAGGAGTCTGAGAGGTGGTTTGGGGCCAGATCATGGGGGGGCCTCCTGGGCGGCAATGGGGAGTTGGGATTATATTACACGTGTGATAGACCACCACCCGCAGGGTTGAAGCAGGGCCATGACATTATCAATGGACCTTTAGAAAGAGCTTCCCGGCCACGTGCAATGGAGGGAACCACAGGGCTGTGTCCGTATATGAGCACCAAGTATCAATCCATGCACACACACGTATCCCACTTTGCACACTCACCAGGCAGGTTCTGATTCAGGGCAAACTTGGCCATGTTTTCTGGAGTAGCTGCCAGACCTGGAAAATGTCCCCAGAGGGAGTGAGGCAGGGGCTGGCCCCATCCCTCTGGAGTCAGCCGGGATCTAAGTGAGTAAACAGACCCTCATCCACCCTCCCACACACACATGTCCTGTTCTCCCTGCTCCTTCAAAAGGCCTTGGAACTTCGGAATGAATGAATGTGGGCATCCCCAGGTCCAGGCCTCAGCGTGCTGGCAGGGGGAGGAGGCGGGAGGGGCAACAAGAAGAGAAGGGAGGAGAGTGATCAGAGAACAGGAGCGACTAGGTGTGGGGGCCGGGAAGGGTCATTCCAGACCTGCCGGGCTGTGTCAGTCCCAGGGCAAAATTAGAAACTGATGCTCAAGGGATGAGGTGTGAACCTTCAGAAGAAGGTGAGAGCTGGAAACCCTCCATGGGATCCTTAGAAATTCATCTGCTCAGATTCTGCATATTAAAAAAAGGACAAATGCAGGATTATTTGAATCCTTTTTTCCTTAAAGAAATGCAGACAAGAGGGACACCTGGGTGGCTCAGTTGGTTAAGCAGCTGCCTTCGGCTCAGGTCATGATCCCAGCGTCCTGGGATCGAGTCCCACATCGGGCTCCTTGCCCCACATTGGGCTCCTTGCTCAGCAGTGAGCCTGCTTCTCCCTCTGCCTGCCACTCTGTCTGCCTGTACTCGCTCCTGCTCTCTCTCTCTCTATCTGACAAATAAATAAATAAAATATTAAAAAGAAAGAAAGAAAGAAATGCAGACAAGATATAATTGTGCCTCTGAGTTTTTACCAAGTCACTTGCGAGAGCCTTGTGGTAATGATGGAGAGTCGTGGGCCAGATGCACCAAGGATTCAAATCAATGAGACCTTTCTCCCTAGGATGTCTCTAGTGGAGTGCCACAGAGTTCTGTTCCTGGCTCGTAGGAGCTTGTAATGGAACTATAAGCACCCAGGTTGTCAGAGCTGTGGCTATACCTGGGGCTGGGGGGACTCTTCAGGAAACATGATGGAGGCTCTAAGAAACTGAGGGACAGCGGGCCACACCTCATGTGATAATTAACAGGGACAATCAGAAAGCACAGGGCAGGGAAAATGGGGCTTTGAAGAGCTCACAGGAAAAACCTTTGAGGACTGGAAATGAGCTTGTCTTCGGTACCTACTGTATGCCCTGCCAGATTAAATGCAACCCCCATACAATTGTGTAAGGTGGATATTATCATTCACATTTTCCAGATGGGGAAACTAAGGCACAGAGCAACAAGGTCAGCTCTCTGCGGGAAATGCCCTCAGATTGGGCTCTGCCCATCTTCCGGGGACCCTTTGCCCACTCCACCACCAGGGGCCTGCCAGACCCATCTATTCTGTCCCTGACCCAATGCTCAATGTGCCAACCACTTGGAAACCTTTGCCATCACCCCTCCCAGCCTTCCATGCTTCTGATGACCACCTCTCTACCCGACACCCACCAGCCATTGAATATCCCCTGTTCCACTTCTGGGGGGACCCTGCCACTCTGGATCTATGCCCAGTCTGTGTCCCTAAAACCTCCCTCACCCCACCCCCCAGGCAGGCAGGGCCCCTTCCAGTCCTGAAGCAGCTGTTTCCTGTCCCCTTACACCGGCCTAGAGGGGCAGGCCAGCAGGGCAGCCAGTCATCAGGGAGGACGGCCCGTGCTCACTCAACTTGTTTTCAGGAAACTGCCAGGGAAGAGTTGAGTTGTGGAAAAAAACCTGGGCCGACTTAGGGGTCTGGGCCCGCCTCCCACAGCTGGCAGTGTGACTCAATGGGCTTAGCCCCCTCCTCTGGTGACCTGGTCACACCCAAATTTGAGGCCCTGGGAACTTAAAAAAATTAAAAACAAACAAACAAACAAACAAAACAGCTGTGGGCCGTCCCTAAGACCCCAGTCAGCTAGAGCAGCCAGACCCAGACGCTAGGGTGAGAAATGATGCCTCAAGAATGATAAATAACAACAACAACAACACTTTTGCCATTTACTATGGGTCACTCTCTACTAAAAGCAATTTGTGGGTATTAACTTAAAAAAAAAAAGTCCTAGCTAAACCCTCTGAGGGAAGTTTTCTTATCATTACCCTTTACCCTACTGCACAGATGGAGAAACAGAGACCCAGAGAGATTAAGGGACCCGTCCCAGGTCACACATGGGCAGAGGCAGGATTTTAACCCAGGCGGTTTTGCCAGTGTTTCTGCATTGGCCACCTTGATGGCCTTCTAGAAGCAGCCCTCCCCTGCAGGGCAGTGGCAGAGAGCCCGATGGGGTTCATCCCTCCCAGCCTGCATCCCTATCCCCGCGTGCTTCCCTAAGAGGGGGAAGAGGCAGGCCCAAGCCGCGGAGGCTCCAAGGGCCGCAGCCCCACCAGAGTGGGGGCGCGGCTGCCCTCCCCTCTTCTCCGCTCCCTGCAGGAGATGTCAGCTAGATGGGATCCTCTGCCTAAGACCCCCTCATTAGGCCGTCAGAGCCGACGCCATACGCCCCCCGCTCCCGCCCCAGGGACTATTTCGGGACTCGGAGTTGTGATCAGGAAACCTGCAGGGTGGGGGACTCGGCGGGTAGCGCGGATCCTGGTCCTGGGGATGGGGTGGGGGGTTCTTCCCGGCTTGAGGCCCTGAATGGTAGCATCCCTTAAAGTGGGAGCTGGATTCTCAGACCCCTGACGTGGGCGTGGAGGCTGATGATGGTGGAAGGGGGAGATACCTCCCCCTCCAGGTGCCCCCCCAACACACACACACACCCCAAGACAGCCTCGTAGAGACAGAGCAGTTTCCTGCAGGAAACGCCGCCGGGCGGTTCCATCCGCTACCCATTGTCTGCCCGCCCGGGGGCCGTCGGTCCCTCCCCCCAACATCGTTTCCGTATCACCCCCCACACCCAGGTCCAGAATGAGGGACTGGAACCAGGTCCCCAAGCTCTCCAGGAGCGACGCCGGGAAAGTCCCGGAGTCGGTTGGGGCGCTACAGGGTGAACAATCCCCCCACTTGGCTCCTAAGGGCGGGAGGAGGGCCATCTCCGGAGTCCAGAGTCCCCAACTCTGCTCGCTGCCCACCTGGGGCTCCCAGTGCGGGAGGGGTCCCAGTCAGAGGACATCAAGCCCGCCCCATCACAGGGCACGGAGCCCGCAGAAGGGCAGGAGGCGCAGTACCCCTTCCCGGCACGTCCACTAACACCCCCCAAAACCCCCATCGATGGCCCCGAAAATTGGCGCTTTACCTGAAGCCGCAGCCCCCGCCGCGCCCGCACCCGAGCCCGCCCCCTCGAAGCTCGGGAACGGGTTATCAAGGCCTCGGTCCTAACTGATGGCGACGCCAGCCAATCAGCGCCCGAAGTTCTCCGAGCTGTCCAATGGTGACAGGGGTGGGCGGTGCTGGTCTGGACCGTGTGGGGGGCGGGGCTGGGGGCGGGGCCTGAAGTGACGGTCCCCGAGCGCCTGCTGGCAGGGAGGAGAAGGTAGGGGGCGGGGGCGAGAGGCAGGGGACGGCCAAATTCCTCCCAGCTCGGGACTGAGGAGCTTGGATTTGATCCACTGGGAGCTAGGGAGCCATGGGAAGACAGCAAGAGACTAACCCGATGGGATTTGTGTATTTGGAAGAGTCTTTGGGTGGAAGCTAGAAGGACTGATGCTCATGTCCCAGTGTCTGGGTGAGGTCCCAATACCCTGGCTCTTTCCTACCACAGGATCTTGGCACAAGCTGTCCCATCTTTCTGAACTGTTCTTCCCTGCCCATGTTCCCATGGGCAACTTCTATTCTTGATGACTCGCGACCTGTGTGTTCCCAGCCCTAGGGGCTGAATGTGGCCGGCCTCCACCCTCTGTCTTTCCCATTGCTCTGTTTTATTAACTTGATAGCGACTTTCATTATCTGGAAGAAAAAAGAATCTCTGTCCTTTGTTTACTTGCTTGCCATCTATCTCCGCCTCTAAAGTGTCAACACCATAGGATAGGACACGGAACTGATTGATTTTGGTCACTGCTTCATCCGCGGTCCCTGGCACACAGTAGGTGCTTAATAAATGTTTGTTAATTTTTTTTTAACTACTTAAAATTTTTTTGTCAAAGTAGAACGTATGCCCAACGTGGGGCTTGGACTCACAACCTTGAGATCAAGAGTTGCATATTTGGGGCGCCTGGGTGGCTCAGTGGGTTAAAGCCTCTGCCTTCAGCTAGAATCATGATCCCAGGGTCTTGGGATGGAGCCCCGCATTGGGCTCTCTGCTCGGAAGGGAGCCTGCTTCCCCTCCTCTCTCTCTGCCTACCTCTCTGCCTGCTTGTGATCTCTCTGTCAAATAAATAAATAGAATCTTAAAAAAAAAAAAAGAGAGAATTGTAAAAGAATTAAAAAAAAAAAGAGTTGCATGTTCTACTGGCTGAGCCATCTAGACACCCCTGTTGAATGATTTTTAAATAAGATTGAATTCTTTAACCCATTTCCTGATTCATTTGGCATTTATTGAGCACCTAACATACACCAGGCACTGTGCAGGTCCCTGAGGGGTCACAACGCCTGCCATCCTGGGCCACAATGCTGAGAGGCAGAGATAGACTTTCATGGTAAGAGGGTGACAGAATGGGATGGGAGGAAAAGGGAGGGACAAATCCCTGACTTTCAGGGTTCAGGGAGGCAGCCGGCAGTGGGGACACTTAGAGAATTGTGCTCCAAATGGTATAAACTGCACAGGCAAAGGAGAAGTACAAAGCTTCACAGATGGGGAGCTCCCGGTATTTCTAGATTCATCTGTCTTGTTCGTCCCAGTGCCAGTCTGCTTTAACTACTGTAGCTTTAGGATATGGCTCAACATCTGATAGTCCCCTTTTTACAAAATTCCTGGGATATTTCCATTGTCTTTTTTTTTCCCCCTACATTTCCCTTTCCTCCTATAGATGTCAGTTGAGTTTCCCATGAAAACTCCATTGGAAATTTAAAATTATTTTTTTAAGATTTTATTTATTTATTTGACAGAGAGAGAGCACATAGGGGGAGCAGCAGGAGGAGGGAGAGGGAGAAGCTGGCTTCCCGCTGGCTCCATCCCAGGATTACCGGATCATGAATGAGCTGAAGGCAGACGCTTAACCAACTGAGCCACCCAGGAGTCCCTGAAAGTATATTTATTGTAAAATAAAATGCATACACACACAGAGTCAGATCCAGGAACCCACGCAGAACAAATGCATTGCTTTTGGAGGTACTGAAGAGGGCATTCCCAACCAGGGGAGATTTTGTTCTTAGGGGACATCCGACAATATCTGGGAGACATTTTTGGATCGCCATGGTGGGGTGGGGAAGAGCTGTTATTGTCATCTAGTAGGTGGAGGTCAGGGATGTTGCCAAACATCCTGTGATACACAGGGCACCCTCCCACACCCAGGAATTAGCTGGCCTGAATGTCAAAAGAGCTGAGTTTGAGAAACCCAGCTGGCAGGTGAACATCATGATAACCCTTCCCCTGGTCCACACGTAGCACGTCATCAGCGACCCCAGAAGTCCCTCCATGCCCCACCCCCATCCCGGTCCCAGTGACTCCTCTCTCCACAAAGTAACCAACTGTTGTGACTTTAGCAATAATCCCTGCTTTGGGTTTCTGAATAGTCTGTCACCCCAGCAGGGTGACACGGTAGTTTAGTCTTGCACATCCAAAAAGGAAATGACATGTCTTTTAAATTTCTTTTAATTCACAGTGTTTCCCCCTCACCCCATTCCTTCCCTTCCAATAAATCAATCGCTCAACTCATGCTCTTTGTCCTGGAGCATTTCCCAGGGTCCGGGTGTTGCTGATCCCACACCTGCGTTCCTCTGTCCTCCACATTCCCTGCAAACTGGCAGCTAGGTCTGGAACTGGGGTCACACTCAGGTTTGCTCCTTTGGCACAACTATGGGGTGTGCTAGGGTCTCCCACCAGAACCCCCACACACTGATGGTCTCTCCTGCATGAGGCTAGCAGCCGTTGACGTCACGGTTCTCTGGGGTTACAACATAGTGATGTCCTCCTAGCCTCTCTTCCTCACTAAGAAGCTGGAATTCTTCCCTTCCCAGATGCTTCTCCTTGCATCCCATTGGGCTACCCAGTGGCATGTTCATATAAGAAAAGCAAGACAAGTGGTTTTTTTTCCCCCTTTATATACCACTTTTCAAAACAATGAATTGATTCCCCATCGTCTTCTGAAGGTGATGAATTAGGTGTTTTTAAAAACTTAGGGCGCCTGGGTGGCTCAGTGGGTTAAAGCCTCTGGCTTCGGCTCGGGTCATGATCCCAGGATCCTGGAATCAAGCCCCACATCGGGCTCTCTGTTTGGCAGGGAGCCTGCTTCCCTTCCTCTCTCTGCCTGTCTCTCTGCCTACTTGTGATCTCTCTCTCCTTGTCAAATAAATAAATAAATAAATAAAATCCTTAAAAAAAAAAAAGAGTAGCCTAACACTACATCACAATGCTGACGTCATTCACCTCACTTCATCTCATGACTTAGGCAATTTATCATCTCACATCGTCACAGAAGACGGGTGAGTACGGCACAATAACTTTCAGAGAGAGCGAGACCCCAGTGACATAACTTTTATTAGAGTATATTGTTATAATTGTCCTATTGTTACTATTGTTAATTTCTTACTGTGCCTAATCTATAAACTATGTCATAGGTATATATGAATAGGGGAAAACATATTATTTATAGTATATAAATGTAAACACAGTATATGTGTATATAGGGTTCAATATATTCCGCAGGTTTCCACGGGGGGTCTTGGAACATGTCCTCGTGGAAAAGGGGAGAAGACCATACACAATACAATGCTGTACGAGCACAGGAGAAAATGTCCAACATCACTAGTTATCAGGGAAATGCCCGTTGAAACTACGATGAGATACCCTTTATGCCCACGAGGATGGCTATTATCAAAATAAGCATTGGCAAGAATGTGGAGAGATCGGAACCCTCCTCTGTTGCTCGTGGGAGTGTAATATGACACAGCCACCTTGGAGAAAGATTTGGTGGTTCCTCTAAAAGTTAAACATTGTTATTTTTCCAGATTCCTAACACCATTCCTGGTAGGAAATGGGACACTTCTCTGTCCCATCCTGTCCAGCTGGGGCTTGAGCCCAAGGAGAAGAGAGGGGGGCTCCTGGTCACTCCAGGACTCACGTGAACCTCTTCGGAGCCACTTCAGCCCCTTTGCCAGATCTAGGGCCTCCTGGAAACTCCAGAGCAGCCCACACCCCAGTGTGGAATGTCCAGCTGCCCCAGAGTGGCTGTGTCTGCCCCTCAGCACTCACTCCTCCCAATGTGAGAGCTGATCGGCGCCAGGTGGGAGTCTGGAAGGGCAGTACCCTTCCATCCACTCTAGGCTCAGCCACGACCCTCCTCCCCAGACTCCAAATCCAGCGGGTCCACAGCCTGTTAGTTGCCTCACCCGAATACCTCTGGAATCCTTGTCTGGTTAACCCAGGACCCCATCACCCCAGGCTTCCCGCTGCCCTCCAGCTCCACCCCTAGCTTTCAACAATTTGTATGTTTCACCAGGTAGGAGTGGTGCTGGAGCTTCTCTCCTTCTGCTGTGTCTCCTTCTCAGCCTGGCTGAAAGTTACACAAGTGTGTGTTGTGTTGTTACCCCGTACACTTCACATGCATGTTAAAAGCAGGTTTTCGGGCACCTGGGTGGTTCAGCTGTTGAGTGTCTGCCTTCAGCTCCAATCGTGATCTCGGAATCCTGGGGTCGAGCCTGGAGTCCGGCTCCCTGCTCGGTGGGGAGCCTCCTTCTCCCTTTGCCTGCTGCTCCCCTTGCTTGTGTGCGCTCTCTCTCTCTTGCTCTATCTCAAATAAATAAAATCTGTATTTATTTTTTTAAGATTTTATTTATTTATTTGACAGACAGAGATCACAAATAGGCAGAGAGGCAGGCAGAGAGATAGGGAAGCAGGCTCCCCGTGGGGCAGATCACCCGACGTGGGGCTCGATCCCAGGACTCTGGGATCATGACCTGAGCCAAAGGCAGAGGCTTTAACCCACTGAGCCACCCAGGCGCCCCTAAAGTCTGTATTTTTTTAAAAAGCAGCCTTTTGTCCCTATTCAGTATTTATTTAAAACAATTCGAAGCCACCAATCTGGACAATGATGCAGGCAAGAAACTAATGGGGGAAAGTTGGAGGAAAACAGTATGGTTGCATAGCTTCAATGTATCTGCTTGTATGATACATATGGATTACAAAGGAGAGAATTGTAAGGCTGCGGAGGAGAAACAGAAGGGGTCTGAACCATGTGATCATAGTTATGGTGGCTGGTAATAGAACAGTATCATGCGCCTCCGGATCGGTGCACAGAGGACACACCGTCACCTGGGCAGCATTCTTCCCAAAGATGCAGGACCCGAATCTAATCACGAGGAAATGTCAGACAAACCCAAACAGGGCCACACTATGAAATGACTGACCTATGATCTTCAAAAATGTCACCGTCATGAAAGACAGATAAGGGAGGAAGAATGTTCCAGGTGAAGAAAGTTAAAAGGGCAACCGGGCGGCTCAGTCAGTTGAGCATCTGATTCTTTTTTTTTTTTAATAATTTTTTTAAAGATTTTTATTTATTTATTGGACAGACAGAGATCACAAGTAGGCAGAGAGGCAGGCAGAGAGAGAGGGGGAAGGGAAACAGGCTCCAGGCTGAGCAAAAAGCCCAATGCGGGGCTCGATCCCAGGACCCTGGGATCATGACCTGAGCCGAAGGCAGAGGCTTCAACCCACTGAGCCACCCAGGCGCCCCTGAGCATCTGGTTCTTGATTTTGGCTCACGTGCTGATCTCAAGGTCATGAGAGCAACTCCACATTAGGCTCTGCGCTGGGTGTGGAACCTGCTTGGGATTCTCTCTCTCTTCCCCTCCCTTTGCCCCTCACACCCCCAACTCTCTCTCTCTCAAATCAGTCAACCAACCAACCAATCAATTGCTTTAAAAAGCAGGGGGCGTGGCCACCAAGTGCAATACCTGATCCTGGATTAGACCAGAGAGCAGAAAACAAACGTTGTTCTGAAGGTTCTTACTGGATGACTGATAAAATTTCAACACCGGGGCGCCTGGGTGGCTCAGTGGGTTGAAGCCTCTGCCTTCGGCTCAGGTCATGATCCCAGGGTCCTGGGATCGAGCCCCGTGCATGGGGCTCTCTGCTCGGCAGGGAGCCTGCTTCCCTTCCTCTCTCTCTGCTTGCCTCTCTGCCTACTTGTGATCTCTGTCTCTATCAAATAAATAAAACCTTTAAAAAAACAATTTCAACACGGTCTGTAGTTTAAGGAGCAACATAAGTCATATCAATATTAGGTTTCCTGATTGTGATGATTGTGCCATGGTTGTACAAGCAATGTTTTGTAACTGGAGCCAGTTCTTGTTACCCAGGGGACATCATGGGGGTGTGTGCTCCTGACATCTGGTGGGTGGAGGCCACAGAGGCCAAAAATCCTACCATACATCGGGCGGTCCCCCACAGCAAAGAATTCTCCAGCCCACGTGTCAACAGTGACAAGGCAGAGAAACCTTTTGTAAGAGAGTGTCTTTCTTATCAGAGAATATAGATGGGAGGATAAGACGGAGTCATATCTGGGACTAGCTCTCTAAACCTTCAGGGGGAAAAAAATGGGTATTTCTAACTATACCCCACTTCTCTCTCTCTCTCTCTTTCTCCATCGACCGTCTTTATGTTCCCTAAACACATCAGCCACATTCATTCCTCAGGGCCTCTGCCTGGAATGCTCTTCCCCCAGATACCTGCTTGACTTAGCTCTCTATTTAAAATTGCACGCGGGGCACCTGGCTCAGTGGGTTAAAGCCTCTGCCTTCAGCTCGGGCATGATCTCAGGGTCCTGGGATTGAGCCCCATATCAGGCTCTCTGCTCAGCAGGGAGCCTCCTTCCTCCTCTCTCTCTCTGCCTGCCTCTCTGTCAAATAAATAAATAAAATCTTTTAAAAAAATAAATAAAATTGCATGCATTGTGGGGTGGCAGGGTGATGGACATTGGGGAGGGTATGTGCTGTAGTGAGTCCCATGAATTGTGTAAGACGGATGAATCACAGACCTGTACCCCTGAGACAAATAATACATTATATGTTAACTCAAAAAAAGAAAGAAAGAAATTGCAAGCCTCCCTCTATTCCAATAACTCCCTTCCTGGGCTTATTTTTCTCCCTAGTATCCATCACCATGTAATATGCTATATATTTCCCTTCCTTACCTTGTTTATCATGTTCCTGAGACACAGTTATTGTGCCAGGTCCTTGTTCAGGACAAGGACCTTTGTCCCCATTGCGTGGCACACAGTATGTTCTCAATAAATGTTTGATGAACGACCTAAAAGAAGGAGGAAGAGGGGAGAGGAGGAGGAAGAGGAAAGTTGCTACTCATCATCTCCACATCTCCCCCTTGGACTACTCATCTGAATATGTCATCTCCTAGGCCAAGCCCCCGAGGCCACCTCGGTTGCCCCCGCTGCCTTCCGGAGTCGCGTAAAAGGGGTGCCTGGAGCACCTCACCTCCCTTGGGTCTGGGGTCTAGAGGAGCGGGAATGGGAAGCCCAAAGGCTGCTCTCGGATCCGCCACCAGAGGGCGCTTCCCTCCGGCCAAATCCCGGGATGGGGCGCTTGTGTGCGGAGTATCTGCGAAGAAATTTTCCTTCCGGACAAAAAAATGGGAACTTAGATTTTTCTTATTGTTATTAAAAAAGTAACCTCTAAAAATTAACATATTCATTATAGATATTTAAGAAACCAAAGAGAAAGACAAAAATTGCTGCACTAGCCCCTCTGGGAACTCAAAATGAGATCTATCAGCATATTTTACTTTGATCATTTGCTCACTCTGAAATTTTTTTTTAAAAGATTTTATTTATTTATTTATTTGATAGACAGAGATCACAAGTAGGCAGAGAGGCAGAGAGAGAGAGGAGGAAGCAGGCTGTCCGCAGAGCAGAGAGCCCGATGCGGGGCTCGATCCCCCGACCCTGGGATCACGACCCCAGCCGAAGGCAGCGGCTTTAACCCACTGAGCCACCCGGGCGCCTCTCACTCTGAAATTTTTACTTTAACTTTTATTTTGGAGAATTTTAAACAAAAAAATAGAGAAGTGTACTTCATGCCACTAAACTGTACACTTAAAATGGTTAAAATGGTTAATTTTATGTTATGTATCTTCTCCCACAATGGAAAAATATATATATATCATAAACACCAGGTTATCAACTCAATCCTGCTTTGTCTCCTTTCATTTTCCATTTTCTTCCCAATTGGATTTTTATTCTTTTTAAAGATTTTATTTATTTATTTGCGAGGGAGAGAGCAAGAGAGCACAAGCAGGGGGCCACCAGAAGGGGAGGGAGAAGCAGGCTCCCCACTGAGCAGGGAGCCCTACTCAGGCTGGACCCCAGGACCCCGGGATCATGACCCCAGAGGAAGACAGTCGCTTAACCTACTGAGCCACCCAAGTGCCTCTAGTCACTTTAGTTTCAAAAGGCAAAGCTGGGGCACTTGGGTGGCTCAGTGGGTTAAAGCCTCTGCCTTTGGCTCAGGTCATGATCCTGGGTAGGAGCCCTGCATCCGGTTCCCTGCTCAGCGGTGAGCCTGCTTCCCCCCTCCTTTCTCTGCCTGCCCCTCTGCCTACTTGTGATGTCTGTCAAATAAATAAATAAAGTCTTTAAAAATAAAAGGCAAAGAAAGTGAAATTTATTGTTGATCATTTTATTTTAACCCAGCATATCCAAAATTTGGTTATTCCAACACACAATCAATATCAGAAACTAGTCAGGGATGCCTGGGTGGCTCTGTCAGTTAAGCATCTGCCTTTGGGCTCAGATCATGATCTTGGGGTCGTACAATCGAACCCCACGAACCCCACGTCTCAGGCTCCCTGCTCAGCGGGGAGTCTTCTTCTCCCTCTCCCCCCTGTGCATGCTCTCTCTCAATATCATTCTCTCTCTCTCCAATAAATAAATAAAATCTTTTAAAAAAATAGTCATGTATTTCACACTTTTTTTTTTTCTTATCTTTTCTTTTTCAGCCAAGTCTTCCAGATCTGGTGTGTGTTGCTCCGAGCACATCTCAACTTAGACTGGGCACACTTCCAGTGCTTGTGAGCCCCAGGTACTCATTGTTATTATTTTGGACAGTGAACGAACTCTGGATGTTTTTTCATCGTCAAGTTTGATTTTTCAGCAGGGCGACTTTATCAGTGATGATGCACACTTCCATTTAGTTGTCCACGTTTCCTCTCTTCTGTGACAGAGCATCAGTAAATATCCTAGTGAATGAATGAGTGTGCCCACAGAAGACTTGCCGGAGGTCATCGGCTTGCCTTTCTCTCACCAGCGTCCCTTCTTGTAAACATGTTTAAAAAGAGAAATTGGAGGAGCGCCTGGGTGGCTC
>ML104878.1:0-67561 GCA_003697995.1 Taxidea taxus jeffersonii | reverse complement strand
CAGGCGGAATTGCACCACCCTTACCAGGGGCCGGGCTAAGTAATCCTCTCAGGTTCGCTTTCTAGGGCTTTTGTTCCCTGAACGCTTTCCGTAGAGTTCCGGAGGACGGGAATGACAATGGCGGCCTCCCAATCTCCGGCTCGGAGGAGCCAAGAACTAGGGGCCCCAGTCTTCAGCACACCTTCAGAGAAAAGCACTTAATCACTCCCGTCTCCCCAGCCTCCAGCCGCGCTTGGAGAAAATCACGCGTAATCACTCCCGTCTTACTGGCCTCCGGCCGCGCTCCGAGCTCACCCAGCCTGTGACCAAGCATCTCTGTCTCTGGCACAGACCCCCACCTGGAGTCTCCGAACCCCATAGATCCCTGAGCTCTCTCTCCCAGGTCGGAGTCTCCCCGGATCTTGTGGGGACCCCTCGCACAGAGCACCGGCCGTCACAGACCACGGCTCTAGGTCACCCAGAGTTGAGAGCTCACTCCTCGGCTCTGTCTCCGCAGCCGGCTTCCCCGCTCTAATACCTGTGAGCTCTGCGACACTCAGAGACCCCCGATCCTTCTGTGACCCCGTGGGACCTGAGGCCACGCTGTCCCCGTGAGGTCTTCACCCCAGTTTAGCCTCTGGAGCAATGTCCCTCCATGCAGATTAGAGGTCAAGATGGCGGAGAAGTAGCATGCTGAGACGACATCAGGCAGCAGGAGAGCAGCTAGATAGCTTATCAAACCATTCCGAACACCTACGAATCCAAAAGGAGATCGAAGAGAAGAAGAGCAACAATTCTAGAAACAGAAAATAGACCACTTACTGAAAGGTAGGACCAGGGGAGAAGTGAATCCAACGCGGCGGGAAGATAGACCCCCAGGGGGAGGGGCCGGCTCCTGGCAAGCAGCGGAGCAACGGAGCACAAAATCAGAACTTTCAATAGTTAGAACTATTTTTATAAGATGTTTATGATTCTTAAATGGCAATAGTTAAGACTGCTATACTCTGGCCCCAAACATATGTTCCAAATGTGTTCCCCACCCCACCAATGGGTGCATGTCACCCTTAGTTGGTAAGTAGAGGCAAGAATGTTTTGATTACAAATGTTCCATTGTCTTTTATGTAATTAAGGACAGAAAGCTGTGACATTTCAATGCTCTGAGGTAATGTCTCAGGGACACAAAGAGTGACATGGGAATGTATATCTAGCCATCAGAGGGCAGAACAAAGCAACCAGAACAAGTTTTAGAGGTAAAATACAAAGATAGGAGTTTGATATGAAAAGACTCCTTTGCTGATTTAAAAAGTCAACATTTACTAAGCGAAAGAAGTCATTTTGAAAAGCCGAGAAACTCTATGTTTCCAACTATATGACATTCTGGAAAAGGCAAAACTATGGAGACAGTAAGAAGATCAGTGGATGCTAGTGTTAGTGCTGGGAGGGAGGGATTAATAGCAAAGAAGACAGGATTCTGGGGGCAGTGAAACTACTTAGCATATACCATAATTGTGGTGGCATATCCTTATCCATATGTCTAAACCCACGATATGTACAACACCAGGGGTGAGCCTTATTGTAAACTAGAGGCTTTGGATAATCACAGTGTGTCAATGTACGTTCATTAGTTATAACAAATATATCACTCTGGTAGGAGATGTGGATAGTAGAAACAGCTGTGTGTATGTGAAGGGCATGGCCACACATGTCAGGGGATATATGGGAACTCTCTATAATTTCTGCCGAATTTTGCTGTGAACCTAAAACTGCTCATAAAAATAAATCTATTAGGGTTTTGCCTCTAAGATCAGGAACAAGACAAAGGTTTCCAGTTTCAGTTTATTCAACATAGTACTGGAAATCCTAGCCACAGCAGTCAGAGAAGAAAAAGACATAAAAGGCATCCAATTGGGTAGGGAAGAAGTTCAACTGTCACTATATAGTTCAAAAAACTATTAAAAATAATAAACTCAGTAAAATTACAGGATACAAAATTAATACACAGAAATTGGTTGTGTTTCTATACACTAATAACAGAGTACAAGAAAGAGAAATTAAGGAAACAATCCCACTTATACTTACACCAAAAAGGATAAAATGACTGGGAATAAACTTAACCAAGAAAATTAAACCCTGGATTCTGAAAATTATAAAATATTGATCAAAAGAAATTGAAGACAACATACATTGAAAGACATTCCACATTCCATGATTGGAAGAATTAATATTGTTAAAATATCCATACTATCCAAAGCAATGTACAGATTCAGTGCAATCCCTAACAAAATACCAACAGCATTTTTTCACAGAACTAGAATAAATAACACTAAAATGTGTATGAAACCACAAAAGAAACCCAAATGTCCAAAGCAATCTTGAGAAAGAAGAACAAAGCTAGAGGTATCACAAAATTCTGGATTTCAAGATATACTACAAAGCTAATCAAAATAGAACAACATTGGCAGAAAAACAGATGTATAGATCAATAGAAAGAATAGAGCCCAGAAATAAACTCATGATTATACGGTCAATTAATCTACAACAAAGGAGGTAAGAAGATAACAGGGGAAAAAGACAGTCTTTTCAATAAATGGCACTAGGAATACTAAACAGCTCCATATAAAAGAATGAAACTGGACCACTTTCTTTTGCCATACACAAAATAAACTCAGAATGGGTTAAAGACCTAAATGTGAGAAATGAAACCATAAAACTAATAGAAAAAAGCATACCCATTGATGCCTCTGAAATCAGCCATAAAAATATTTTCCTAGCTATGTCTCTTTAGGCAAGGGATACAAAAGCAAAAATAAACTATTAGGACTACACTAAAATAAGTAGCTTTTACACAGCAAAAGAAATCATCGACAAAATGAAAAGGCAACCTACAGAATGGGAGAAGATATTTGCAAATGATATATCTGATAAGGGGTTAATATTCAAATTATTTAAAGAACTTATAGACCTCAACACCAAAATAAAAATAATCCAATTTAAAAATGAGCAGAGGACCTGAATATACATTTTTCCAGAAAAGACATACCGATGGCCAACAGATACATGAAACGATGCTCAATATCTCTCATCATCAGGGAAATGCAAATCAAAACCATAATGAGATGTCAGCTCTGTCTGAATGGCTAGAATAAAAAAAATAAGAAATAACAAGTGTTGATAAGGATATGTAGGAAAAAGAAAGCTCAGGCACTGTTGGTGGGAATACAAATTGGTACAACAACTATGGAAAACAGTATGGAGTTTCCTCAAAACATTAAATATAGAAATGCCATATGACCCAGTAATTCCACTACTGAGTATTTATCCCCCCAAAAGGAAAACACTAACTCAAAAAGATATATGCTCCCTAATGCATATGTGTATTGCAACATTATTTACGATAGCCAGGATATGGAAGCAACCTAAGTGTCCATAGATGGATGAATGGATAAAGAAGATGTCACACACACTCACACACACACACAGAGTGTACTATTACTTAGCCCTAAGAAAGGATGAGATCTTGCCATTTGTGACAGCATGGATGGACCTAGAAGGTATTAAGCTAAATGAAGTAAGTCAGACGTAGGAAGAAAATACCATATAATTTCACTTATACATGGAATCTAAACATGAGGAAAACAAATAAATAAAAAGCAGAGACAGACCCATAATTGCAGAGAACAAGCTGATGGTTGCCAGAGGGGAGGGGTAGGGATAGACAAAAATGGGTTAAGAGTGGGAGATATAGGTTTCCAGTTCCAGAATGAGTAAGTCACAGGATGAAAGGTACAGCAAAGGGAATATAATCTATGATACTGTAATAGTGTTGTCAGATGACAGAAGGTAGCAGCTACACTTGTGGTGAGCACAGTACAATGTATAAACTTGCTGAATCATTGTGCTGTACATCTGAAACTAATGTAACATTGTCAACTCTACTCCAATTAAAGGATTCAAAAATACCAAAGTCTATTAAAATTTTTTAACCTATTTTTTAAAAAGATTTTTACTTATTTATTTGACAGAGATCACAAGTAGGCAGAGAGAGAGAGGAGGAAGCAGGCTCCCTGCTGAGCAGAGAGCCCAAACTGGGGCTTGATCCCGGGACCCTGGGATCACAACCTGAGCCCAAGGGAGAGGCTTTAACCCACTGAGCCACCCAGGCGCCCCCAAAATTTTTAACCTATTTTTTAAAAATGAATCTTCAGGTTCTTGATTCCCTAATTTGTGGGTAATTTGCAAACTTGACTCTTCACTATTTTTAGCAGTCACAGAAATCTGAAGCCTAATTTTGTTCGCTCTTTCCCAGGGTCTGCCAAATAGGTACAACTACATATTACTACCATAAAATTTACATAATGTTATAATGTTGTTAAAAAAAAATGAAAAGAAAACCTACGTTAAAAACAAAAAATGGAGGGCGCCTGGGTGGCTCAGTGGGTTAAGCCGCTGCCTTCGGCTCTGGTCATGATCCCAGGGTCCTGGGATCGAGTCCCGCATCGGGCTCTCTGCTTAGCAGGGAGCCTGCTTCTCCCCTCCCCTCTCTGCCTGACTCTCTGCCTACTTGTGTAATCTCTGTGAAATAAATAAATAAAATCTTTAAAAAAAAAAAATGGGAAGTCTAGAATGAAAACAGAAAAACTTTCACCTGGAAGTGGTGATTAATTTAGCAATTTAAGGAAAACTACACTGTGCATTCAGTTTTCACTATTTGTAGACTATACTTGCTGAAACACAGAAGTAATCCTGATTCATAAGCTTTAGCAATAGTCACCTTCTTATTCACCTTGGGAGTTTTCTTTACCGAGTCTCCTTCCTTTCATAAGCTTCTTTCCTAAATTCGCTTTAATATTTTGATCTATATGTTTAGGAGAACGTAAATGAATTTTTAGTTCTTGAGACAGAGTAGGCTGCAGGTTTTCCTCGATAGCTCTGAAGCGTTCTTAGAGCCCAAATGTTGACTGAAACAGCTCGGTCAGGTAAAAAATAAAATAATTTTAAAAAATTAAAAAATTGCAGGGATGCTTGGGTGGCTCAGTCAGTTGAGCACCTGACTCTTGGTTTTGAGTCAGGTCATGCTTTCAGGGTCCTGAGATCAAGCCCCCTGTTGAGAGTCTGCTTGAGATTCTTTCTCCCTTTCCCTGTGCCCCTCCCCGCCACACTTGCACACATGTATTCTCTCTCTCTCTCTAAAATAAATAAATAAATATTTTAAAAAAGAAGCTGTAGAGGAGGTCTAGGTGGTAGGGATTTAGATTAAGATTTAAAAACAGCACATACCTCAGGGCACCTGGGTGGGTCATTGGATTAAAGCCTCTGCCTTTGGCGGGGGTCATGATCCTGGGGTCCTGGGATCGAGCCCCGAGTCGGGCTCTCTGCTCAGCAGGGGAGCCTGCTTCCCTTCCTCTCTCTCTCTCTCTCTCTCTGCCTGCCTCTCTGCCTACTTGTGACCTCTATCTGTCAAATAAATAAATAAAATCTTTAAAAACAACACATACCTCACAGGGGTATTGCAAGGAAAAGGCATGTGGGTGCTTAACACCCTCCGCCCATTGTAGGTGCTCAGTAAGCCTTCCCCGTTAAAATGATTCATCTGTCAACCTACTCACTCTGCCTGT
Source organism: Taxidea taxus jeffersonii (assembly GCA_003697995.1). Classification (NCBI taxonomy): domain Eukaryota; kingdom Metazoa; phylum Chordata; class Mammalia; order Carnivora; family Mustelidae; genus Taxidea; species Taxidea taxus. The sequence continues at coordinate 61,967 of ML104878.1, read as the reverse complement.
ATTTCTTCCTTCCTTCCTTTCTTTTCTTTTCTTTTTTTTTTTTTTTAAGATTTATTTATTTATCTGAGAGAGAGAATACCAGCAGAGGGGACGGGTAGAGGGAGGGAGAGAAGCAGACTCCCCACTGAGCAGGGAGCCTGATGGAACTGGGACTCGATCCCAGTATCCTGGGATCATGATCTGAGCCAGAGTCAGGCACTTAGCCAACAGAGCCACCCAGGCGCTCCGCCTGTCTTTCTTAATGATTTAAATTTCCAAGCGCTTGAGTCTTGATGGCCCTCTCAGTCATGTGGGTTTGCCATGGACAGAGTGACCAGATGTGCATGCATAGATGTGCATGTGTGGCTGTGAGAGTGTGTATGTGTGTGTATGTGCATGACTGGAGACAGGTGCGGGCATGTCTGATGCTTGAACGTGAACTCTGACTTCAAATGGCAAAGAACCTTGTTAAGAAAGACGGCCACAATGTAAATTCTTCTTTTGATAAGGAAGAAGGCTACCACAGCGCTCCTGTTGCTGGCCTGAACCTGTCGTTTCACTTTTCTCCATTCAGAGCCCTTGGGAGGGAACCAAAGAGGGCAAGAAAGAGGGAGAACAGGCATTTTTATAAAAAGGCTCCATAAACATGGGTAAAGGAGAGCCTTTCTGTTAGTATGAACCCAGAGTTAATGCAGGAAAGGAGCTGGTGGGAGAGGGGTTATAGGACTGAAAAGCTGGAAGTGAATTAAAAAGTTGTTTCCCCCTCAAATACACATAGGACCAGGGACAATACAGCTGGAGAAGGGAAACAAAGTCAAAGAATTTCATTTTTACTATCTTCTATCCATTTTTAAAAAAATTTTTTTAAAGATTTTTAAAAAAAATTTGACAGAGATCACAAGTAGACAAAGAGGCAGGCAGAGAGAAAGGAAGGGAAGCAGGCTCCCGGCTGAGCAGAGAGCCCACTGTGGGGTTCGATCCCAGGACCCTGAGATCATGACCTGAGCTGAAGGCAGAGGCTAACCCACTGAGCCACCCAGTTGCCCTCTTTTATCCATTTTTACTATCTTTTATCATTTATCCTCTTTTATCTGTTTTAATTAAATCATGTTCTAAGTAATAAAATAAGTTTAAATTCATTTATAGAACATAAACTACTGAGGATAGGGTAGAGCTATTTAGATGAAAGATTTGTTTTTTATTTTATTTATTTATTTGACAGCAATCACAAGTAGGCAGAGAGGCATGCAGAGAGAGAGAGAGAGAGAGAGAGAAGGGGAAGCAGGCTCCCCGCTGAGCAGAGAGAACGATGTGGGACTTGATCCCAGGACCCCGGGATCATGACCTGAGCCGAAGGCAGGGGCTTTAACCTACTGAGCCACCCAGATGCCCCAAGATGAAAGTTTTAAATATTATAGACTATTGACATTAGGAGGCCTGCATACTCCTCTTTAATATTCATGTTTAAGATTTTTGAAAAATGTTTCATACACCAAGCATTTCTATATTTGAGGACTCTTTTTTTTTTTTAATATGTATAATTCATGAAAGGCATGTGGCTTTTAAAGACTGAGTCATTCTTTGACTCAGTGAGTCAAACTTGTCAGGGAAACTAGCCATTGGAAAACCTAAGTAGTCACTGCTCTCCAGATGGCAGCTTGCCTAAAATGTGAGCAGATTACCCAGGAGAAAATAAGCAGACTTGGAATCTGGCCTTGCAGACTAAAACCTAAAAGGTGCTTGCAAACATCACAGGGCATTTCAAGTCTTGTTGTGACTCACGTTTCTCTTTTTTTCAGGGCTGTAACTATGACCCTTGGTTGATTCTTTTTTTTAACTTTAATTTTCAATTTTTTTTTTCAATTTAAACCTGCCTCCTTTTCAGAAAGGTTTCAAGCTGTCATCAGGTCCAGTGGGGAAATGGTCAGATACTCACAATAAGCTGATACCCACAAAGGAAAGTCAAGCCCCAAAGGAGAAAAACAGAGACTGAGAGAATTCGCCAATGCTGAGGATGTTTGTGTTGGAGGTAGGTGCCCACAGATTATCAGAATCTTTAGGCCAGGTCCAAGAAATTAATCAGCAGTAGGGAAAGGAGCCAAAGATAAAGTAAATGGACGCTGGAAAATATAGGCAGAGCACCACAGTAAGAAGTCAGGGTGGGCACACTTCTCAGGGAGGGAGGAGGCAAAGGTTGTCTGAGAGGGTTCTCCGCGAGGTCTCAGCCTCAGCACCAGAGTTCTAGAAAAGAGACCTAGCAACCGTTCTAGAAGGAAAAGATTACTAGGGAGGAAACCAGGGTAGGAATGTGAAGGGTAGGGGCTGGGGAAGAACCAGATCAGAGGCCCAGGAATAGAAGAGGAAATGGGGAGCAGTGGTAGGATACCTCAAATAGTAAGACGTGTGTTACTAAGACGGCTGTGTTATTAGCTCCCTGAATAAATTTCTTTCATATAGACTTCTACTGAATGGAGCCAAGGAACAGCTTTACCGGTATGTTTCAGCAACCCACGAGGAATATAAAAGACTCATCTTTAATCATCCACACAAGTTAAGCCAACATGAACAGTCCACTGGAAAGCAAGCTGAAATGTGACCAGTGTGCATTTACCAGCTAGGGAGCCCTGAAATCCTCCTAACTGAAGGTTATCACAGAAGCTCCAGAGCTCAGTAAGCCCTTGACTTATTTAGCTTAAATTTGGGCTAATCCTTTGGTGAGAAGGCTATGGGAGAACAGCCTGCCTCTAGAATGTTGGCAGCAACAAAGTAGGTGGAAACACTAGGAGGATGTGTGGATAGATGGAGCCTTAGGAATCAGGGTGCAGACAACTATTTCCATTGAAAAGAACAGAGGATTCAAACCCTTCGTCATTTTCCCCAGCTCTTAGCTTTTCTTCTCTGAAAAGGTTTCTTTTTTCTTCTAGTTCATAGATCATGTTCAGAAAGCTGTTTTTTAACGATTAGTGACAGGGAAAGTTCAATTTTAAATATTTCCCCCTATGAATAGCTTTGGAATAGCAATCTGCCTTTGTCTGTTGTTGTCATTCATCTGTAATCAATGTTTGCAAAATGGTCCTAAACCATGGGACCACAAATACAAAAGTCACTCTAGTAGAAGGTTTTTCTCCACCGGTCCCTTGAAGCACACCCATGTAATGCCATTGGAAAGCTGCCACTGGAGGGCATTAGACATCATTTAATTTACTACATGATGACTTCTGACCTCTGCGTTCATATCATGCAGGTCACTTGCTAGTTTATCCCTATGACCACCATCAAACATTCGTTGATCTATTTCTAGGTGAAGGAAATGATGATTGAGCAGCAGATCCAAAGTGATCTTCTAAGGTGCTCATAGTCCCGTTGAAACAAATACATGAAACCTGGGGTAAATTCAAATCAGACTTGCATGCACTCTCAAAAAGCCATGGTGAGACAAGAGCAACAATGTTTTCAGGGACAGTATTTTGCAAAAGCAGCTAGGACCTCTTAAGGAGCAGATTCACAACGCCATATGGGGTTTTTTTGTTTTTGTTTTTGTTTTTTAATTTTTTTAGATTTTTATTTATTTATTTGACAGACAGAGATTACAAGTAGGCAGAGAGGCAGGCAGAGAGAGAGGGTGAGGAAGCAGGCTCCCCGCGTAGCAGAGAGCCCGATGCGGGACTCGATCCCAGGACCCTGAGATCATGACCTGAGCCGAAGGCAGAGGCTTTAACCCACTGAGCCACCCAGGCGCCCCCATATGGGGTTTTTTGCACACTCTGGTGGACAAGTCTCACTGCATCAAGACTAACCATAAGAACCAGCCAACATTTTCATTATTACAAAATATTTGTTGAGCAATTAAGATGCAACCAATTTATGCCTTCTTAGAGATCGCTCCATCTGTCTCTCCCCAAATTTATTTCTATGGACCACAAAGCTGTAATCTCTTCTCCAAGCTTACAAATAAAATAATATGTAAATACAAAATAGAATATGATCAATCATTCATTCATTCATTCAAAGCTTTAAGCAGCCTTGGCTTTTACCCAGTTCAGTCAGGACTCAGGACTCCAGCAACTGGAGATGATTTTCATATTACAAAGAGTCCCAAAGCACTCCTTTTAGTGCTTCCCTAGAGGATTTAAGTATTTAAGTGTTTCTTTACAGACCATTAAGTCTTGCATCCGGAAGAGGAAGAAGGGATAAATGTGGATGGTCAGGGGGATAAAAAAGTAGATCTAAACCTGAAATGTTGGAAGCCAGTGCCAACAATAGACCACTGATCCCTGTCACTGATTTATCTCACTCATATAGGATAAAAGTCCGCAACGTACATTGTTGACATTCCCTGTTTTGATCTTAACATCAGTTAGGCATGTTGATAAACTCAAAAACTGAGCATTTAGAGGGATGACCAGATGGAACACAGGATTTTTGGGGCAGGGAAACTACTCTGCATGATACTATAATAGTGGGCCAATATCATTATACATGTATCTAAACCATGGGATGTACACCATAAGGGAACCCTAATGTAAACTATGGATGTGGGTAGTAATGGTGTGTCCATGTAGTTCATGGATTTTAACAAACATGCCTCCCTAGTGGGGGATGTTGACCATGGCATAGGCTCCACATATTTGAGGGGAGAGGTATATGTGAAATCTGTACCTTCTGCTCAATTTTCCTGCAAAGCCACAAGTGCTCTGAAAAATAAAGCCTACCAAAAATGTGGGGAGTTTACAATTTGATGGTAAATAACATTTTCAACAATTAAATTTCTTTAAAATGTTTGATGAATTTGTTGCAAAAGATTAACGAGAAGGGGGAGGTATGCCTATAATAGATTTGAGATGGAGCCTCTGTCTTCCTCCCTGCAGATGGCCATCAAGGCAAGTAGAGGGGATGGGGATGGTACAGGTATTTCAGTCATTAAACATACAGTGTAGTATGTGTGTGATAGGAGTCTGCGTACCCACCTGTCATGTATGGAGAATGGCATGTAAATGACATATACATGTACATTTTGTGAGTGCTTTCCACAGTCAACTGACAGTATACCCGGCCTACAAATGTGAACAGTACGAGATGGCGGTAGGGCTAGCTAGGATAGGCACCAATGTCTCCATTTTTAGTAAACATTTAGAGTGATAATTGCAGACAGAGAAGACTCCTGTCTGTCTCTACGGTTTTACAATCAAGTGTTAGTCCAAGAGACAAGAGACAGAGCAAAGGGAGCTGGAATACCAAAATAGAAGTGCTAAGGGGAGTAGGATAATATTTACTAGCAATTTTGTAGACCTAACAGCTGTTCATATTTGTACATTTTGGGACCGCCCAGGCAACTCGTCCCAGTGCCCAAAGTTAGCCAATTTGGAGCACCCCGCTGGTACCTCCAGAGGTGGGGCGGACAGTGGGGAGAGTCTTTGGGGAGCTGGGGGGCTCCTTCTGCCAAGTTCCCCTTCCAAATAAAACGGGCTGCAAGAGGGCTCTGACTGCTGCTTGGCACAGTCCGCCCTGATGGCCCCAGTGGGAGGGTCACTGCTGAGACACCCAGCCGCATCTTATTGTTCAGCGCCGGGAGTTTCCTCCTTTGGCAGAGACCTGGAGCCGTGAGCTGAGCGGGAAGGGGACGGGCTGGGGCAGGACTTTGGGATGTCTATTGCTGCCGCTCTTCCCCTCTCCGGGAGCTCGGGTTTCCCGGGGTGTGTGCGGATTCTCAATAAAAAGGGAAAAGCACGATCCAAGTTAATTTTCCAGCGCCGAGAGGAAATGCTGTTTCCTGCATCGTACAAAACTGGTGCCAACAAGACTGACACAGGAGCCCATTGTCCCGCTAACAATGCGGTGATGGGGGAAGGACGCCTGAGAAAACAGACCTCGGGCCGCCGTGAGCGTTTGATCTTTCCTCATAAGTGTGTGAGTGTGCCTGTGTGTGTGTGCGCGTGTGTGGCGTAAGGATGGGCTGGTAGAGCCAGGGCACAGCCCCTTTCCGTCCTCCCGTCGCTCCCCGGGCACGCTCCTGAAGATGCCCGCGGAGACCTAACTCTCTAAAGCATCCAAAAGACACAAGGAAAAGGGGAAGGGCAGGAAAACCCAGAAGAAGGGATGGAAATGGAAGGAAAGGAAAGGAGAAGGGAAAAGACAAGACTCACCCAAAGTCCTCCCCCCCATGGGTTCATTTCAAATCCTCCATGGCCGGGGTCCAAAGGAGAATCGAAGGTCTCCCACCCCACCCCCGCACGGTGCCAAGCTCGCTTCTCCGCAGACCCCGAGCGGAGGGCGAGCCCACGCGGTGCGAGTGGCGGGGGACCGTGGCTGGACTCGCCCGGAGCGCAGCCGCACCTCGGCCGCCGCAGGGAGGGAAGGAGGGAAGGAGGGAGGGAGGGAGGCAGGCAGGTGGAGGGGCAGCGGCAGCCCTCAAGAGCCCAGCCGCCGGGCAGGGCTGACCCGCTGGTGACTCGGCCCAGAGAGCGCCCGGTGCGCCTCGATCCCCGCCTGGCTGCGGGGGGGGGGGGGGGGGGGCCGGGGTGGGGGGGGGCCCGGCGGGGGGGGGGGGGGGGGATGGGGTGGGGGTGTTGCTGCTCCTCAGGGTCGTCTCCACCCCGTCCAAGCCGGGACGAGCGTCCTACCCGGGGGCGCCCAGCGGGGACTTCCGCGGAGCAGGCGGGGGAGTGGGAGCAGCACGCAGCTGTCCGCCCTGGTTCACCTGGGCGCCGGGGTCACCGCCTCTGCCTGAGGACACGTTGCCGCGGGCTCCAGGGGACGCGGGTTCATCCCAGCGCCCAAGTGTAACCTCCCCGCCCTTCGCTCGCTCACGTAGTCCCGGGTTTCGGGACGCGGAGTGCTGGCGAGGAGGCCGCTTGCGGCCCGGCGGGGCCGGGGGATAAACAATCGCACAGGATACACGACACCCTGGACTGTCACAAGTCCCTCGCAGGAAAAGATAAATAACATCTGAGGAGCCGCCGCGCAGCTTCCCTGGCCGAACAGAAACTCGGCGAGAAGTGAGTAAACAACAGAACCTGAGAGAGTTCACCGAGCCTTGGCCGCAGAGAGAATCAGAGGCGGCGTCCCCCCTTCCCCTGCCGCGCCCGGGCTCTCACGAGAGGGGGGGTGGGGGTGGGGAGGGGGTGTTCTTCCAGGGGAAATGAGGGGAAAAACAAAACAAAACAAACCGCCCACGGTTCAGACTGTCCTTTACACTGACTGGGGCTTGTCACGTTCTGGATGCGAAGCCTGTTTCCTGGGCATTGGAGGAAACCTTTCTGGAGCAGGGGTCGAGATGGAGGGGGTTTCTGGAAGGGGAGGCTAAGAAAGAATTTCCTGAGGAAGCCACACTCTTCCCAAGGTTTGCTCCTTGGGCTCATAGTTGTCAGGGATCTAAACCACCCTCAGGAATTTGTGGTTCTATGGGGATTTCTTAATGTTAAAGGAAACCTCCTCACCTATGTAAAGGCTATGCCCTGGGGATGGAGGGTGGCCCTGGGGGAGAGGGAAGGGGGAACAAAATCCAAACCAGGGAACTGCAAATGCTCCATGGGGCGGATTGAGTATGCACACCTGAAGGGTTTACCTTTCTCCCGCCTGGAGTCTGAGTGCCCAAAGCAGTCCTTTCCCTCCTGTGAGGGAGCAAGGCACTTTCCGGGCCTCCTCTCTCCTCCTCTCCTGCAAAAACTCACTTAGTTCTTAGACTGCCAATCTCCCCAGCCCAAGAAGGACCTCGTGGGAGGTGCAACAGCCTCTTGGCCACTGCCCAAGTTGCACTACATGAGATCTATTACTCTGAAATAAATAAATAAATAAATAAATACATACATACATACATACATACATACATACTCTGCAATTTCCCCTGAAAGGATCTTCATTCATTACTCAAGCTTGCAGGTGTTATTTACCTGTTTGCGCAAAGGGGGCCACTCCAGGAGCTCATTGTCTGTTTCATACTGATGTAGCTTTTCAGTAATCCTTATGTCCCTGTGAGTAAGTTTAGGTAATGGTTTTGAGATTAGGGAAAATGGGATGAGGACAGTGAGGATGTGGTGAGTGTGGGCTGGCCTCTTACTAAACACAATTCACAGCAAACTGTGGTCCTCATCCCTCTGAATATTCTGACGGGTCTCTCAGCAGTCATGTACAGACATAGCATATCCGGATTTCTAGGTGTTCTTCAGGCTTTCTCATGCCAGCCATGCGGGCAACATGGGGACATTTGGACTGGATGCTGGTGCAAGTAGGTGAGTTCCTGACTTAGAGTTCTAGTTCTGATGGTTACACTCACAGAATCCTATGGGAAGCTTTCAGTGTGGTTCACAACCCACTCATCTGCTGTGAGCCTCTCCAGAAACAGCTCCATTCATCTTTGTGTTCACAGTGCCTGCCCAAGTGCCTAGGACATTGTGGGTACTCAACCAGTATGCATTGCTGAACAAAGATTTTGTAGGTCTGCTTATTAAATTTGGAGGTGACACAAAGTTGAGAGGGTAAACATGATTATAAAATCAGGGTCACCCAAAGCCCTAGCAGATTGAAGTATTAGATGACTCTATAATGAAAACATTAAAAAAAAAACCCATTTTATTTATTTATTTGAGAGAGCACAAGTTGGGGGGCAGCAGAGCTAGAGAGAGAGAGAGAGAGAGGGAGAAGCAGACTCCCCACTGAGCAGGGAGCCCATGTGGGGCTCGATCCCAGGACCTTGAGATCATGACCTGAGCCAAAGGCAGATGCTTCACCAACTGAGCCACCTAGATGCCCCTATAATGAGAACATTTTAGGTCCTTCTCTTGAGTCTCCCAAAATTTAACTCTGCAACTACGTAGCCAGGCTAACAATAATAATAGCTGAGGGAAAGTTCCATGTGGGCATCAGAGACCTCTGTCAGAAAAGTGACTGAGGCCCTGGATCAGAATCTACTCCATGTGTCCTAGACGTATGAGTTCTGGGATCGGTACTGAGCTCCTCAGTTTGGGAAGAGATTAAATATAGCTGTATCTGTTAAGAGGAGGGGTGGGCAGGATGGAGAAATACTCAAAATCATGTTGGGTGAGGATGGTCAAGAGAACTAGTGATGTTTAGTCCAGGAGAGAGGAAGGACTTTAGGAGACAGGAGAGCTGCTTTCAGATATATATATATATATATTTTTTAATTTTTAAAAGATTTTATTTATTTATTTGACACACAGAGAGAGAGATCACAAGTAGGCAGAGAGGCAGGCAGAGAGGGGGGGGAAGCAGCCTCCCCTCTGAGCAGAGAATCCGATGCGGGACTCGATCTCAGGACCTTGAGATCATGACCTCAGCCGAAGGCAGAGGCTTAACCCACTGAGCCACCCAGGCTCCCCTGCTTTCAGATATTTAAAGAGATGTCAAATAAAAATAGGGATTGGAATTATGTGGGCCTCCATGCTCCAGATGAGGACCAGTGAACCCTGAAATAAGAGTGACTGTCCACAGTTGGCATAGTTCCTGGTGACTGTATCTTTTAGTTACCCTGCCTCAGGGGGAAATGAGATCCCCAAAACAGAAATGACCAGAGCAGAACTTGGATGACACCTTGCCAGGGCCATAGTAAGATGGGATTCAAGCATCCCATGGGGCTGGGACAGAGAGGGCTTTTAGGATTCCCTCTACCACTAAGCAAATACTATTCTGTGTCCATTTCTCTTCTGCTAAGGGCTAACTCTGCCTTGCTCTAGTTTCTTAAACCTAATGAGATCTTTAAGGCACTTCTATATTACTGTTTCATAAAGAAAAATGTACATGTGGAAACAACTAAGCAGGGCATATTTTTGGGCCCTAGCTTATAGAGTGAGAAGCTTCAAGATAAAACCATGTATTGCCAATGATATAATGACCATGATTACTACAGGTGTGAAATTAAATAAGAGGCCGATATTTGTGAAGAGCTTTGACTGCCTGGTGAGGATCCAGAACAATGGGAACTTGTATATATTATTGGTAGGCATGCAAGAAGGTAGAGTCATTTTAGAAAACAACCAGGCAGTTTCTTATTAATTTAGACATGTACTCTCCAAACGACCCAGTGATACCACTCCTAAATATTACTCCCAGAACAATGAAAACTTATATCCATACAATGACCCATAGACTAATGTTTGTAGCAGCTTTATTCATAATGCTGAAAACTGGAAACAACCTGAATGCCTATCAGCCAGTGGATGGGCAAATAAATTGTGCTCCTCCCACACAATGGAATACTACTCAGTAATGAAAAGGAATGAATTACTGATTCGGGCAGTAACATGGAGGAATCGCAACAGGATTATGCTAAGTGAAAGCCACCAGACACCAAAGCTACTGTACTGTGTGATTTTGTTTACTTGATGTTTGGAAAAGGCAGAACTGTAGGGACAAAGATCAGATTAGCGGTTGCCAGGGGCTGGGGGAAAGGGGAGGGCTTGGCTACAAAGGGGCACAAGAGAACATCCTGGGGTGATAGAAATATTCTGTATCTTGATTTTGGTGGTGGTTATACAATATACATCGTCAACTCCTAGACCATATACCCGAAAGGCTGAATTTTTTTAATGTAAATTATGCTTCAAGAAAATGGCCTTAGTAAAACTCTGTCCGCATTTTAAATAATTGATAATTAATAATTAATAATTAATAAGTGATTTTTTTCCTGGTGACTTGCATAATATTGGTACACAAGAAACATTTGCAGAATGAATGAATGAACCTGCGTGGAAGTTTTGCTTTTCCGTGAAGACAAAGCTTACAAACATGCTCTGTTTTCTGTCTGAGGGACCCGCCTTTTCTATCATCCCTCATGACATGGAGGTTGTGTGGGAGGACATCCTTTTTCTGGGAAGAGGCATCATTGATCATCAAGTCAGTTTTCTGAGGAAGTCTTATTCATCTGGAATTGGGAACTTCATCCAGGAAATACCCAGCAGACAACTCAATATTGAGACATGTGGATGTTGTCTAGGGGTCTGCAATGGCGAGGCCTGGCTGGGGACACATAAGCAGGAGAATTCCCATCTTAGAGGAACAGGGGATTCTAAATGAAAAGTGTCACTCCAAGACAGGATCAACATCATTTTCCAAGTTTCTAATCTAACAGTTGTCTTTGGAAGTTGATTATAGAACAAAGAGGTCTTAAAATACCCCACCCAACAAATTTAAGTAATATATTATTACTAATTACTATAAGAGTATAGCTGGGCTTTAGGAAGATATGAATATATACCATTTTGAATTTATAGAACTGTTACTTTAATTTTATTATATCACTTTTTCCCCCACGACTATCATAGAAATTTTTTGAAAAATCATTCAAACCGGGGCGCCTGGGTGGCTCAGTCGTTAGGCGTCTGCCTTCGGCCCGGGTCATGGTCCCAGGGTCCTGGGATCGGGCTCCTCATCACGCTCCCTGCTCAGTGGGAAGCCTACTTCTCCCCCTCCCACTCCCCCTGCCTGTATTTCCTCTCTTGATTTGTCTCTCTCTGTCAAATAAATAAATAAAATCTTTAAAAATTCATTTAAACCATTTTAAGTGTACAGTCCAGTATTGTTAAGTACATTCACATGGTTATATAACGAATCTCCAGAACGCAGTTCATCTTGCAAAACTAAAACTCCATCTTCATTAAGCAACTCCCCATTCCTCTCTTGCCCCAGCCCCTGGCAACCACCATCCCACTTTCTGTCCCTATGAATCTGACTCTTGCAGATACTTCATATAAGTGGGATTATGCAATATTTTTTTTTTTTTGTGACTGGTTCATTTCACTGAGCATAATGTCCTCAAGGTTCACCCACGTTATGGCATGTGTCAGAATTTCCTTAACTTTTAAGGCTCAATAATATTCAATTGTATATATGCCACATTTTCTTTTTTTTGAGAGAGAGTGAAAGATAGCATGCACACAAGAGAGCACGGGGGGAGGTGGTGAGGGGCAGAGGGAGAGAGAGGAGAGAGAATCTTTTTTTTTTTTTTAATTTATTTGTCAGAGAGAGAGAACACATAGGCAGGCAGAGAGGCAGGCAGAGGCAGAGGGAGAAGCAGGCTCCCTGCCGAGAAAGGAGCCCAATGTAGGACTCGATCCCAGGATCCCAGGATGCTGGGATTATGACCTGAGCCAAAGGCAGCTACTTAACCAACTGAGCCACCCAGGCATCTTGAGGAGAGGGAATTTTTTTTTTTTTTAAAGATTTTATTTATTCACTTGACAGACAGAGATCACAAGTAGGCAGAGAGGCAGGCAGAGAGAGAGAGGGAAGCAGGTTCCCTGCTGAGCAGAGAGCCCAACTCGGGGCTCGATCCCAGGACCATGGGATCTCGACCTGAGCCGAAGGCAGAGGCCTTAACCCACTGAGCCACCCAGGTGTCTTGAGGAGAGAGAATCTTAAGCAGGCTCCATGCTCAGCACGGAGCCCGATGCAGGGCTTGGTCCTAGGAGCCTGAAATCGTGACCTGAGCCGAAATCACAAGAGTCAGATGCTTAGCTGACTGAGCCACCCAGAAGCCTCTATACCACACTTCTTAAAATACATTTGTCCATCAGTGGACATTTGGGTTGCTTCTACCTTTTGGCTATTGTGAATGCTGCTGCTCTAAACATCCTTGTGTAAATACCACTTTAGGGCCCTGTTTCCAATTATTTGAGATATACATATTTATCCAGATATCCAGAAGTGGACTGGTTTGCGCACATGGTAATACTATTTCTAATTATTTGACAGACTCTTATTTGCACAGTATTTTCGCCATTTTACATTCCCAGCAAGAGTGCACAAGTGTTTCCATTTCTCCATGTCCCTCCGAAAACTTGTTATTTTCACTTGTTGTTGTTGCTTTTTAATAGTAACCATCTGACTGGGTGTGAGGTGGTAACTTATTGGGGTTTTGATTTGCATTTCCCTAACGATGAGTGATGTTGAGCATCTTGTCGTGTGCTTCTTGGCCATTTGTAGATCTTCTTTGGAGAAATATCTATTCAAGTCCTTTGTTCATCTTAAAATAAGGTTGTGTTTTGTTGTGGTGGTCAAGTTGTAGAAGTTCTGTGTATATTCTGGATGCTAACCCCTTGTCATGTATATGATCTGCAGAAATTTCCTTCCATTCAGTGGATGGTATTGTGGGATTCTTTTAGGCAACAGCATCCTCTGTGTGGGAACCTGGACTCAACAAGCTCCCTGGGTTATTCTGATGGACTGTAGGCCTTTTGCCTCACTCTTCTGATGCACATACAATCAGATGGAACTTCCGTTGACATATTAAGTAATACATGTGTGTGGATTTGGTTAGAACCTTAGAATGTTTGAGTAAAAGGAACACGAGGAGGTCACTTTACCTAAGCACCTGTTTTTATGATCAACAAAACAAATCGCCTCCCTGGAAGGGGCACAGAGCAAGAGCTTTGACACAAAGGCCTTGTTCCCAGTTCTTGCTGGGGGCTCTGGAATATCTTTGTAGGACATTTGTTTGCTCTATGGGCTGTTTGTGTGTCATGTTCACCACTCACAAAATATGTCCATTAAAAGTAAGGTGTTTTGTTTTTCTTGAATGGGGATGCCTAATATGAAACAAATACAGGTCAACAAATTGCCTGAATGTCACTTTCATTTGACTACACTCTGGAGGTATTTATGAAGCCCTAACGTCCTGGAGGAACGGAACCTCATGACAGGTGAAGAGACTGTATCTTTCTTTTTAGAACAATTGTTTCTCTTACCTGTCTCTGTGATTTATGGCTTCTCTTCCCTTGCTTCTCCTTCTCTCTCTCTTGCTGTATCTTCTTTGTGCCCTTTGGGACCATCTCCTCTCTCCCCTAAATGTGAAGGTTGCCTTCAGCCCCCTTCTTTTCTCACCAAATACCTCCTCCCTAGATAACTGTGATTGTGTCCTTGATTTTGCTGGTGCTGACTCACAGATTGAGGGCAGCAGCCCAGACTCAGATATGTGTGTGCCTTCCACAGGTGTCTGTCTGCAAGGGAGCCCCAGCATGTCAAACTCCAAGTGTCTGAGATTTCACCCAGTCTGTTCCTTCTCAGAACTTGTTCTCTTTGCCCTGTCTGCATTTGCCAAAGCCAGAAACCTAGGAGCCAGCCTAAACCTAGGAGCCATCCTCTCCCTTAACACCCATGGTCAATCAGTCATTTAACTATTCGTGCTGTTTTTTAAATAGCTACATTCCACTGATCCTTCTTTTTCTTCTGGCTTGACCCAGTCATCATTAGCCAGTCATATTCAGAGAAGCTTAGGCTCCCCACTGCCCCACTGCATGCGTGCGCGCGCGTGCGCGCGCACACACACACACACATATACACAGAATGGAATGTGTGTATAAGATGCTATATCCCGGTGAACAGACAGTACCATGACTAGGAGCTCCCTCCGAGGACTGGCTCAGGACACCACAGAATACCAGGATGGCTGGGGAACAGAAGGCCATTCTGTACTCCAGGGGACATCTGGTAATGTCTAGCCACTGGTGTGGGGGTGTGCTACTGGTATCTAGCAAGTAGGGACCAGGGAATGCTGATAAGTGTACTACAATGCACAGAACAGCCCCCCCCCCAGCAAAGGATTATCCAACCCAAAATTTGAATAGTGCCAAGGGTGAATAATCCTTCCCTAAAATGATCCATAGCTTTTGGTTCCCCACCCAGGTCCCTTTTACCTGGAGGATGCACAGGACTGCTGAATGTTGGCTATTAAGGGCTCACCACTGCCTCCTGCAAAGAAGGAGCTACCTCAAGATCTGTGAGGTTACTGTACTCCCCAGCACTAAAGTGCCTTTAGCCAATGACTGACTAGAGTCAGGATACAAAAGCCCAGACCCTCTGCTTTAAAGAGGAACAGCTCATGTGGTGCCCTGGGATCAGGGCTGAGGCTAGACTTTGGCTCACACCACATCTTCTGTTAGCTGTCCCCCATCCCTTTCCTGATTCTCCCACCTCTCTACAGATTCCTCCCAAGGGCACGCTCCCAATATACCACGTGTACAAGAATCCCCACCTCAGCTCCACTTCTGGGAAACTGACCCACAGCATGGGGCTGGCTGACATTTGTCAACGGAAAAAGCAGAGCTTGGAAAGACCAACCAGTCCCTCCCAAGCCCCTGGCAGCTAGAAGAACATGGGTCTGCCCCATGGAGTTTCTCTGCCATTGACTTCTGGCCCCAGGGTGCTCAGGCAAGGCCATCCATCAAGAAAATGATGAAGATACCATGAATCCAAGGCAGTGTTACTTTACCAACCAGATAGTAAATTTAAGGTATTGATTTACTTACTTTAAAGAGAAGTGAGGGGCATCTGGGTGGCTCAGTCGGTTAAGTGTCTGACTCTTGATTTCAGTTCAGGTCATGATCCCAAGGTTGTAAGACTGAGCCTCACATTAGGCTCTGGGCCCAAGGGGAGCGTGCTTAAGATTCTCTCTCGCCCTCTCCCTCTACCCCTCCCCTCCCTCTAAAAGAGAAAGAGAGAGAGAGAGGGAAGGAACTTGCTGACCTAATCTATCCATATTGCTCTACAAGAACCCCCTGCCTGCTTGGCTTTTTTTGGAAGGTGATAGTCAAAATAAGCTCTGAAAGATGAGATGAAGTCAGCAGAAAGTAGAAGGGAAAGTGTCCCTGGACAGAGGGAAGAGCTTGTGCAAAGGCCCTGAAACAAAGCAAAACAAAACAACCCTCACCACTTCCACCAGCACCACTAATCGTAAAGGAAGAAGGTGTCCCAGGGACTGAGAGGAAGCCAGTGTACCTGATCCTGGCAGAATTAGAGGAAAAGGAGGACAGGAAAAAGCTGGAAAGAAAGGTAAAGGCTGGAATATGCAGGGCCCTGTAGGAAAGGCATCTTACCTGAGATCTTACCTGAGATGCAATGGGAAGGTTTTAACCAGTGTGTTAAAAACAATCTGTTTTCCATTTAAAAAGATGATCTGACTCTGGAGTCCCTGGATTAATCGGAAAACTTCTATAATTTCCAAAGAAAAATTACCAACAATTTCAAGGGTGAGAGAATCACATTTCCATGTGTCCTTGAAATTGTTAAAAGCCATTTTACTTCCCAGTCTATAGACATACAGGAAAGGTTGGGGGGAGGAAGGGTGCTGATTTGTTTAAAAAAGTAAATTGACAAAAATCTATAGGTATGTGGAAAGTTTGTAAAATTTTAAATTTCCTTCTTATACCATAGCAAAGGATGAACATGAGTTGAGTAATTTTTATTTGATTAGATAATTTCAGGCAGACTTTACATTCAGGAGCTTTATTTTGGTAACTTATATGCAAAAAGCTTCAGTGATCATTTGCAAAAATGTTGTTAAACTTTCCTTTTTTTTTCCTGTTTTATTCTAATTCCAGCATAGTTAACAGTGTTAGTTTCAGGTATACAATAGAGTGATTCACCAATTCCATATAATACTCTGTGCCCACTAAGATAAGTGTATTCTTGACCGCCCCCACCTTTGAATTTTAAAATTCTGTTTGCATGTATTGCTGTTTTTAAAGGGAGAGCTACCATTTCAGGGGTACCTGGCTGTCTCTGTTGGTAGGACATGTGACTCTTGATCTCGGGGTTGTGTTTAAGCCCCATGTTGGGTATAGAGGTTACTTAAAAATTAAATCTTAATAAAAACAAAACAAAATGACAGCTATTATTTCAAAGCCTTAATTGTAATTGCAATGTAATTGTTTTTTCAAATGAGATGCGGGACTCAATTCCAGGACCCTGGGATCATGATCTGAACCAAAGGCAGACACATAGCCGACTGAGCTACCCAGGTGCCCCTCAGAGTTTTTAAAAGCCGTCTTAATTTCCAGGATTTTCCTTTTTAACAGTTTCCCCTAGCTGTTTTGTGGAGGCTGTATTAGGCAGGGCAGCAGTGAACGAGGAGGTGCTCAGTGGCTTTAACGGGGACAGAAGCAAGACCAGAGTGGGCTTGAGGAGGGATTGGGTGACTGGAACTCAACCCTGGGACAGCTCCTGCGATGATTTGCCTCACAAGGGATAAAGGTGGGAGGAGCCGCAGAGAACTAGTCCCTAGCAGCAGGATGACAGTAAGACAGGAATGTGCCCTTAGATGTTTAAGAAAACCCCCCTTGGAAAACCAGAGGCTTCCTTTGCAGCGGTATAAACACTCTCAGCACAGCCCATTCCGAGTCACCAACATAATGCCCAAGAGCTGGCAAGTTCCCTGAAAATCTAACAGTCGACTCTACGGAGCCAGCATGACACAACCACAGCCTGCCAGTGCATCAGAGAAAGGCTCCTTCTCAGAATGTAGACACTAAAACAGATCAGCAAGCTATTGGAACGATCCCAGGGAGCAAGAGAGAGCACTGTGTTAGGACCGCATACACAAGACAGGTAAGATGGGAAGGAACCAGGTGTAGGTGCTAAGAGGTCTGCCAGTTTGGGGCTGGGAAGAGCAGGGAGACTCCCCTCCAAAGCCCCCATTCTCTCTTGTCTTGGGAGACAAGGCTGTCAGAGCATGGCTGTTAGTGGAGGGCAGTGGCACGAAGTTGAAGGACTGTGTGGGGGAAGTATTTGAATAGGAGTGGTGGAAGGTTGGGAAGGTGTGGTGGGTGAGAGAGGGGTGGGATTAGAGATTGGGGGACTATATATATGATGACCTAATCCACAGGTCTACCTGGGTGGGGGTGGCTGCTTTCAAGACTGTTGTGTGGTCAAGGGTCTAAGAGGTGAGCATGGTGGTTGCGTCATCACTACATACATAGAAAAAGCTGAAAATCCTGCAGGAGCTGGGGTGGAAAGGAGGACAGGCAGCCAGGAGCCAAAGCCTTGAGCATACGAGGGGAGTGTGTGTATGTGACGTGCGGAGGGTGTGTTCCGGAAGTCTGTGCATGAAGATGGCATGTGAAGGGTAGGGGTCTCAAAAAGTGGGGGTTTGTGCAACAGAGAGGGAGAGAGACATGGCCTGCAAAGGGTAATGGCAGCCCAGGAAAGGTGGCATTTGCTTCTGGTCCTGAGTTCTAAGATGTGTGTGAGAGAGAAACAGCACACTTGCTTGGGCTGCAGTGAAGACTTCTCAGGGTGAGCCAGGGGCTTGTGAAGAAATGGAGATGTTTTGGAGGGTTTTACTGATTGCAAAGTGAAGGCGCCAGTTGGAGAAGTGGTAGTGGGTTGGAGGAGGGGTTAGGCTGGGGATGGGGTCCAACTGGGGATCCACACAGTAGTATGGGGGTATGACTTGGGGTGAACAGAGAAGTTTGGATTTCTGGCTGTGATTACGGTAAGGTGGATTTGAAGCATACAATCCTGTCGGGATATAACACATCCCACACCAACATGCTTCCAACATTATCAACAAGATGTCAGATTTGAGATCCTCTGAGACATTACCTGATGTAACCTCTAGGCAGACTGAAAGTCTATCAAGCATCATTTGGCATCCCCCACCCTTGACCCCTTACTTCCTTCAGTTAGGACCTCTTGGGTTCTTGTCCAGATTTCTGGCATCCTATGTAGACTTCCTGGACCCTGACATTGCCTCCTTAGAGAGTTTTTCTCTCTGAAATTTAATTACATCTATCCTTTGTATGACCTCTTTTATTTTTCTCCTCCTAAAGCTATCCGTGTGTGATCTGCAAACGTGTTTCTTCGATAGGATGCGTTTTCCTTTAGTTTCAGGTTAATTCAAACATACTACTTCTTAGAGCCTTTTCTTTGATGACCCAAACTTTTCTCCTGATCAACAGGGAGGTGCAAAAACATTAATACAGATCCATGTAATTGCCTTGATTCATGTAGGAATAGTGTTAGTGGTCATACGTCCAGCATCCAGTAATAGTCCTCCTCCCTGTCGGTCCTTTGAAAGAGAATCAGAGGGAATACACTGACCACAAGTACTTTTCTGCAGAACTTAGAAGATTCTTAGTAGTCAACAGCATGCGATAATGAAATCTGTTGCATTAATATAACTGATAATATAACAGCTACTAATTCCTATTTCAGACAAGACACCTGCCCTATTATGCTGAAGGCACAGGATTTCAAATGCTCAATTTTATAATTTGGAATTGTCCACCTGTAGAATGTGGCCTCTGGAAACAAGAGAAATGCTATCTTGGGTTTCTCTTTTTCGGGGTTGTGGCATTCAGTGAAGTAATAGTGCAAATGAGAAATTCAAGGTTACAGGAACTGCTGATAGGAAATGTGAGTCAGACTCAATCTGGTGTGGGTGTTGCTAGAATTAACTTTTAGTTCTAGATTCTCTAAAGGAGTCCTCTGATGAAATTCTCCTTGTGCTTTAAAATTTAAAAGAAAAAAAGAAAAGAGCAATGGGCCCCCAACCATTTTGTAAAAGGTGTCAAACAATTGACATTGTTTGACAATGTCACACAATTGTGATAATGTCACAATTTAAAATTATTATTTTAAATAATTTTATTATTTATTTTTATTTTTTAAAGATTATTTATCATTATAATAATAATAATTATTATTATTATTTGACAGAGACAGAGAGAGAGGAAGAGAGAGCACAAGCAGGGTAAACAGCAGGGAGAGGGAGAAGCAGGGTCTGTGCTCCGCAGGGAGCCTGATGTAGGGGTCAATCCCAGGACCCTGAGATCATGACCTATTCTGAAGGCAGATGCTTCACCGACTGAGCCACCCTGGCACCCCTTAAATGATAATTTTACATAAAAATAAGTAAGCGTCCACTGGCATGGCTATTGCTCAATCCTACTATATTCAGAAATCTCTAGAAGCCTGAAAGATCAGGTATCTCTGGCTCTAATAGATAAACATCCTCTTGTTTGGTATTATTTTTTTTTTAAGATTTTATTTATTTATTTGACAGACAGAGATCACAAGTAGGCAGAGAGGCAGGCAGAGAGAGAGAAGGGGATGCAGACCCCCTGCTGGGCAGAGAGCCTAATGGGGGCTCAATCCCAGGACCCTGGGATCATGACCTGAGCCTTAACCTACAGAGTCACCCAGGCACCCCTTGTTTGGCATTATTTAAGGTTCACAAGCTAAGCCTGTTTTGATGATCTATTTTTCTATTCATATTTGTTGAGTGTCTGCAATGTGCAAAGCACCGTCAAGTGTTTGGGGGAAGCATTAATCCGTGTAAAATACTTATAATGCAAAGCACATGTGATAAGAGATATATAAGGAAGCCCAAAACACTCTGGGAGTTTAAAGAAAGGAGTATTAATTCTTGCCAGGAGATGAGAGAAGGAATTGTAGAAGAAGTGGAATTTGAGTGGTGTGTCAAAGGAATAGGAGGTTTGGAACAGAACGACAAGGTAATGGGAAGAAGAGCCAAGGCAGGGGAATTAGTGAGGGAAAAATTGCATTGCATGTTTGGAAAATGCCAAATAGACTGGTTTTGGGGGAGAACACGTGGTGCAAAAAGAATACAGAATCACTTTACGGCCAGACTTGTATGGATACGAAACTAAGAAATATGGTCTCTATGGGAAAGGCAGTGGGGTGCTACTGAAATTGAGAGCATGTGCTCTCCAAAGTTCTATCTCCCACCACAGGTAGGATGGCTTGGAGAAGAGGGGACTGGAGCAGAGCTGTTGGCTAAGATACTAGATGTGTCCCATGTTTAAGATCCTCTACTGTTAGGGGTGCCCAGCTGGCTTAGTCCACAGAGCACATGACTCTACATCTTGGGGTTGTGAGTTCGAGCCCTACGTTGGGGTAGAGATTACATTAAAAAAAAAAAAAGATGTTTTACTGTTATGATTTCACTATTATTACTATTATTATTACTGTCATGACCATT
Organism: Taxidea taxus jeffersonii; assembly: GCA_003697995.1. Lineage (NCBI taxonomy): Eukaryota > Metazoa > Chordata > Mammalia > Carnivora > Mustelidae > Taxidea > Taxidea taxus. The sequence continues at coordinate 41,257 of ML104878.1, read as the reverse complement.
TATTAGACACCTACCATGTGCTAGGTACTAGTCAAGACTTGTGGATAAACAAATGATCAAGACAGGAGGTAATGGAGTGTATAATCTCATTGGACTTGTCAGATAATAAGCAGAGTAAGGAGGGAAATTTCAGATTTGCAAGTTCTATTAAGAAAATAGAGTGTCTTTCCCTTTCCACGATCAGGTTTGGGTAGGGGTAGGTTACTTGGAACAGTCCTCCCACTGAAAATCCCTAAAAATGCTATGTAAATTACATTAAAAACAGACACATACACCTTAAAAGCTCAGATACGATAATAAGGAATTTACTAGGTTGAGATCAGCAGGTAGAGGGGGAAAGGAAGTCACAGAGTTAAGTGAGTCTTGAGCTGCTTTTGTCCTGAGGATGAAACTAGTCCCAGAGAACTTGAATTTGGGTTATGATGGACCAGAGAGGTAGGAGGGAAAATCCTTGCACCTGTCCTCACCCTGGGGGACTGGAAATAAAGCACCCTAATCACACCAAGTTGGAATTAAACTATGAGCATGAGAGTAAGTCACCACCAGAAGCAAGTCTTCCCACCCCCATGATCTGAGACCTCAACTCTGCCAACACCGTGGAGAACTTAGCCCCTTTTCAAATGCATAATAAACTTTTTCTAGAAAGTTCTCCTGAACTATGAAGATCACAGACTATCTGAAATTAATGACCAGAGTTTCAGTTATGCAAATTCTCATATCTATTCAGAGTGCTCTGTGGATAGGTAGAAGAAAAATACACTGGGGCTTGGTTTTGGATCCAGCCTATAAACTTCGAAGCTGATACTCCAAGCTAACAAGTAAAAACAAAACAAAACAAATGGAACAAACTGAAAAGTCAACAACAACTCTTCTTAAATCTGTAAGAGAAGTGAGGATGCAGGACCTACCAAACCGGAAAGACCCACAGGAAGATAGAGTCACAACTTACCAGAGCAGGAAGCTGGGGAACCAGGGCGGGATAGGAAAACCTGAATGGATGAGTTGCTGGAGGCTCAGTGTGGACTATCTGAGAGATAAAAACTCCAAGGACACCCAGTCATCAGTCGGCCTCTTCACTTTGGGTAATTTTAGCTCCTGGAGCTCTACTGGGTTTTCACAGTGACTCTCAGCTAAAAATAAAAAAATAAAAAAATTCCCTTCATGCTTCTGGCAGGAGGAGGGGAAAAGGAACCATTTTGAAACACCCCAGAGCACCAGGTTCTTCTTAACAAGGCCTGCCCTTGGGGAAAATTAGTTAACCAGCCCCTCACCTGCTGTGGTTTATTAAAGCCTAACTGACCCGGGAGAAGACAAGTACCCAATGTCAGCCCCCTCTAGCCGTGCTCTCCCACCTAAAGGAGGAGAGAAAAATAGGAAGCCCTGGTGAGGTTCCCGGTCTAGAGGCACACACTCACTAAAAGTCCATTGGAAAATCCATCTTCCTTGGCATGAAGAGGAGAACAAAGGACACTACATCCCCCACGTCCCCCATTCAAGTTTGCAGCAGTCAGGGAATTTGGAAGTTGGGAGACAAACCTTGTTACTGACAGGATTTGACAGCTGAAGAATGAACCGCGTGGCCATGCCCCACCATACTGAATGGACTCACGTGAAGTTAAATAATGCAATCCCCCGAAACAACGGGCACCACACCTGGCCTGGAGGTGTGGGGCTGGTGTCCTTCCTTCAGAGCCTGATTCCCTATAGCGTGGCTGGTCCTCACAGCATCTGGGAGGTGACCTGGCTGGAAGGCAGCCTTCATTCTGGTCATTCAGAATGAATGTCTCCATACACTTGTTTGTAGCAGAACGTTATGAATCCTTCAGCAGAGGCACAGAGAATTAAGAATCAAGGGCCCTGTCAGATATTTTCCCCTAGCAGGCTGTTAATTACTTAATCAAGCAGAAGAGAGAAGGAAATCAGTAGGCCTATTTTCTGAGAAGCTATTTAGTGCATTAATTTACTGGCAGCTGACAGAACTACACATTACAAATGTTTACACTATTTTCTTTTCAAGTTGTCAGTAGATAAAAAGCTTTTAAAAAACTGGCTTTTAAATAATAGTACAATCGGTTGGTATTTATTAGATACTTTACACTCACTAAGCTTTAAAAAAAACTCTAAAAACCAGCAAATTCTATAAGGTAAATACTGCTATGCCTACAGGATGAGAGAAACAGGATTTTTTAAAAAAATATTTTTATTAACATATAATGTATTATTTGCCTTCGGGTACAGGTCTGTGAATTGTCAGGCTTACACACTTCACAGCAGTCACCATAGCACATACCTTCCCCAATGTCCATAACCCCACCACCCTCTCCCTACACCCCTCCCGCCACAAACCTCAGTTTGTTTCCTGAGATTAAGAGTCTCTTATGGTTTGTCTCCCTCCTGATCCCATCTTGTTTCATTAATTCCTTCTCCACCCCCGAGCTCCCCACTCTGCCTTTCAAATTCCTCATATCAGGGAGATGATATGATAATTGTCTTTCTCTGATTGACTTATTTCTTTTAGCATAATACCCTCTAGTTCCATCCACGTCATTGCAAATGGCAAGATTTAATTTCTTTTGATGGCTGCATAGTATTCCATCATATATATATACCACATCTTCTTTCTCCATTCATCTGTTGATGGACATCTAGGTTCTTTCCATAGTTTGTCTATTGTGGACATTGTTGCTATAAACATTCAGGTGCACATGTCCCTTCGGATCACTACATTTGTATCTTTAGGGTAAATACCCAGTAGTGCAATTGCTGGGTCATAGGGTAGCTCTATTTTCAACTTTTTGAGGAAGCTCCATGCTGTTTTCCAGAGTGGTTCCACCAGCTTGCATTCCCACCAACAGAGAAGGTGGGCTCCATGTGACCCTGTAGGAGACCTGTCTTTCTCACAACACCGTCAGCATTCTTCCTTATAGTCATTGGTTTAAGGTTCTTCTCCCCTCCCAGAATCATGGTTGACTCATTTACAATTGCATACGCAGAGCCAAGCACGGTACACATTATGTGTTTAGTAAACATTGGTTGGATCAAAGAATGGAAACACTACACGTGAAGAAAAGGAAACAGAGTCAAAGGAAACAAGTTTGTTTGGGGCAAAGATAGTTTGGCAAAGTCCTTATTTGGGGGGAAATGTTCTGGCACAATCCCTACTCTTCTTGATTTAACATCTTTAGGAAGTTGGAAATGATCGACTCTGGGGGCATATCTGAAGTCCACGCAGTGCAGCCACTAACTCACAAGTCCATAGAACAAAACTTGCTCCAAGACTGAAGATCTACTGGTGGCCTCCCTCTTTCTCTTCAGGTCCCAGGCACTTTGGGAGCCTTGGATTTTAGTGCACACATGGCCAAGTCCAAGAACCACCCCATGCACAACCAGTCCCGAAAATGGCACAGAAAGCATCAAGAAACCCCAGTCACAAAGATATGAATCTCTTAAGGGGGTGGACCCCAAGGTCCTGAGGAATATACACTATCAAGGCTATCCAGGCTCTCCTACAGCCCAAGGAGGTCAGGCCCAAGATCCCACAGTGTCAATCACAAGCTCAGTCACCTTACCTACACTGCCCACCCCGACCTTGGGAAATGCGCTCTTGTGTGCATCACCATGGTCTCAGGCTCTGCCAGCAAAGTCCAAAAGCAAGGGTCAAACTATGGTGCAGCCTGTGGCTCTGGTTCCAGCTCCAGCTCCAGCTGAGGCTCCCAAATCTGCCCAGGCCCCCATGAAGACTCTAGAGCAGAGGCCTCTGTCTGCCAGTGTGAGGATGGAAGGACTGGTGTGATCATGGGCTGCTGTCCTTTGCTGTGTGTATCTGTCAGCCTCAGGAAGCATTTGTTAAAAAAAAAAAATTTCTTTTAAGGAATGCCTGGGTGGCTAAATCAGTTAAGTGCATGCCTTCAGCTAAGGTCATGATCCCAGGGTCCTGGGACTGAGTCCTGCATCAGGCTCCCTGCTCAGAGGGGAGCCTGCTTCTCCTTCTGGCTGCTGCACCCCCTACGTGTGCTCTTGCTCGCTCTCTGACAAGTAAATAAATAAAATGTTTTTTAAAAATGTGGTTTTTTTTGGAGGAGGGGGGAAGACTCCCATTGGGAGGCAGCAAGGATGTTTTCTGATCACTTTAATCAGTGCCACACCCTCCTGCCTCTGGGAAGATGCTACACTATGCAGTGTTTTTTGTTTTAGCTAAACCACATTTGTGTATTTAGAGTATTGATTTTATTTCTGGTGTTTTCCTCCTAGAGAAATAGGGTGCTAAAAAGTTCTCTGGTCTGTCCCTTCACTCCCACCTGCTAGCAGCTCATCAAATCTAAAAAGGCAAAAAAGGCTTTCAATGACTATAATGGGTTTGGGTTCCCGAGGTAACGTGCGAGGCCAAACACATTTATGGGCAGAACTATGCTAGAAAGTCTTTTAAGTTGCCCAAAAATGATAGCAGTCTATTCTCTTAGCCTAATAGCCAATCTTGCCTCCAGCCTCGGAAGGGATCACCATGACTTCACTTGACACAGGAAGGCATGGTTGCTGTATGCTTGAGGTCCATGACATAAACTCACACTGAAGAAAAGCACTCACATCTTCCAAGGGTCACAGCAAATGAGAGTGAGAGCACTGTGTTTGCGGTCACTCAGCGACAGGCAGAATCGCCAGGACTCCACGTGTTTGCCACCCTCCCCTCCTTCCAGAGCAAATATATGTTCTCTCTCCTAGGAGCCGTCACTATGGGGCCCAGGGGACATGAAGGCACTGTCCTCATCCTTGCAGTGTCCACAGCCTAGTGAGGTTCACAGCTGTGACCAAACTTTATATTACAACAAGAGGAAATGCAAAGAGAGACATGCTAAAATAGTTATGGGTACAGAGAGGTGGCCACAACTAGCTGAGTGGGGTCAACCCTGGGAAGGCTGTGCTGGAGACATGACATTGGACCTGGATCTCAAGTGTTGACTGTGAATTCACTAGATCCAGAAGAGGAGGAAAGCCTATGGAGGGAGGCCTAGAAGGGCATAGTTATCCCAGGCATAGCAAAAGATGGAGGGAAGAGGGAGCAAGGCAGAAGATGAAGTTGGAATAGAAGCTGGAGGCCAAACTTGACTTGGTACTGGCATATTCTAGTAGTCAAATAGTCCAGGACTTAAATATCCACTCTGTACATCAGCCAGAGGACTAAATGGTCTTGAGTCTTACCTTACCTACTCTTTCTACATGGGGGCTCCCATGAGTGAATGAAAAGACCAAACTAAAGGTGTGTTTTCCAGACCCAACTCCCAGTGAAGCCACTTTGGATGGAGTAATTGGCCACTGGAGTCAGCTTTGCAGAGTTCCCGTCCCTTTGATAGCTCTTCCTCTTCAGGAACCTTGGTTTGGAGTAAGGAGCATAGCCATGGTCTTGATCTTTGAAAACATGGAAGTCTCTGTTTCTGTTCTTCACACCCAGACCCCAGCCATTTCCACCCAAGAGGAGTGAGGGTTTTGTGTTCCATACAGTTCAAGATGTGGGAACTTCATCTAGGTTCACATGTGATCTCCAACCAATAGTGATTTGGCAAGATCTCAGGAGGAAAAGAAATTTGTATTCTAAGTTATGGCTAATTGTTCCCGTATTATTTTGCACTTGCTTATTACATGAGCTGTAAGCATGCTTGAGGCAAGATACAGCATGAGTTAAGGTGAGGTGTTAAAGCGGGCTTGTTCCATTTACAAGAAAGGTGAAGACCATGGATTGATAAATGGAAGGGAGTAATCAGCTAAATGAGCAACTTTTTAATTCTAAGAATGTTACAGAAAACTCTCGTAATACCATGACCTGAAAAATTAACCCTCCACTTTGCTTAACACACAGTCAAGCCTTGTGAAAAGTCAAATGCTATAAACAATTTTCTGTTAGAGGCAAACTCATACATTCCCAGGCAAAAGCTCTGAAAATGTTAAGTCTTTGGGAAATATACAGAGGGAGCAGGGGAAGAGTGAGCCAAAATGCCACCCCCACCTAATAGTTTTTAAACAAGATTCAGGAAGAGGTCTTGAAGTAAAGTGTTCAAAACATCTGGTTCTTATTTGAAATATAATTAGAATTGTATCTTAATATATAAGGAATTTTAAAGGCTGAGAGGAAGAACATTTCTGGGTGACTAAATATTTGAGATGATGTCACAATCATGGCATGAAGAGGAATACCAAAGGCTCTTTAGAAGATTTTGAGAAATTATTTTCCTTATGTCATGTTACTATTTTTAGGAAAAGTCATTTTGAAATCAAACAAGAAGAGAATGAGACTTTATCAAATGTAATTAGGAATCAAGGGATTCCTGAACTTAAATGTTATAAAGAGAAAAGATAGTTGATGAGATAGTGTTTCAAAATGCTAGTTAATTATAAAACAAGTGTTTTTTTTTTTAATTTTATTTATTTATTTGACACACAGAGAGAGATCACAAGTAGGCAGAGAGGCAGGCAGAGAGGGAGGGGAAAGCAGGCTCCCCGCTAAGCAGAGAGCCCAATATGGGGCTCGATCCCAGGACCCTGAGACCATGACCTGAGCCGAAGGCAGCGGCTTAATCCACTGAGCCACCCAGGTGCCCTAAAACAAGTGTTTTGTCTATTCTTTCCATTCCTGGCTCTTCTCTACTTCTATTTGTTTTTATTCGGTCCATTTTCCGCTCTGGGAATAACGGAGAGGAGCTTGTATTGAAATTGAACTAAAAAAATAAAATAAATGACCACTGTCTGCCTCCTTGTTCCAGATCACTTACCTATCTCCCCTTGGCCAAATTTCAAGTCCTGATATCCAGACCTATTACACTGGACCCTCAGGGGGGTCAGATCCAGGCATAAGGGTTTTTGTGGTATTTTTTTTTTTTTTTTTTTTGGCAAGCTCCCCAGGTGATAGTAAAATGCAGCCAAGCTTGGGAACCACTGTCCTTGATGATATAACCTCATGAGTGAGAGACTCCCCAGAGGTCTCCACACCAATAACCAAGACTTTCCAAGGCTTCTTATTCACAGACTAGCAATATTTCAAAGAGCAGTTGGAGGAGCAATATATGCTTTGATTGGTCAAGATAATAAGAACAACAATAACCATTTACTATCATGATCAGTTCATGAAATAAAGGACATTTTATATCAGGAGAGCAGAAAGAACATAATCTCAGAGTACTGAAAATCTGACATATGTACATATACACATACTTATGTATACATACAGATGTCATCATATTTCTTTTTTCCCTTTTACTAAGAAAAGTTCTTGGAGTGCCTGGCTTTGGAAATGACTTGGATCCTATCTGCAGTGCTCCTTCCAAGAAGCTGATGCTAATTGAGCACTTACTATATGCCAAGCACTTGTTTAATTACTTTATATGTATTAAGTCATTTAATTCCCAAAATCATAAAAAGTGGGTACTGTTACTATATTTATTTTTTAGATGAAGAAACAGATCCCAGGGAGGTTAAGCAATTTGCTCCGGGTCACAGAGTAAGTGATGGAGCCTGAATTTGAATCCAGGCAATCTGATTTCAGAATCCTGCATTACTAACTACTGCACATGTAGTAAGATGTTCATGTATTACATTATTCAGCAAACATTTCTTAAGCAGCTACTATGTGCTAGGTACTGTGATGAACCCCAGGGATCCAGAGATGAAGGGGGTTAAAACTAGGCCCTTATACCTAGGTGATATGGGCACACACTTATCTCTCACTTCTTATGTTTCCTAGGAAGGAAATGAAGGAGGAGTCAGTACAGCTTCTCTCTGTCTCCGTACTCACTACTAGGAATACCTTATGTGGTTTATCAGATGATTGGTGATTTGGAAGAAGAAACCCAGTAGACCAAGCAGTGAGTTTCCCGGTTCTCCTAACAGGGTAGGGGTAGTTTGCAGTGGTCTGAGGCTGCTAATGACCATGGGGAAAGTATGGCTAATTCACTGCTTTCCTGGAAGTCCTGCTGGCACTCACCTCCTGAGGCCAAGAGCCCAGGACCTGCCATAATTAGGCTTGTTGTCACTGGCAACAACAGCTGGGAATGAGAAAAGATTTGTCTCCCTGTGAAAAATAGTCCAGTAGAATTTAGCTTATACTGGGGAGATCTACACTGAAAACACACGACATGGGAAAAGTTGGGCATCCATGCCAATATTCTCACATTCCCCAGAGTTTCCAAGGCCAAGGGTCTTGTGTACAGTGTGCAGGTGCCCAGGGAGGTAGACCAGGAGGCTAGGGAGCCCAAAGCAGCTGTTCCCAGCACAGATTGTGAGATAGGGTACATGAACTGAGTCCTGGAGGCCCACAAGCTTTTTAGACTTTAAGGGGTAGGGTGGGGGTGGTAGGATGCTCCAGGTAGGGGTGAAGGGAAATGCAGAGGTAGAGGAGGACGTGGCATGTCCTTCAGAATGACTGGAGCACAAAGCATCTCTAGCAGAGGGGTAGGGAGTGAGGCTGGAGGGATAGGCAGGCCCTTTGATATTTCACCCTCAAGGGAATGAAGAGTTTCTGAAAGATTTTAAGTGGGGAGTGACATGATTTTACATTTTGGCAAGATTTCTCTAGCAATAGTGTGGAGAACTGGGGATAGGAGGGCATGCTGGGAGGCTGGCCCAGCAAGAGATGGCCAGGCAAGAGACAATGGCCAGGCAAGAGATGGTGAGATCTCTCAATAAGGTCATTGGCTGTGGGGATTGAAGAGAAGAGGGAGATTAAAGGGATCTCAATAGATCATAGTGATGGATCAGCTTTGGGGATTGGGGGAAAAGGGAAGGCTGATTTCTGGCTTAGTGACTAAGTCTATGTTGCTGCTGTTCTCAAGATAGGGATTGTAAGGAGATAGGGAAGAGGATGGCCAGGTGCATTTTGAAGTGCCTGTGATGGGAGCACTTGTCCTGCTATGGTTGGCCCCTCCCATGGTTCACTGAATTGGACACCAGTCCTGCCAGAATGCCACTCTCCTGCCATTGCCAGTGACACCCATGAGATTGCAGGGGCCATCCAGTGCTGTGGCCTGGAATCCATTTTGTTTCTCTTGCTTGCTCAGGGCATTGGCAGAGCCTCAGCTGAGGCTCCAAGGTGTGGTTCTGGCTCCCTTCCCCTGGGAATCACCAGGCACCTCCTGCACGCTCATTCCTCACCCCCCTCAAATCACTCCTGCCATACTCCACAGTAACTGGTTCCACCAGTTTTTCTGAGCATTCTTCTCTTTCCTCCACTCCAGCTGAAAGCTTTCTTGATGGAATCACTTAGCCTCCAGGCAAACACGTTGTTCTCCTTCCTCTGGCAAAGACTCCCCATCCCAGCTAAGAAGCCGCTAACCCGATATCTTAAATCATGCTCCCAGCTGGTCTGTCTGTCCTGTGTGGACCCTATTTGGGATCAGTTCTGCCTGGGGCTGGCAGATTTAGATTAAATATCCCAGCACATCTGCTTTTCTCTGAGGTCTGCCCTGACAGAAGATACACTTTGGTCTTTTAACAGGAATTTAAGGTGAATAGGGTTATCTTAGGGTCAGTAGAAAGGCTTGGGGCTACACCAGCATGGAGCTAGAGCAACTCCAAGAATCTCCAAGTTGCCCCTGGCTCAGATTCAAGTTTGACCAAGAAAGACTCTTCTGTCTTGTTTTCTCTACCATCCGAGACTTGGCCGAGCCTGTGAGGAGATGACTGGATTCCTGGCCAGCTGGAGGATCACAGAAAGAGCTAATTTTAGTAGACAATCCAAGAAGTTAGGTTTAGGACTGAATTAGATCTCGAATTTCTTTCTGGACCCAGTAGCTTAGAGGACTTGCCTACCAAACGTGGTTGGTTGATTGCTCTTAGCCAGGACAGTATGAAGGAGGTTGGCAGCCCCAGGACTGTCTTCTGGGAGTCTGGCCACCCAGCTAAATCTTCTGTAACTTCATACTTTCCCATCCATAAACCTTCATTTTGATGTGAATTGGAATTCAGACATGGCTCGATTAGAGCCCGAGCTCTGCTAAAGAAATGGCATTGCTACATGACAGTTGTCTCAAAGACTCAGATAAATATGGATGACCCAACAGCCAAGATACAGAAAGATGACTCGATCCACACTGCTTCTCTAATGGGCCTTTCCTAAGGTCTAGCCAAGTGAATTGCCCCAGTGTAATCACTTTCAACTCCAACCTTTTTTCCTGCCCCTCTTCAGTTGTGCAATATCATGGGAAGGGGTCTGTATGGGAAGCCAGGAAGTCTGCTCCTTGGTCTCATTGTGCCCCTTACAAGCAGTGCTGCCTGGGCAGGTTGCTTAACTTCTCTGGGCTTCAGTTTTCTCAATCTAAAAAATGTCAGATTAAAAAAGAGATTAAAGGAGAAAACATGTGGAAACTCTTGCATTTGGTACAGACCAATAAAATAAGAATTTTGGGGGCGCCTGGGTGGCTCACTTGGTTGAACGACTGCCGTCGGCTCAGGTCATGATCCTGGAGTCCGGGACTGAGTCTCGCATCGGGCTCCCAGCTCCATGGGGAGTCTGCTTCTTCCTCTGACCTTCTCCCCTCTCATGCTCTCTCACTTTCTCTCTCCCTCTCAAATAAATAAATAAAATCTTTAAAAATAAATAAATAAGAATTTTCTATAAACACTGCTTCAAAGCACTGCTGACCATTGATACACTAATTTAAATGTTTCCTTTTTGGTTAGCATTCTTTATATATTCAGGTGGCAAGCAGCTATCAACATCTTCGCACTTACGTCGTACCATCTTGTTCAATGGGTTTGTCTGTGTTTTTCTCTTCCTGGTGTTTTTTGTGATGCCCAGTCCAACCAGAAAGCAATAAGAGGTTCTGTTTTCACCGCCTTTGTATTTGAGAGGTTAGAGCAGAAATATAGAGAAAATAAAGCTACCTTTGGCTTTGGATTTCAAAATAGACTTTGAGGGGTGCCTGGGTGGCTCAGTCAGTTAAGCATCTGCTTTCAGCTCAGGTCATGGTCTTGAGGTCCTGGAACTGAGCCCCACATTGTACTCCCTGGTCAGTAGGGGAGCCTGCTTCTCCCTCTCTCTCTGCCCCTCCCTACCCCTGCTCGCTTGCGCTCTCTCTCCATCTCTCTCTCTCTCAAATAAATAAAATATTTTAAAAAATAGAGTTTGAATCTCATAGTGGAGATAAGATAAAAGAGAAAGGTTTTGAGACCAAAAACGGGGTTTTAAAGGACTTAGGGCATAGAAGTTGTACCATAAACAACATAGTGAGGAGAATGAATGATCAGATGAGAGTGGGTTTTTGCACTCTCTTGTCATCCAGACCAAATAGGGTGGGCAGAGGAGAAGACATGAGGGGGGTGCAGGGTATTGTAGAGGACAACTGTGCTTCCATCTAAGAGGAAACTGGTTTGGGGACAAGTCTCACTCATGGTGGTGGAGTAGAGTGGCAGGAAGATGAAAATGGCAGCCTGGCCAACCTATATGGGGAATGTCTGAGACATCCCCTCGTAAAGCATCCAAAAGTTTGCCATCTCTCCTTCCCCTATTGAGAGACAGTCAATAAACCTGCAGAGAAGGACTAAATGTGAGCCATATGGATCCAACAACAGACCAGAAGAAACATGACCATTACAGCCAATGCCAATGTAGGGAGAGGGAGCATCTTGGCCAATGCCAGAATGGACAGATGATGACAGGGATCTGATCTGTTGAAGGGGTAGCTTGTTAGCATTTTAGAACCTGGACTTACCCCAGGTACATGGGCAGGGAGGGAAAACTCCAAATCAATCAAGAACATCCTGACTGAGTTTGTTCTGAAATGGTTAGGTTCTGACCACCAATGGCTTGAGGTTCAAGAAAAAAGTCGGTTAAAGAAAAAAAAGGGATGTAGTTTTGCGTCTCTGAGTTTCATGGATCAAGATTTGTAACCACTAAAGTACATTGTTTTCTCATCCATGGATGGTTCAAAGCACTTTCCCACATCATCTAAGTCAGGCCTGACCCTCCACTGGCACACACAGGGACAGCCATACCAGTATCTGTTCTTAGTGGTTGATGATTTTGCTATACCGGTTATTAAATATTTTGAAATTACCCTGAAATTGAATGCCTCCTAATGTCTATAGCCACTGTTTTTATGGTCAGTGTGTCTCATTTCCATTATATGGAATTCATTTATTTATTCATTCAAATGAATTCATTTATTCATTCAATAAATATCTAAATTCCTTCCAAATACCAGGAACTATGCTAGCAACTTCATGGTGAAAAGAAAAAAAAAAATAACAGTTTCTGCCATCATGGGCCTTACAGTCTAGTAGTAGATAGAATTTAAGAATCCTAAAATAAATGTTAAATGACAACTGTTACCTCAATCAAAACAAACAAACCAAAATTATAACCGTGATGCCTGGTACCTGGAAGAGGGACCTGGTGTTATGAGAATTCATAATTATAGCCAGAGAGGTCACTTTGAGGAGGTTAAGACTGGCTGAGTCTGAAGAAAGATGAAGTGTAAATCAGGTAAAGCTGGGGAGGGAAGAGCTGTAGGGAGTAGGGCATTTCAAGCAAAAGAATAACATATGCAAAGGTCCTGTGGTTTGAGGCAGCATGGTTTATTTGAAGGACTGAAAGGGCCAGGATGGCTGACATGCTAAGAATAATGTGAGTGTGGCCCAAGATGAGGCTGGACCTGGTAGATGGTGGTAAGGATTAGGATCTTTATCCCCCAGGGGTAAAATATAAAAAAGGTTTTAAATAGGACAGTAGGCTGACAAGGGGACTCTGCCCCACCCCCCCAGGCTGACTTTTAGTGTAGACATGCAAATCGTTCGGGGGGGGTTTATGACTTTGAAATAGAATAGATTTAGTAGAAGGTGCCTTTGAATTCTGTCTCTGAGTACTTCCACCACTCACCATTCCGATGTTCATGTTTTTCTTTTGCTTCTCCTGGAAAGTTGTGGGTTCATAATGGGTCATCCATACAATAGGGATCAAGCCAGTGAGTATAAAGTTATTTCTCTGGACAGAAGTTCCTGGATATCTGCTACTTGCAAATAAGTCTAGTTATGGGTATGCGCTGGGTCAGTGTGCCTCTCCTGCCCACCACCCAATCCTCCCTTCTGATCACAGCTCCTTGGTTGTCCTGTAGGGAACCGTTTTACCATTCTCATTCCAGCTGAGAACTGGTGGGGTCAGTTCTGTCTCATCCCTGCTCCCTCCTGCCCCCAGATCCAGGGCTGAGTATGATCACTCGGTTTGATGAACATAGGCCACCCCATCGTGACTGGCCCAGGGACAGTATGAGAGTCAGCTTGGTCCACTACATCCCCTTCCTAGAGCTTCTTCTGAAACAGTGGGGAGAAGAGGTCTCTTTTGGCTAGGACTGCCCCACTGGGGAATGGGGCACCTTGCAGTGAGGGTCTGAGGGTGAAGCCAATGCAGAAGGAACTTGAGCTGAGAACGAGAGAGAATTGCCAGGCCCAAGAACGTCTCCTGGGGCCTGAACTTTATAGTATTAGGGACTAGTTGCTTAGCTGTGGCTCAAATTAGCCAGCCCTCTTCCTGGTGGCCCAGAGGCCCAATTCAAATGATGACCCTTGGTCATCATTTTTCAATGTCTGTTGCACCACCTGTATCCAGCAGCATCCAGTCCTCGTCCAGTGCCCCTTCAGACTGCCCCTTGCTTTTACACAAAGTCCACACTAGAGCCTTCTCTTGGTCCCCCAGCACCAAAGAAGCTTGGTCCTTTCTGCTGCGTTCCCTGGCTCAGCCTGACCCACTCCCCTGTCCACCCCCATCAGCCAGTCTCTCCTTTTCCAGCATGAAGTGCAGACCACAAGACTTATTCCTCAACACTCTTCAGCTGGAGTCGTTCTAAAGCCAACAGAGAGGACACTTCAGGCCCCATCAGGACTGGTTTCTATTGTCAAACTCCCAAGCCAGAACCTTTGTTTCATATGGTTCTTTCCCCTTCCAGTGTGTGGTTCCTGCCCCCACTCCAAGGGCAATGCTCTTCATAGATCTACTTCTCCTTTATGATCTTCCTCATCTTCTACTTCCCTCGCAGTCCGACTGCCAGCTTTAGACATACTTTAGGTTCTGGGTCTCCTTGCCTGGGTTTTTCACACACGTCCCAAGACAGGCATTGTTTCCCACCCAGGGCTCTCAAACTCACATCCCCTAGGACGCAGCCCCATCTTTTGGTTTCCAGCAGAACAAACTCATGTGCCACTGAACGTGAGGATAAGCGTCATGAGAACTCCAAGGGAGGACAGGTGCAAAGTATTCCAACCCCTTGCACTGTAGGGAACACACCTGGGGACCAGAGAGCTTGTTCCTTGTCCCCATCTCACAGTTCCTCGACAATGGATTGATTGTCCGAGAGGACGTGGGGAAGAGCATCCATCGCCCCGCTGCTCCTGTTGTTTGGCATTACTGAAATGTTGAAACCTTTGGTGCCTGTTCGTCCAATAACCAGAGAGGGGAGGGCTTGTCTCCCCTCGGTTGACTCTGTTGTCTCAAGATAGCTTATGGGAAATGCAGTGACTAATGCAGGTCTGGGAAAGAAGAGAGCTAGAGAGGTGGAAGACTAGAGTACTTGAGATTAAGTTGGGAGAGGACTAGGATCACGTAGAGGGAAAGAAACCTTATGTGTTGCCAAATACCTTTGACTGATACACTTCAACTTCATCTGCACGTAACTCCCTCATCTAACTGAAACTCCCATTCAATGCTCACCGGATGCCCCTGGGACAGCTGATGAGCTTGAGAAAGTAAAAGGCTAAATGAGCCCTAGGGCTGATGTTGAGGCTGCCAGCAAGTTCCAACACCAAGTCACAAAGCCAGATTTAGGGGGCGGCTTTCCAAGGCTTCTCTCTCCCCGCAAGCTCCCACTCCTCCCCTCTTCATGCACATCTTCTCATTCTTCTTGTTCTCATCCCAGTTAAAGGATCTAAAGAAAAGACATCCATGTGATATGGGTGGGGGAGAGATAGATAGGACACAAGGAGAGAGAGGGTGAGGGATAGAAACAGAAGTAGGAAGTGGAAGAAAATAGGGTGATGTCACTTAAACTCTTCATACATATTACAGTGAGTGGTTTTACTACAGTGCTACATTTTGTTAAGGGGAGATCATTTCCCTCTCAGTGAAAAAGGAGGAAAATATAAAATAATAAAAAAAATGATTATTGTCCCTACTGAAGAATAATTGCTTTGCATTAGGCATGTGTGTATGTGTATGTATATATATTCAAGAGAAATGTAGATAAAGGTATGAATGACAAACACAACAATATGCAGTGAAAGAGTCTTAATGTCTTAAGAGATAATGTCAGCAAAAAAATTCTTTTTTTTTCTTTTTTTAAAGATTTTATCTGTTTAGTTGACAGAGAGATAGTGAGAGAAGGAACACAAGCAGGAGGAGTGGGAGCGGGAGAAGTAGGCCTGTGATTGGATAGGGAGCCCTTTGCGGGGCTTGATCCCAGGACCCTGGGATCATGACCTGAGCAAAAGGCAGATGTTTAACGACTGAGCCACCCAGGCACCCCAGCAAAAAATTCTTGATGAAGGTAAAGAGGTATTTCTTATGGGTTCATACACACACACACACACACACACACAATGTGCATATATGTTGTATTGTGCATTAAAGTGATTTACTTGTCTGGGTAATTTGAAAGCAGACTGTGGCCCATCCTGATGTGACTTGCAAAATCGGAGTTGGGGATAAATGCAAATCTGGACTCTTTTCTCTTTAGCCTATTTTGCATAATCCCTGATGCAATTACATTGTATTCTATTCTAAAAATGGTGATGAGATCTCTTTCTTACCAGAGGCTGGAGTCCCCTGATTCTGTTGCTCTTTATTGGTTACCTTTTAAGTGCTTAGATCCTAATTTCCTAGCTCAACTGCGAGCTCCTTTCCTTTATCCTTTTCTTTGCACGCCTCACAGACCTTGCCCTGGGACCCTGGGGGTGGGGGGAGTAGAAGAGGTTCCATAAACGTTGTGTGGCTGGCTGATGGCCAGCTGGACCAGGCAATTTCCTTCAAAACCAAGAGGATGACTTGTCTTGGCAGTTCAGACTCTGGAGATAAAGGACAAGCCAAAGACTGATAGAAAATGTAGGTCTGGCTGTCCGAGCAGACCAAGGTGGGGCAAAATGGACTGAGCCTGGTGGAAGAGAGTCCCACCCTGTGGTCAGCCAGCCAGGAGGGCTTGTCCTGTGTTGACTCACTTGGGACTGGCTGCTTACTCCTCCAAAAAGAGAGCAGAGCCCCCACTGAGGATCTGACATTCAGACATGATTTTTCATTTGGATCAGTCAGCTCAGATTCTTATGTTTCTTGCTTCTCTTTCTTTCTGCCTCTTTTTCTGTCTGTTTCTCTCTCAATGTACATTGAGCTTATTTGGGGCACATAAACAGGAGCAAAGGTATGGGAGTTCTATGAGAATGCCCCAACTTGGGCAGTTACTCTATTTCAAAAGGAAAAATTCTTGTTTTTGTTTTTTAAACGGGATTAATTCTACTTAAATTATACTCCCCTGCCCCAGCTCCTTACATTTTTATGGCATTCCTTAATTCTGGAGGTACCACAGTTTGTAACTCTTTCCTTTATCCTCTATTAAAATATAAATACAGGGGCACCTGGGTGGCTCAGTGGGTTAAAGCCTCTGCCTTCGGCTAGGGTCATGATCCCAGGGTCCTGGGAATGAGCCCCACATCGGGCTCTCTGCTCCACGGGGGGCCTGCTTCCTCCTCTCTCTGTCTCTGCTTGCCTTTCTGCCTACTTGTGATCTCTGTCTGTCAAATAAATAAATAAAATCTTTAAAAAATATATAATATAATATAAATACAATCACTCAGAAAGTTCATTCAAAAAATGGTAGCAGCCATTCATATCTTAGTATGAATGAGTTTATCAGATACTCCATTTATAGAAGTCACTGGCAAAGAAGCAGATGAGAGCAGGGGCCCTGAGCAGTGGAGGTTGTTAAGAGGGGAAGGTGGGTTAGAGGAAAAATGAAGCAAAAAGATGAGGCTGAAGATACGAAAGAAAAAAGTTTCTTCTTTCCAGTTTTTTCCCAACATCTTCCCTGCCCATCTGTCTCTCTGATAGCACTTCTCTTGTTGGCGAGTGCTTGTAGGATATTCCTCTATGTACCCATAAGCATACCAACACTATTTCAATAGTACACGATGGTAAATGATCCTTTGAAACACGCCAATGTTTGCCATTGGAACTGCAGAAAAATCTACGACATTTTCAGTCAGATGTTTCCATTCATTTATTCAACAAATATAGTATTGATTTAATACTCTGCTGAGCAACAAGGGATACAGAAATGAACAAGACAGATACACTGTTTATTTTTCCTGTGTGGTGAAAATATGTGCACCCTTATTTAACTAGATTGCTTTGGAAGAAAAATGAAATATGCCTGTTTGGTTTAGGTTGATGGAAATGCGTGTGTGTGTGTGTGCGTGTGTGTGTGTGTGTGTGTGTTTGCCTCTGTATATTAGTGTTATGGTTGTGTGTTTGCATGCATGTTTATGTGTGCATTTGCATGTGTTTTTGCATATGTGGTTATGTGTCTGCGTGTGTGTGCATGTTTGCGTGTGTGCTTGTGCTTACCTGTATGAGACGCTGAGAGTACAAGGAAATTAGTGGGTCTTTTTGGGTGTTTTTACACCTATTTTCTACACCTATAGTATGAAAATACTAATATCACTAATACTATATATCACCTATAGTATGAAAATACTAATATCATGAAATTGAAATTTCATGTTACCTTGAACAATGCCTTTATCTCCATCTTATGCTCATAATGTTATAGAGAATAAATTCTTGGGAAAAGAGCTCGTACCATAAAAATGCCAACATTTAGTAACCAAAAACACAGAAAAATAAGTAGAGCGTAAATATATATGCTTTTATATTGCTTTATCAAGTACATAAAGCAAAACACTAAAAGCAACCTTACTGATATTTCTTTGGAGGATTTTTCTTCAAAGGATGCACTTATTGAGAACTCTTAGAAATGAGCACATTCAAATCTAGATGAGAGATGGCTTCTATCATCTTTATTGCCAGAAGGCTTCTGATATCATATAAAACAGAAGACGCATCTTTCTTAAGTCTCTTGTTTGCTAACTGAATGTGTATGAGGGCCTTTGCAATTGCTTGAAAGGTAACAGCTGAGGAACCCCCTTTCCTGACTCACTGGACAAACTGGGGACATCGGTCTGTCATGAGTCAAGGGCTCTTTGCTCCAGCGTGTGCAGACTGAATCCTCTTCTTCCTCACCCAGGAATGACTGTGTTATTTGTGGGGTCCAGGGCAAAGTGAAAATGACAAGCCCCTTGTTCACAAAGGATTAAGCATTTCAAGAAGGTGACAGCACAGCATTAACCCAAGTGCGGGTCCTTCTGAGTGCAGGGCTCTGGGAAAGGTAGTTTGCCTGCCCATCAAGCCAGCCCTGTACCCACATGGATACACAAATAGCTTTGAAAGGCACTGGACACATTCTGTTCTTTACTCCACACCCTGAGCTCTGCTCTGCTTCTTTTCTGGGCTCTGACTCAGTTCTCCTTGTCCCAGTGCATTCTCCTCCCATCTTGAGTAACACCCCTTTCTGTCTGTCTGTCTGACTGACTCTCCCTACCCCCACCTCAGCTTTCTTTTCTTGTTACGCCCTGCATTTTGATACTTCTAGATATGGCTTATTCAATCTCAGTATACAAATCCAAAGCCTATTCCAAGATTACCTCTAGGGCCAGGTCCATACAGATCTTTCAAACTTTCCCTTGTACCTCCAAGCCTTCCTCCTTTTGGTGCCAAATTGGATTTTATTTTATTTTTTAAAGATTTTATTTATTTATTTTTCAGAGAGAGAGAGAGAGAGAATGGGTGAGTGAGAGAGCTTATGCACAAGCAGGGGGAGAAACAGGCTCCCTACTGAACAGGAAGCCCAATGCAGGACTCCATCCCAGGACCCTGGGATCATGACCCAAGCTGAAGGCAGATGCTTAACTAACTGAGCCACCCAGGCATCCTAAGGATTTTCATTTTAATTGGATTTTCATTGTCAAGTCCTAAGGCAAGGGTCACAAAGTGTGATGAAGTGGGCCCGTGGGAGGTGGGTGCAAGGTGATTGATTATCTGGTCTTACTTGGAGGGATAAGAAAGAGTCAAAGAATAAATGATGCTCCCAACAATCCCCTTCACTGTCCCTTTGATTTTTTTGTTGTATTCCTCAGTTCCCCACATTTCCAACCTCCTGGTCTCCTTCTTCCAACCTGTTGGCAGTGGGTTTCAGTTCTGCTTAGAGCCCTTGTTGGGGGTGATTCTGGACCCACAGTAAGAGAGGGAACTCAAAGCTGAAGATGCAGTGATGGGCCCAGCAGCAAATGTTCAACCACAGCATCGTGCATACCCAGGGCATAGACTTCCTCTAAGACGTGTTGTGGAGGAAGAGGAAATGTTCGACACATCTCTCAGATTGCCTTTGTGGTAACTGCTTTGAGATGGTTCTTGTCGAATAGTATAACCAGATGACTCATAAAAGAGTCTTTACTCATTGACTTTCTTCAGAGGACTCAATGAAATGAGTCACACCTCTGTTTACTAGCTTTTATTGGGAATGTTAGGAGAAATCCTTTCCCCTGGGAACAGGAAGTTTTTGGTGTTTCCTGTGTATGTGAAACACCATTGGGGGCATGCTATCACACACACTATTGGTGGGCTGACTTTCTATCAGGGATGCTCAATTAGGGTCAGCAGAGCAATGTTTCTGGGGGAGGGCCTATTTCACATTAATGCTGTTTTGATAGTCCAAATCCACAAAAGGTAAGCCTGGACAAAATGTTTCCTGTGGTGAGAACTTAGGAGAGACTCTGAGTGAGAACGCATCATGGGGGATCATTGACAGAAAACTTAATAGCTGAGTCTTGAAAAATGCAATAATTGATTTTGTCCTATGGGGGATGAAGTGAAATCTTATTTCGCAATCCATTAGAAATAAGGGCAGGTGGAGCCAGCTGGAGGCACCAGTAGGATTTCTCCCCATGGCAGAAAGGCAGATTATGAACTCACCAGCCACAGACCTCAGACTCAGGATAAGCTGGGCAAGCAACAATCAGGCAGAGAGGGTCTTTACACCAAAGGTCAGCAGATAGCACAGAGTATGGACCCTAGAGCCTGCAGAAGTTCAGGGAACCTCTCTTCCTCCACTGCCACAGGACAAATAAGCTACATGTTTCTTCCCCAAACATCAGGTACCATCTTGGAGAAAGAAGCAGGGGGGAGGGAGGCCTCCTATGTGAGAGAATGAACAATTATATAAGAGAAGCAAAATGCTACCTGAAGAAAAACATCAATTATTAGATAGATTAAGCTTTACATGAGATCAGACATTTAATTAAAAATTTCCCAGTAGCATGAGAAAATGATAAGGTTATTTAAAGACCAAAGTCATTATTTTTTTGTCTATGCATCAAAGGGTACCATGCATGAATTAGCAACCCTGCTACACAGTTGATTATGGAACATCTATAATATGCCAGACACTATACTCAATGTGGGGAGGGGCAAAATCTAGTTTAAGAGAAAAGCAGAGAGGTAAGTGACTATTACACAGCATTGTTGGTAAGCTCTATGACAGAGGACTACCTCAGTGATATAGAGGTCCAGAAGAGAGACACTGAATTCAGAATAAGGACTCAGAGAAGACTTTTGGGTTGTTGAAATGAGCCAAATTTGGAAGGACAAGTAAGTGTTAATTAGGATTTTAGTTCTAGATGAAGAAATGAGGGAAGTGCTTCCAAGCCAGGAGAACAGGAACATCTCTCTGTTCCCCTAGAGGTGAGAAATGCATGATGAGGTGGGAGAGGATTCTATGGGGAAGTGTTGGAGATGATGCTGAAGAGGTAAGAAGAGTCCAGTCAGAAAGAGACCTGTGCGCTAAGGCTTTCGACTTTGGTCTTGAAAATTACAAAGGTCATTGAAAGATTCTAAGCAGAGATAGGACAGAAACAGATTCTCCTCTGAAAAAAATAACTCAGATCACAGGGTGGAAGACAAAGGAAAGGAGAAAGGGACATGTGAAACCAGGGAAGTGACACGTGAAGGAACCTGGTGAGAAAAGATGAGAGCCTGAACCAAGATTGGGGCTTCGTGAATGAAGAGCATGTTCAGACAGAAGACATATGTGGGGAAATGAATTTTATAACCTGTGAGACAAGGTTGGTGAATGAGAGGGACCTGCAGAGCTCTGGCTGGAAGGGAGTGCCCAAGTGGGCACACCGTCCCAAGGGAATACAAGACAACAGAGGGTTCGAGGAGGCAGATGATGAGTTGGGTGGGGGTGTGACTGATAATTTTGTTGTGGTGCCAGACACCCAGGTGGGTTTTTCTGGTATCAGAGGGATCAGTAATATTCGATGCCTCTGAGAAGTAAAATACAGGCTTGGGCTCGTCATTGGGCTTGTCAACTTGACAATTACTGGGAACCTTAATAACAGCATGTTCAGTGGTTGAGATAAAAGCCATATTCAGTGAATTGAGGAACAACTGATAAGAAAGTGAAGCTAGCATCTCCCCTCAAACTGAGCTTACTCCTCCCAATGTTGAGCATATTCACCCCTGTCGTGGTGAGGAGCCCCACTGAAACTGGACTGTTTTCATCTGACTGCTGGCTTTTTCCCGTCATGGACTGCTCAGTGACTGAGTCCTGTTGACTCTAGTTCCTTAGGATCTCTTGACACCTCCCCCATTCTGCACACCACCTCACACCTTCATCCAGTGTTTTCAAGCCTGGTGATTCAACTTTCATATGAAACTGAGGCATCTTTTTTTGTTTTTAGTATTTTATTTATTTATTTAACAGATAGAGTAAAAGAGAGAGAGAGAGATCACAAGTAGGCAGAAAGAAAGGTAGAGAGAGAGGGAGAAGCAGTCTCCCCTCTGAGCAGAGAACCCGATGTGGGACTCGATCCCAGGACCCTGAGGTCATGACCTGAGCCGAAGGCAGAGGCTTAACCCACTGACCCACCCAGGCATCCCTGAAACTGAGGCATCTTTTAACAACATAAATCTAATCATGTAACTCTTTGGCTGAACGTCACGAGGTGGCTCTGATAACTTTCTGGATAAAGTCTGGACTCTTTGCTGGGACATATAACTGGATCTCTGAGCTCCTATCCAGCCTTCACTCTCTCAGCTCCTCCTCCCAGCCCGTCTCTAGCCCTCTCTGCTCTGCTCAGATTGAGTTCATGGGCTTCCTTCTCTCTCACATCCATTCTCAAGCATCCCAGGCTCACCTGCAGCATTATCAGTGAGCAACACTAATGATTCCCTCATCTCACCACTATCGAGAACAAGAGAAAAAACTGACGTGTAGACATGTAGAATGTTAGCTGGACTCAGTGGGATTCAGCTAAGTTGAAGCCCATACGTCAAGGGCTGTAGTGGGATATCTATTTAGCAGTGCTCAGCAGCTAAGTGAAGAAGGCACACTGAACCCCCCCACCCCCCCAAGCAACTTAATGGGTAGACTGGAGGTGAACAGGGTGGGTGAAGCAGAGAGCCAAAGGAGAGGGTTTGATGTAATGAGTGAGAGTGGGATTGAAATGGTGTGTCAGTCACATGATATAGGCTGGAGAGAAAAGGAAATAAAAAGGAGCCAATGGTTTACAGAAAATAGAGTAGACAGTAGGGTGCAGGTTTCACTTCAGTTAAGGCAAAGTTATATTGGGAACAAGAGAGTGAGACCAATGGAAGGATTAGGGGGTGCAGGGGAAAGATCAGGAAGTCCATGGGTTCCGTGGCACAGTTGTTCAGGGTTATGGTGAGCTGGTCATGGGTGTGATAGCTCAAGTACAGTGATCATGAAGGTCTTTGAAATAATGAGTAATCAAGAAATTAAAAGTCTGGAGGAATTACTGAATCATTTGCAAGAACACAGGGGTGGAGGGCATGATGAGAGCTCAGAACCCAAACTATCAATCATGAGTGTGAAAGCGAATGGGAAGGGAGACGACAACAGGAGGGTTGGGGGTTGGCTCCCCTGTGGGGGCACTAGCCTCTCTATAGGGAGGTAGAGGATGGTGGCCTGAAATGACAAGAGGAAGATAAGAACATTCTCAGGCATTTACCTCTTCTCCTGGGCCCACAGTAAAGGGAAGGGTTGGGAGTGAGCAGTCTCCCCTTGAGAAGAGGAAAGAACAACCATCTCCTTCTGGTAAACCCTATAGAAAGCTTCTTCTGAAGAAGACATTAAGCATATCCCTCAGTTTCTTCTATATGCTGGATTTCCAGATCCAGGCTTCTGAGAGTCACACACCCAAAAGGCAGCTGGCCATCTTTACCTGCATGTTCATAGAAAACTCAGACACTCGTGTCCAAAACTGAATTCCCACCTTCCCCAGGATGTCCCCTTCCCCATACTCATAACCTTTTATGTTTCTTCCTTGTAATAGAGAATTATAGCACTATTTCCTCATTGCTCAGGTTGGAAATGTGGGATCATCTGACTCCTTTGTCTCCAAATCTTCTGGTTTTCAGCCAGCTCTGTCAAGTTCATCCAGCCCTCTACCTGTTCTCTGGCACTTCCTTCAAAGTGTGGTCACTCACATTCATAAATTTCCTAACTCCCCTCCTGCTCTCCCATCTCATTCCCACTGCTACCTATGTTCACATCGTTGACATCACAGCTGTGTTCATCTTTAGGAAATTAAGAGCTCTTGCAAGGACCAGAGAAATATGGGGACCTAGCTTGGGACAAGGAAATTAATCTCCTCTCTTCACAGGCTCCACTCTCCCAACCCATGGCCAATGGTGACCCCTCTAAGGGGTTGCAACCTCCACACTGGGATGTACTTGGTACCCTGTGTTGCTTGGGTTGCCCACTGCGTTGCCATGGGGCTGCCAATTTGGGGTGGGGATGGCCACTGCCTTGCTCTGCCCCAAGATGCCATGAGGCTATTATATCCAACCTTCCACATGTGTGCACCTGGACCCCTCCCAAGAATGGAAGGTAAGAGCAGAACATGGGCCTCCTCCTGCTTTCCTTTCCCTGGGTGGAGGGCAGAAGCCCTAGTATGGCAAGGGTCAGGACAGAGAGTTAGGCAGGTCCAGGCCCCAGGACATAGGAAATAGGTGGCTAAGCATATATCCTAGGAGGTAAGAAAATATCGAGAGTTGGGACCACATATGAGCAGAGGCTCCAAGCTCCTGACATGCTCCACTGTCCCATTCAACTTCACCTACAGAAGACACATGCAAAGAGAGAATTCTTAAGAATTTTAATATAGCAACTACAGGATCATTAAACTCCAACCATCCAAGTACATATCCTATGCAACTGCACTGGCCCCATCTGTCCATGCTCTTTCTGCTCTCCTTAAAATCCTTCAGTAGCTCACATTCCTCTTTCTTTCTTTCTCTCTTTCTCTATTTCTCTCTTTCTCTCGTTCTCTCTTTTTTTCTTTTTTAAATAAGGAAAAAAGTCCAAATGCTTTAACCTGAATTTTAGCATTAGGCTTTCTGACATACCATGCTCAGTATTTGGAACACATTTACCTCATTCCTATGTCCCTTGGCATAAGTAAGTCTTGTTCATCACTGAGATCGTGGTTTTAACACCACTTTCTCTGTGAAACTTTCCACGGCCCTCTTGTTTAAGAGCTTCATCCGTTTGACCTCACAGCACCAGGACCAAACATAGAAGAATTTCACATGGAAGCACCAGTCACCCATGTCACAGAACAAGGACTGAAATAAGCACACACTTGGAAATGGGACTATAGGCCTTGACTCAAAAATGGATGGGGTTGGGGCGCCTGGGTGGCTCAGTGGGTTAAAGCCTCTGCCTTTGGCTCAGGTCATGATCCCGGTGTCCTGGGATCGAGCCCCACATCGGGCTCTTTGCGCTGCATGGGGCCTGCTTCCTCCTCTCTCTCTGCCTGCCTCTCTGCCTGCTTGTGATCTCTGTCTATCAAATAAATAAATAAAATCTTAAAAAAAAAATGGATGGGGTTGCCTCTTTGACTTGGCAGGGTCTGGGGTGGAAGGCTTTATGATTCTGCCATTATTAACCTGTTCCTTTCCCCGAGACTGTACTTATCATGAAGGGTATAATTGCCTATAGGTCCAAGTCACATCTGTCATTTGCCATATGTGACCTCTGTGGAGGTTGGGATTTTATTCTCATTGCCTCACACAATGCTTGGGACCTGATAAGAGCTTGGGAAATATTTTCTGGCTAAAGCAATGAATGAAAGAATTGAATATGCACCCTCAGTTTACTGTAGCATCCTAAGACTGAAAATCCTGCATTTTAATACTTGAGTTTTCCCAAATAATACAATCAGCCTCTAAAGATACTTAGGGATACCCAAAGCATGCATGAATTAGCCTGGGTGGAAGGACTGTGGATCCTGAAGATTGAATGCAAAATTTTATAGTTACTATTGTAGTTTGGGGAAGGAGATGATCAATTTTTTTTTTTTAATCAGAAACTCAAAGTAGCTTTCAGCCCAAAGTTAACAAATCTTTTCTGAAACAGTGGTTCTTAAACTGTGGTCCCTACAAGAGTGTCTTCAGCAACATTTGGAGACTTTATTAGAAATTCAGATTCTTGGGACCCCTCTGTGGCTCAGTCAGTTAAGCATCTGACTCTTGATTTCAGCTCAGTTCATGATCTCAGGGTCGTGGGATCAAGACGCATATTGGGCTTCATGCTCAATGGGGAGTCCACTTGAGATTCTCTCTCTTTCCCTCTCTGTGTGCTCTCCCCACTGCTCTCTCTCTCTCTCTTCCTCTCAAAAATAAATAAATCTTAAAAAAAAATTGAATTCTCTGCCCAATGGTCATAATCAACAGGTCACTCTTAAAGTGAATTCTTGAATCTGATCACCAGGAAACACCAGCCAATCAAACTGGGGACAGTCTATAAACCCATTGGCCTACACTCCTAGAAAAGATCGATGTCATGAAATATAAAGTCAGACTCAGGAACAGTTGTAGATTAAAAGGAGACTAAAGAATGTGACAATTAAATGCCTTGGTTTTTCCTTTGCTGTAACATATATTATTGGATCAACTGACAAAATATTTACAAGGTTTATAGATTAGAGAATAATATTTTAATCAATGTTAGTTTGCTGGTTTCGATAATTGTCCTGTGGTTTTGTAAGCAAATTCCTTGGGTTGAGATAATACACACTGAAATATTTAAGAATGATGAAATACCATGTTTGTGTCTCACTCTTTAATGATCCAGAAAAATAATAAGAGAGAGAGAGACAGGAGATAGAGGAGGATTTCTTCATGAACAAAATCATGTTTCTGCTAGCAAGGAGGATAGGAAGAATGGATATTGGACCTCATACTAAGCACACAGACCTTAGTAAAGTGGGCTTTTAGTGCTGAAAAATAATTCGGATAAATTCTGCTCTAAACTATTAAAACATGCCACTTATGTAAAAGAACATCAAGTGAAATCTTTCCAGTGTCCTAGAATTAACCAGAGGTATTAAGTAACCCACACTGAGAGAGCTATCAACAGTTGGGGTTATCTCTTCACCTCAGAGCCTATGAGAGACACCAGTTCAGAGCCAATCCTATTTTCCCACCCCACCCTAAACCCAGTGACCATATGAAAAAATTTAAGAGGTAAAGGAGTCCTCGGGTTTTTGACTAATATAGTGTTTATGAGAAGCTATTTCCTTCCATTCTTTAAAACGGGGGGTAAGTCTCCAAGAAAGAATCAGCTCTAAAGGTTTGGGAAGACTGCAAGAGGGGGAGAGTTGTATTTTATTTCCTGGTTGAACATCAGCTTATCTAGTAAAGGTTCTACTCTGCCCCTCTTAGTTGAGCAAGAGGAAGAGAAACTTCAGGATGATGGCAAGATGGAGAGAGGTCTCTGCAGTGGAATAGCCACACTCACCATCTGACTAGACAAAGCTGTGTATGTTTCTAAGAGGTCCAACAGACTCCAGTGAAAAGAACTAGGCTTGGGTCACATTGCTGATACTGGATCAAAGACAGTTAACCTGAAGGAAAGGGTAATCCCAGGATCAAGAGGTATGAGATGGAACATCTTTGGTATGGACAGGGACAGTGAGAAGGCGGGGTGAGGAGAAGCTGGCACAACTTACAGAGCCATGTGGTCTGGAATGTTGCCTACTAAATCAAATCTGATCTTGTCAGGGGAATCAAACCTGCTTTCAATCCCACTTGTACAAACCACATTTAACCTCATAAGCCCCATGAACCAAGGCAGGTCTACTTGGTACTAGGTAGATGAGGGGGGAAAAGCTTGGAATGATTTTTGAGGTAGAAGTTTGGAAATGAACAGGAGTGAATGAGCCTTAAATATCAAAATGAGACTGTTCTAAGACAAGAATGCCTAAGAATTAAAAAATTTGACAAAGGTATGAATAATGCATGAGCTACTTGTTGGTACAGTTTGACAAGACCGATTGGACAAAATTATTAGAAAACAATTTCAAACATTTCTGTTTTAAAGGCATGAGTTTAGATTCCTAAATAAACTGGTAATATATAGAAACTAAAATAGGATAAAACACTGGTCTTGAGTCATAATCCACCCAGATGTACCTTCCTTTTACCAGCCCTGCCCTGTGGTTAATGAACCACAGTAGAGAAATACCAAGAGACCCTTCAGCTGTGATGGTAATAAGACAGCCAACGTTTCCTAGGAAATTTCAGGGGAGTGAAGTCATAAAATCAACATCAAATGGCCTCTGAGGATGTGTTCTCCAGGGTCGGCCACTGCCAAGACACCCTGATCAGGAGTAGCGGGTCAGCAAGCTGATGGCAAAACTGACCTTCCTCCCACTGTGTGACATGATCCCTGTGACCCCACTTTCATGGGGCTGCCATCTTATTCCAAGTCTGTTACTGGGAAGAAAGGAAGAAGGTAGGAAAAAGCAAACTAAATCTAGCAAGAGTCAGAATATGATTTCATTTGCCTTGGGTCTCCTTAGCTAAATTTGAGTGAGGCAATTGACACAAATATTGACATATTTTCTGGTTGCAATTCTAATTACCATTATATCTATTGTTTCCATAGAAGACACTGCACAGGACAAGGGATGGAAGGAGAGTGCCGGGGTTCAAATGTCGACAATCAAAGCCATTAGCATTATGACCATGGGAAAATTATTTTATCTCTCTGTGCTTCAGTTTCCTTATCATAAAAAGATTGTGGGGCTCCTGCATAGCTCAGTTGGTTAAGCATCTGACTCTTGATTTTAGCTCAGGTCATGATGTTAGGGTCGTAAGATCCAGCCCTGCATTGAACTCCACACTGGCTGTGGAGCCTGCTTGGGATTCTCTCCCCACCCCCTCCAAAAAAGGAAGGAAGGGAGGGAGGGAGGGAGGAAGGAAGGAAGGGAAATGTAAATTCTCAGGCCCCATCTCAGATCTGCTAAATCAGAATCATGGGATGAGGGGGTGTAGCTCAGTGGTAGAGAATTTGACTGCAGAATCATGGGATGAGGAGTCCAGTGGTCTGTGTTGGGAAGTCTTACAGGAGTTCTGGTGTACAATCAGGTTTGAGAACCACTGTAGAATTAGAAGTAGAATATTGTGTTTCCAAAGTTGCAGAGGTAAAAAGTGGGGATAAAAAAATTAAAGGCAGAGAGAGTCCAGAAAAAAGCCCTTGTGTATATATGGTCAAATAATTTTTGACAAGAGGGTCAAGACCGTTCAATGCGGGAAAAGATGGTCTTTTCAACAAATGGTGCTAGGAAAATTGGATATCCATCCATCCATGCAAAAGAATGAAGCTGGACCCTTACATAACACCCTATGCAAAAATTAACTCACAAAGGATCAAGGACCTAAATGTAAGACCTAAAACTCTTAGAAGAAAACGTAGGATGAAAGCTTTACAGTATCAGGTTTGGCAGTGATTTGTTGATTATGACACCGAAAGCCCACACATAGCAAAAGTGTCACAGTGACTTACCCCCAACAAAAACCCTGGACACCAAGACTCATGAGAGCTTCCCTAGTTAGCAGAGTTAACCTCTGCGTGTGTCACCCATTGTTGCTGGGAGAACAGAATGCCGTGTACATGAATCCTCTGGGAGAAGACAGCTGGAGGCTCATGCTAGGTCCTCCTGGACTCCACTCACATGCCTTTTGCCACTGCTGATTTTAATCTGTATCCTTTCTCTGCAAAGACCGTGACTGTGAGTATAACAGCTTTTCTGAATTAAACAAACAAATTATTAAAAATTATCCATTAATTAAAAGCAGAAAGAGAGACAGAGACAGGGAGGAAGCATGGCAAATAGAAAACAAAAATTGGGTAGTAGAAATAAGTCCAAAATAGATCAGTTACCGAAATACGTGCAAATATACTGAAGTGACCAATGAGAAGCTAGAGAGGCCCTGTGGATTGGGATTAAAAATGACAATGGGTAGGTCTAGAAAAAAAAATGTGTTAACATTTACAAAGAGCCCTCCCTCTGTATCTTGTAAGTTCTGTGAGGTTACAGGCTGGTCCAAAGTGCTGAGCCAGTAAGGAGCCGGGCAAAGGGAGCCCTACACTCCTTCCTCCCCACCAGCGGGGTTGGCAGGCTTCTCTGCCATAGTCCCTTCCCCAGGCGCAGCAGGGTTGAGACCGTGTGCCTGATAACTACCCGTTATCCCTAGCTAGCATGTGAGTGCTCATTATGCCATAAAATTCATTCCCTTTTTTATGTAGGATGACTCATCAAGGGCAGTTGGTTTCCTCTAACAGGTTTTTAACATAACCTCAAATTACTATTGGTTTGTTTGTTTTTTAAGAGCTTCCGTCTCAAGAAGCAAGCAAAGTGGGGAAAGGTCCAGGGGCCACTTGTTAGGAGCACAAGATAAGCAGCAGGATGGGCCTTGGGGAGGCTCACGGAGCCCGGGAATCTCAGGGCAGTGGGGGAAGGTGCGACCTCAGTCCCCTGGTCTGGGTCCCGGTCCCGGTCCGGGTCCCGGTGTCAGGCCCGGTTCGTAGACAGAGATGTCAGCCGGGGCTGGAAAAACGGACTCACAAGTGGAGGCCGCTTAGACAGTGAAAAGAAAGTATTTGACCTCAGAGCTGATGAGGTAACATCCCCAGGGGACTTTGAAGTTTGGTCTTTTTCCTGTGGCTGAACTGAGCTGGGATTTCTCCAGCAGCAAGCTACAGAAGGTCTGACGCCAAGGGCAGGGCCTGCCTTAAAGCTGAAAACGGAGCAGATTGAGCTCTTTGAAGTCAGAGAGACCAGACTTCCCATTCGAGGGAGCTGGGTCATTGTTTAATTTCTCCGAGAGGAGCTGGGACCACCTCACTGAGTTGCTGGGATGATGACAAAAGTGGTCAAGGACAGAATAGCAATTCCATATATACTATTTCTTCTCCCCAGGGCTGAGGTACATGGGTTCAAATTAATTTTGTATTTCTAGACCTCCAGCAAATGCATTTAGTGTAGCACGAACCACTATTTCCCTGGAAAAGGAAGCCTCACCTTGCATTGCCATTTTCATGATATAATCTACTCGGTATCTTCTGAACCGAAAAACTCAGAGAAGTCTGCTCTGCTCTGGGATGGCCTGATTTTTTTTCTCACCAGTTTTTCCTTCAGTAGATCAGATATCCTCTTCATATTTGTGTTTGCAAAGTTCTATCTGTAGGCCCGCATTTTCTCCAAAGTTCTAGTGGCCCAGATCCAAACAGCCTGCAGGCATGTCCCCTTGGAGGGCTCCCCCTTACCTCGCTGAACACTCTGTGTTTGTTTTTCCAGCAAATATGTATGGAATGTAGCGAAGTGCCAAATCCCATGTGCATGAAGGAGGGGTGTCCCACCATTTTCAGCTGAATTAGAAACAGTTGGACCCTCTAGGGGCTCCCCTCCAGGAGCAGAATCGGATTATGCAATGTGGGTGATAGGGGATGCACTACATCCCAGGTGCCTGGGGGATGGAGCGGGCCAGGCACTGCCTGAGAAATGGAGGAAAAGCAATCCAAGGGAAAATGCGGCACCCCAGGTGCTGAGGGCCTCTGCCACATCAGAGGGCCTGCCTGGGTGGTGAGTGCCCAGGATGCCTGGCGGTGGGCCCGGGCTATCTGCTCTGTGGGCAGCAAATGAACGAATCACAGCCTGGAGCAGCCTGAGGGGGCTGAGGGGCCGAGGGGCCGGCTGGAGAGAATGTTTGACCACAATCCAGCGCTCATCAACTGTGGGAAGTTCAGTGAGTACAGAATCCGGGCCATCTCAAGGCCTCACACACTTGCTTGGGAAAACAAGGAAAGGTTTTGTCAGTGTGCACAGGGACATGTTGTATCCAGCACTTCCAGTTAAGTAAACACTGTCCTGTCATAGGGTAGCGCCAGGGGAAGCTGTTCAACACTCAGACCCGCTGGCCAGGCAATCTGGAGGACCCAGACTCTGCCGCCCAGCAACACCGAGGAAACCAAAATACTGAGGAGAATGCATAAAAGAACGAACAGACTAGACATGCAAATAAACAGGTATAATACCAGAGCAGCTCTGTAAAACCCTCAGAAATCACCATTCTTGCAGTCACTTGGCAACACGATGGAGGGAAGAAAACATGGCCTTGGGTCAGACATGCCAAGTTAAACCCCAGTTCTGACATGCAGTAGTAGCTGGGCCTCAATGTCCTAAATCTGTAAACCAGGCCAGTGTGTGTGTGTGTGTGTGTGTGTGTGTGTGTGTGTGTGGAGGGGGGTTCCTTAGAATTAATGTGTGAAAAGCCAAGTGCCTGGAACATATTAAATGTTCAACCAATGACTATTGCTATGACAATTATTATTATTGAAAGCCAAGTGAGTTTTGCCCCCTGCCTCTACTCATTCTGCACCAGATCCTATACAAGTGTTTTGTAATCTCCTTTCTCTATGTCTTCTGTCTTCTCCCTTCCCTTCCTCTCCCTTCCCCGTTCTTCCTCTCTCTTTCCTTCTTCTCTCTTCCCTTCCCTTCCTCTCCCTTCCTTTCTCTTCCCTTCCCCTCTCTTCCCTTCTTCTCTCTTCCTATCCTTTCCTTTCCCTTCTTCTCCATTCCATTCCATTCCCAATGGGACAGCAGGCAGCTGTGGGCTCCTGGTGGCTTCTCTCCTTATTCCACTCTGCCAGATAACATGCCTGCACTCTGCAGAGCTGGCTTCCTCGCCCCAGCTGAAGGTGGCCTCTGCCGCCCTGAACTCCCTACTACAGGTCACACACATGCTTCTCATTCCACCAGACACATTCTGCCTGGCACTGTGGTGTCCCAGCACCTGCCATTGACTCTGTCCATACTGGACCAGGTGCCCTGAGTGCAGAGACCAGGCCATTTTGACTGGTTTCCATTTAACACCTACAGATTGCCCTCCATCCACAAGTGTTCTTTATGTATGGAGTATAACAAAGAAAAACCCCACAGTCAACACATACTGATTATGTTAACAAATGAATCTAAGTACTTTTACCTTACATGGTTTCAAGAGATGTGTGAATAAAGTTTATCTAAGTCAATTTCCCATGGACAGTGTCCCCAAATAGCATGTAGTCAGCATGTAAGGATCCATGCTACTCTTCCAAGGAGGCCACCAAAACCATATATTGTGGTCTTCAGTTTTCTGGAATTTACAAGGTAAAGTGGGACCTGATGCCACATCCTATTATGATTCAAATCCTAATACTACAAACTTGAGGAGATTATAAAATGCATCATAACAAAGATGACTTCCAATAAGAGAGTCTGGCTGCATAGGGTTTAGAGATCTCTTGGTTTGTTGAATAGATATTGTTATAATCTAATTTCACTGGTGGCATCACCAGCAAACTTTACAAGTATCAAGGATGTTATTGGCTGGGGAGAAAGTTGGAATTGTTGGAAATGCTGTGGGGTGGAAAACACACTGGAGATTTAGGAAGAATGTATGAAAGAAATGAGGAAAGGCTAGTCAAAATTGGGAACTTGTTGAGGTTTTGGTGGAGTGGAGCTCTGTCCTGTTCCTGAGGCCCTTCGTCCTCTTGGCTTCACTCTTTACCCTGGCCTTGACAGACCCTAAAGATGACAGGGTGGTATGAGACATCTAGGACATGGAACAGGCTGGTTGGGGAAATATTAGTGGATATCCCCCTTGTGAGATTATTCCTATTCTAAAGAACTTGGAAAAGGTAGGATTTGCTAATCTAAAGAAGGATTAACATCAGAGAAGGGTTTTTCCTTTCCTGCCCATTTCTACTAATCTCAATCTTTTTTTTTTTTTTAAGATTTTATTTATTTTTTTAGAGAGAGAGAGCGCAAGCTCAGGCAGACAGAATGGTAGGCAGAGACAGAGGGAGAAGCAGGCTCCCCGCTGAGCAAGGAGCCCGATGTGGGACTAGATCCCAGGATGCTGGGATCATGACCTGAGCCGAAGGCAGCCGCTTAACCAACTGAGCCACCCAGGCGTCCCTCTACTAATCTCAATCTTTACTGAGATTCCTCCAAATCTCAACTAATGATCAGCACATAGTAGTTTCTCAATAAAATACTTTTGAACTGATTAAAGTCATGTATGATCGCTCGTGGCCACATTAAATTGTGTTTCCTATGTTGGAGAGTAAGATTAGCTTTACTTTCAAGTTGGTTACGTGACGTAACCATGAGGACCAGCTCTGCAGGATCTGAATAGTTTCACGATGGAGAGGTTACAGCAGGTCATTGTGTGTCTCTTTCTGCCATCCTGCTTGTTACCTGCCTGCTAAAACAGAAAGATGTGCAGACAAAACTTTGCTCTTTTACCTTAAGAAAAAAAAAAAGGACTTCATGCTGCAGGACACAAGTGACAGACAATAAAAGAGCAAATACCAGTGAACTGCAGGACACAGATGGAAACGTATTTATGCCTAATAAACAAGGGACGATGAACCGGGGTCTAGAGGAAATAGTGAGTGAGAGGTTGGAATGGGACGCGGGCAGTGAAGAGTATCTGCTTTTTAAATAACTCTTGTGGTTTAGGAAAGGTAGGTTGTAATGACAAAGCTTGGCTTTCTGAAGGTCTGTTAAAGCTTTGTAGACACACATGCAAATCCTGTAACAAGCCTGCAATATTTGGATGTGCTAGTATGCTAACAGAGTCACGTGGGTGGGGGATTTATGTAGGAATATTTGGCACATGGAACTTTCACCTCTGTCAAAACACATATTCTGATTAAAATGTTCATATCGAGTATTTTTGTCCCACTATGTTTATGAAACTCTTTGATGATTCTTGTCACGTGCTTCATGAAGGGAACTATTTAGCATGAGATACTGTGCTTTTCATACAGCTGGAAAACACCATGGTTCCTCACCACCCTAGACTCCATGTTGCTGATACCATAAGATTTTCTGGCCATGGAGGGGCACCTGGGTTGCTCAGTGTGTTAAGCCTCTGCCTTCGGCTGGGTTCATGATCCCAGGGCCCTGGGATCGAGCCCCACATCTGGCTCTCTGCTCAGCAGGGAGCCTGCTTCCTCCTCTCTCCCTGCCTGCCTCTATGCCTACTTGTGACTTCTCTCTGCCAAATAAATAAATAAAATCTTTAAAAAAAAAAAAAAGATTTTCTGGCCATGGAAAGGCCCCCTCAGGGCACCTGGGGATTCCGTGGGACGTCAGCAAGGGCCTCAGGGAGCAGGAGAAAACTGGACTCTGACCCAGTGGGATCATTGCTCCTGGGGCCTCAGCTGTTTATTTTCACATTCCTCCTGTCCACCACCTTATAACTCACCATCTTCCTTCTTCTCTGACACTTTTGACACAAAGCAGAGCCAGCAGAAATGAATAGAAAGTTACCGATGAAACAGGCTGAGGGAAGGTTTGGGAAATAAGCCCTCTGCTAGGCAGAGAGGCCAGAGGAACAGCGGCCATATTGAAGTCCTAAAGTGGGATGGCTGAGTGGTATTTAGTAACAGCCCCAAGGGCTCTCACAAGGGGACTCAGGGAGCACTGTCCACTGGTAAGGGACAAGAGAGGTAGGTTTACATTCCAAGTGGAGTTAGAGTCAACCAAGAAAAGGTTGGCCCATCTTCCAGAAGTCTTTGGCAAAAGATGAGTCATGGGTTCTAGCAGTCATGCCACACTGAAAGGCAGCCTCACCTCTTTGAGGATATCCACTCATGTATTTACTCAAAAACCATTTTATCAAAAATAATCACTTAGACATGGAAGGTAATATGATATACTCCCCTTCTTCCTGGTGCACACACACACACACACACACACACACACACAATATTCCTCACTGAGAATCTCTCTCCATAGGTCTAGCCATGATTGCACACTGGCCTTCTGAGAAGGCAGAGGAAGACTGCTTTTTGAAAGAAAGTATGTAAAATCATTTTAAAATATTTCTAATACCTATCATTTCATCATTATAGTTTCATTCCTTTGGATCTTTCAAGTTCCTATTTAAAATTTAAACGAAATTGGATCAGAAGTGAAGGGTACTCCGTAGGTCCATCAGTAAGGAGTAGTTTGTTGTTCTAGAGGTTACCTTGGGATTTTTTTTTTTTTAAGATTTTATTTATTTGTTAGAGAGAGAGAGAGCGAGCACAGGCAGACAGAGTTGCAGGCAGAGGCAGAGGGAGAAGCAGGCTCCCTGCCAAGCAAGGAACCCAATGTGGGACTCGATCCCAGGACGCTGGGATCATGACTTGAGCCGAAGGCAGCTGCTTAACCAACTGAGCCACCCAGGCGTCCCATTGGGATTCTTTAGCTCTGAATTATTTGAACATCTCATATACCCTGCCCTGAACTTGTACTATCCAGGGCCCCAGGCCTGCTGTTGCTGGGACTTAGATTTCCTTGTGCTGAACTTTCCCTCCTGTCAGGCTTAGGTTCCAAGACATGAGCCTGGCTAGAGACTTACAGGACCTCAGGTCCAAGACCAAAATAAAAAGCAAACAACATATTGGGAAAATATTTTCAATTTGTGACAAAGGTCAACCTTACTATAAAAAGAGCTCTTGAAAAATCAATAAGAGATGAATACTAAAATAGAAAATCAGCAACAAAACCAAACAGACCCAATGAAAAAATGAAGAGAACGTTCATAAAGGAAGAAATACAACATGATGGAAAAGCAAAGAAAAACAGTTCACACTTACAAGCAGATAAAGGAACACAAAATAAAGCAATGAGATAGTTCCTCACTTATCACATTAGCAAAAAAATTTTGTTTTGCTCTATTAGTGATAAAATTGAGTATTGGCAGGATTCAGGAAAATGTATCTCTTTTATACTGTTGGTAGGAGTATGAATTGGCACAGCTCTTCTGGAGGGAAATTT
Source organism: Taxidea taxus jeffersonii (assembly GCA_003697995.1). Taxonomy (NCBI): domain Eukaryota; kingdom Metazoa; phylum Chordata; class Mammalia; order Carnivora; family Mustelidae; genus Taxidea; species Taxidea taxus. Next base: position 4,999 of record ML104878.1, on the reverse strand, counting down.
GGCATATTTATCAGGACCCAGCATTCCTTAGTACATGCATCACAGGAAATTAGCTAAATAGAATATGGTGCATCCACATGTCACCATTAAAAAAGATATAGGAGAGACATCAGGGTCACAGATGAAAGAGCAGATTACAAAATAACATTCAATACAAACTTAAGTTTTGATTAAAAAATACATAGGCATGAAGAACCAGATTCTTTGTGATGTAATTATTGAGCACATAAACCTACTCATAAAATTTACATAAAATTATCATTCTAATAAAATATAAATATAATGTAAATCATAATTACTTTACAGTTATATAAAATTATTAAGTTTGAAATTTATTTTGCTTCTAGGAACATGGAGGATGTGGAGAAGAGTGATCCCTAGTATACTGTTTGTAGGACTGTAAATTGGTGCGGCTACAGTGGAAAACAGCATGGTGGTCCCTCAAAAAATTAAAATTAAAAATATCACATGACCCAGGAATTCCACTACTGGCTATTTACTCAAAGGAAATGAAAACACTAATATAAAAAGACATACATATCCCTATATTTATTGCAGTATTATTTGCAATAGCCAAGATATGGAAGCAACCCAAATGTCCATCCAAAGATGAACGGATAAAGAAGATGTGGTGTGTACATAAAATTATGTATGTTACTCAGCCATATAAAAAGATGAGATCTTGTCATTTACGGATCTTGTCATTTGCAGCTGTCATGTGACAACATGGATAAACCTTGAGGGTAATGATAAATGAAATAAGGCAGACAGAGAAACACAAATACCCTATGATTTTACTTATATGTGGAATCTAAAAAATAAAACAAACAAATAAATAAATGAACAAAAAGAGAAACAGACTCATAAATACGAGAACAAATTGATAGCTGACAGAGGGAAAAGGGTGGAGGGATGGGCACAATGGCTGAAGGGGAGTGGGAGGTACAATTCATTCCAGTTATGGAATGAGTAAGTCATGGGGATGAAAGGCACAGCACAGGGAATACAGTCAATGGTGTTGGGAGAGTGCTGTGTGGTGACAGATGGGAGCTCTGCTCGTGGGGAGCCCGGCATAGCACACAGAGTTGTCCAATCACTCTGTTGTGCACCTGAATCTAATATAATGTTGTATGAAAAAAATATAGATATATTTGAGAAACCATATTCTTTGTAATATAAAATTATTGTTTCCAATTTATTTTGCTTCCATGAATATAGCTCCTTAAAAATCTAACACAAATAATCTCCTTAGCAGTAAATAATTTCTCTATAAATATTTATTAAACTCCTCCTATGAGCCAGGCACCATTTTAGGTGAGAGAGACAGAGATATTTAAGACAAAATTCTATTCTTTATGTTCCTTTTGGTAGGAACACAGACAATAAGCAAAACATACTTAAATAAGAGCAATAATTTCATAAAGAAAATAAAATCGGTTACTGTAATAGAGACTGTCAACGGTTCAGGGAACAACATTAGCTATGATAACCAATCTGAATTATATTTCAGTTGGGACCAGTGTGGGTGAAGTTTTGAGCCAACTGCAAAGCATTACGGGTAGGAGGGAGAACAATCACAAAGGCCCTGAAGTGGGAACAGCATTGGAATGCTTAAGGAATAGACTTCAATGTGATAAGAAGCTTCATGAAAGAGAGCAAGAGGATGTTAAGAAATGAGGTCAGATAATTAGGCAGGGACGAAATCACATGGACTCTAATGCCAGGTAAGGAGCTTGAGTTTTATTCCATGGCAATGGGAAGCCATGGGAAGAGTTCAATTTATTGACAATTTGATAAGTTGTATCTTTTAAAGGATAACAAATTAGATGTAAATGTTTGGTAATATGCAGTTAATAAATGAACTTCACAGACAAGATTTTATTTAATGAAACAATTCTGTGGGGCCGGTGTTATTTATTCTCATCATACACCTGCTACAGAGGCTCAGAGTTGTTGAACGACTTGGCCATGGTCATACAGCTAGTAGGTGGCATGATTGGGAAGAGAAGCAGGGGCCCCTGAGTTCTGGGTAATTTACCAGGAAGGAAGCTATACAACAGTCTACCACACTAAATGTCAGGCCGCTGGTATGATGGTTAAAATTCATACAGTTCCATTACCACATGAGCACATTGAATGAACAAGTGAACTCATCTGTCACCACCTCCCCCTAGTATAGGCTTCTCAGGAAGGAACTCAGCCTATGTCATCCCATATTATGGCACCAGGACTGGAAAATCTGAGACTTTGGTTGCAACATTTGACACCTTGACTTCAGATCATCTTCAAGCCTTTTGAATGGCCTAAGTGTGCTGGGTGCATTCTGTCTCTTGAAGCCTCCAAGCCCTGCTTCCCTGGGCACAGCCCTGTAGGAGGACTGAGTCCTTCTTCCCAAGCTGAGGGACTGGTTGGAGCCTGCTCCAAGTGAGAATGGGTAGAAACATTTGTTATGGACCTCACCCCGCTCTTCCAGCATTCGCTCTTTGAGAGGAGGAACTGATTGGGCAGAGTCCTCACAGCTAAGCCTCTGTGCAGCTGTTGCTGAAGCCACCCTGCTTCTCTCCACTCCCGAATGGTGTCACAACAGCCACCATCTGCTGCCTCTCCTCACGTGGGGCAATGGAATCTTACTCCTCTCCCCATCCATCCTCAGCTCACCCTGGCTCATCCCTCAGGCAGATGCAGGCTATGGAAACATCCCACCCACTCAGTGGTCTCTCTTTTATCCCTGCATTCCCAAAATGCTGCTTTTGGTTAGCTGCACTTTCCCTCTTCTGGGACTTGCCAGCCTGTGCTTGTAACTATTGTCCAGATAGTTTTCTGTAGGGATCTTCCCACATAGCTCTCTGGAATCTGAGTTCAGCCTTTTTAAATAAGCATGTAGCTGATGGGAGATATCTAGGGTAGTCAAACTCATACTGACAGAAGGTGGAATGGTGGCTCCAAGGCTGCTGGGAGGAGGGGGGAATGGAGAGTTGTTGTTTACTAGGGACAGAGTTTTAGTTTTGCAAGATGAAATAATTCTGGAAATCTGTTGCACAACAGTGTGCATACACTTAATGCCACTGAATTGTATGCTTCAAAATGACTAAAAAGCTGTGCATTTTTTTAAAACCACAATTAAAAAAAATAAGCAGACAAGCTGTGAGCCTGGTGTGCCCCTAGTTTGCTATCCTCTTCTAGCTCCAAGCTGTCCACTCAAACATGGTCCTCTGCTTCCTTGTTTGGAGGTCTGGCCTTTGGTAATGAGACTCCTTGACCTCTTGTTTGGTGGCACAGCTGGAACCCACTATTCTGCAGTCTGCATGAGGACACAGTCCATCTCCCCAGTCCACTTCATCGATGCCTCTATCCCCATCAATTCCCAGTCACACTCCTTGTCAAAGTCACAATGATTTTCACTATGCCAAATCCAAGAGTCACTTTTTGGTCCTTTTCTCTCTTAACCTTTCTCTTTAACACAACTGACCTCCTTGAAATACACTCTCCTCTTAGTTTCAAAACTACTTTAGTATCTTGGTTTCCTCCTAATTCGCTAAACATTTTAGAGTTCTTTGCTGGCTCCACCTCTTTTCAATGGTTTAATGTCAACATAACCAAAGCTCCAGCATCAACTTTCTCTTCCCTCTCAGCATTTTTTTTCCTAGATCATCTCATTTATCTTAAGGTTTACTTACAAGTCTCTGTGGGTAACTCCCAAATTTGTGCATTCAGCCTGGATTTTCTCCCTAAGCTCAAAACTTATGCCTCCAACTGCCTCCTGACCACTCCACTTGGAGTCTGTACATTTATTGAGAATTTTCAATTCATTGGAGGGTATAAACATGAGATCATTTTATGTTTTCCCATGGCTGCCCAATTATGCTGTTCTTCAAGAATCTTGGGATAGTTCAGTCCAACTGTGCAATGTTGAGATTAATAAAGCTGTCTCATGCTAGATTTTTAAATCTCAGTACTGCCCATCTTAAATTTTATCTCAATGACCAATTTTGTCTGGGGCAGGAAATGTGGAAGATAGGCCTCAAAAATCTTAGGACACGAGAAATCAAGGAATCAATCGAAGAATTCTGGGGCCATGCCAAAATAATTTGGGAGACAACTTGAAGAGTCTAAAGGTGGAAACATTTGATCAATCATAAAAAAATAATAACTGCAGTAGATTAAACACATAAAAATTATTAAATCTGTTAGTTAATAATGAAACTTAAAAAAAACTCAACTCATTTGTCTCATTTTGAGGATGCTAGAGAACTAAGACATCATTTTGATAACTTGTAATTAGAGAGAACATAAGCATTTTCGTGTTTAAAATGAGGCTCGGGGTAATAAAGTAGTTGATGAGGAGAAACTTCTTTTCATAGAAACATTCCAGCTGATAAATGAAGAAGAACAGAAATGGAATATTGGGACTTCTGATGAAATAGTTATTTTGGCTATGATCATCAATGATGATTAAAAGAAAGAAGAAAATGGGGAAAAGCTGTACAACGGATTTGGCAAGGATTTCTTGGATAAGACAAAATGCACAGGCAACGAAGGTAAAAATAAATAAACTAGACTCCATCAAAATAAAACACCTCTGTGCATCAGAGAACACAATACACAGAGTGAAAGGACAACTTAGGGAATGGGGTGGAATATTTATAAATCATATCTCTGACCAGAATTGAATAATTGAAAGATGATATACAGATAGCAACAAACACTTGAAAAGATGCTCAACATCACTAAATTAGGGAAATGTAAATCAAAACAACAATGAGATATCACTACACACCCATTATACTAGAATGACTACAGCCAAAAATAATAATAATAAAAAGGAGAAGGAAGAAGAGGAGAAAAATGAGGAGGAGGAGGAGAATGAAAGAAAAGGGAAAAAAAAACAGAAAATGACAAGTGTTGGCAAGGATGTGGAGACATTGGAACCCTTCTGCACTGTTGGTGGGAATGTAAAATAGGACAGCCACTATGGATAACAGTATGGCAGTTCCCCCCC
>RCUC01143001.1:0-49735 GCA_003697995.1 Taxidea taxus jeffersonii | reverse complement strand
GTCCAGTGTGTCATTTAAGACCTTTATTTCCTTGTTGATCTTTTGCTTGGATGATCTGTCCATTTCAGTGAGGGGTGTATTAAAGTCTCCAACTATTATTGTATTCTTGTCAATGTGTTTCTTTGATTTTGTTATTAATTGGTTTATATAGTTGGCTGCTCCCATGTTAGGGGCATAGATATTTAAAATTGTTAGATCTTCTTGTTGGACAGACCCTTTGAGTATGATGAAGTGTCCTTCCTCATCTCTTATTATTGTCTTTGGCTTAAAATCTAATTGATCTGATATAAGGATTGCCACCCCAGCTTTCTTCTGATGTCCATTAGCATGGTAAATTGTTTTCCACCCCCTCACTTTCAATCTGGAGGTGTCTTCAGGTCTAAGATGAGTTTCTTGTAGGCAGCATATTGATGGGTTTTGTTTTTTTATCCATTCTGAAACCCTGTGTCTTTTGATTGGGGCATTTAGCCCATTTACATTCAGGGTAACTATTGAGAGATATGAGTTTAGTGCCATTGTATTGCCTGTATGGTGATTGTTACTGTATAATGTCTCTGTTCCTTTCTGGTAATACTTTTAGGGTCTCTCTTTGCTTAGAGGACCCCTTTCAATATTTCCTGTAGAGCTGGTTTGGTGTTTACAAACTCTTTCAGTTTTTGTTTGTCCTGGAAGCTTTTAATCTCTCCTTCTATTTTCAATGATAACCTAGCTGGATAAAGTATTCTTGGCTGCATGTTTTTCTCGTTTAGTGCTCTGAATATATCATGCCAGTTCTTTCTGGCCTGCCAGGTCTCTGTGGATAAGTCTCCTGCCAATCTAATATTTTTACCATTGTACGTTACAGACTTCTTGTCCCGTGCTGCTTTCAGGATTTTCTCTTTGTCGCTAAGACTTGTAAATTTTACTATTAGATGGCGGGGTGTGAGCCGATTCCTATTGATTTTGAGAGGTGTTCTCTGGGCCTCCTGGATTTTGATGCTTGTTCCCCTTGCTATATTAGGGAAATTCTCTACAATAATCCTCTCCAGTATACCTTCTGCTCCTATTTGTCTTTCTTCTTCTTCTGGAATCCCAATTATTCTAATGTTGTTTCGTCTTATGGCATCACTTATCTCTCGAATTCTCCCCTCGTGGTCCAGTAGTTGATTGTCTCTCTTTTGGTCTGCTTCTTTATTCCCTGCCATTTGGTGTTCTATATCACTAATTCTGTCTTCTGCCTCATTTATCCTAGCAGTAAGAGCCTCCATTTTTGATTGCACCTCATTAATAGCTTTTTTTATTTCAACTTGATTAGACTTTAGTTCTTTTATTTCTCCAGAAAGGGTTTTTATTTCTCCTGACAGGGTTTCTCTAATATCTTCCATGCCTTTTTCGAGCCCGGCCAGAACCTTGAGAATCGTCATCCTGAATTCCAGATCTGACATATTACCAATGTCTGTATTGATTAGGTCCCTAGCCTTCGGTCCTGTCTCCTGCTCTTTTTTTTGTGGTGAGTTTTTCCGCCCTGTCATTTTGTCCAGATAAGAATCCGCTGTTCTCCTTGTTAAGTGAACTTGGTCTTGGCTGGATTTCTTTGATCTTCTGGGGGAGGGGCCTGTTGTAGTGATTCTCAGGTGTCTTTGCCCCAGGCGGAGTTGCACCGCCCTTACCAGGGGCCGGGCTAAGTAATCCTCTCAGGTTTGCTTCCAGGAGCTTTTGTTCCCTGAACACGCTTTCTGTAGAGTTCTGGAGGACGGGAATGACAATGGCAGCCTCCCAATCTCCGGTTCAGAGGAGCCGAGAGCTAGGGGCCCCAGTCTTCAGTGTGCCTTCAAAGAAAAGCGTTTAATCCCTCCAGTCTCCCTAGCCCACGTTTGCGCTGGAGACTGCGCGCGCGCGCCCGCCTGCAGACACCGCGCGCCCGCAGACCCCACGGGCCCGCAGACCCCGCGGGCCGCCGACACCGCGGGCCCGCCGACACTGCGCGCGCCTGCAGACCGCGCGCGCCCGCAGACCGCGCTCAGAGAAAATCGTGCGTAAGCAGTCCCGTCTCACTGGCTTCTGGGAGTGCTCCGAGCTCACCCAGCCTGTGACCAAGCGTCTCTGTCTCTGGCAGAGTCCCACCTGGAGTCTCCGGAGCCCGTAGATCCCTGAGCTCTCCCGGGTCAGAGTCTCCCCGGATCTTGTGGGGACCCCTCGCTCAGAGCACCGGCCAGTGCCACAGAGCACCGGTCCGTGTCACAGACCACTAGGAAATCTCGGCTCTGTCTCCGCAGCCGACTTCCCCGCTCTAATACCTGTGAGCTCTGCGACACTCAGACACCCCCGATCCTTCTGTGACCCCGTGGGACCTGAGTCCACGTTGTCCCCGTGAGGTCTTCACCCCAATTTAGCCTCTGGAGCGATGTCCCTCCATGGAGCTGACTTTTAAAAGTTCTGATTTTGTGCTCCGCCGCTTGCCGGGAGCCGGCCCCTCCCCCTGGGGTCTATCTTCCCGTCGCGTTGGATTCACTTCTCCGCTGGTCCTACCTTTCAGAAAGTGGTCGATTTTCTGTTCCTAGAATTGTTGTTTTTCTTCTCTTCGATCTCCTGTTGGATTTGTAGGTGTTCGGAATGGTTTGATAGGCTATCTAGCTGATCTCCTGCTGGCTGATGTCGTCTCAGCCTCCTACTTCTCCGCCATCTTGGCTGGTGTCCTTATAAGAAAAGATAAGGACAAAGACACACACAGAGGGAAGACCATGTGAGAACACAGGAAGAAGCTGGCCATCTACCACCTGGGGAGACCAGCCTCCAGAGTTTGTGTTGTGTAAGCCAGCTGGGGTGTGGTTCTTTAGCAGTCTTAGCTAACTACTACAGAAGGTCAATCATGGGCAGTGGGAGGGAGCAGGGAATGGAAGGAGAGAGAACATACAAGAGCAAGGTCACAGCTGTGTGCGGCAGATGGCTCTGCGGTGTGGGCACCGTCCTCAGGGAAGCTTTATCCAGAGCCCTGGGCCCCTGAGACAGGACAAAGAAGGACAAACAAGTCTCAAACTCTAATCTCCCACTGGTCAGTGTTGCCCCTTGGGATGAAATTCCAGGTGACACATTGGGGAGCACTGAGCAGGACCTACGTCCCTGGTGTCATAGAGAAACCCGTTGAGGTGACAGAGATGCTTGGCACTGGCTGGGGGAGGCACTGCCCCCGAGCCTCTGGGAACGGCTGGGAGCCCCTTCTGAGTGGCAGGAGCAGGAATGAATGAGACTAATCTGGTTCCTCTGGCACCAAGAGGCTTCTTGAACAGGACGTGGGGAAGCAGGGAGGCACAAGTGACAGCAGCTGGGGTTTGGGAGCCCAGTGCATGCAGCAAAGGTTGCTGGGAGGTGGGTGAGAGGGGACCCCATGGCCAGAGCACCAGTCTTGGAAAGATAAGACATTTGGGTTCCATTGTGAAAATAATGAGTCATCATTAAAGCGAGCACTTCAAGCAAAGGGTGAGCATGACTGGGCTTGCACTCAGAGAGAGTTCTGGACTCAGAGTGTGGGAGACTCAGGGCCCACCCTAACAAAGAGGCAGGCTCATCCCAGGCCCCGAGGACCCAGTGGCTCTCCCAGCCCTTCTGTGGACCTCCCTCTGCTCTTTAGAAAGGCGAGCAGGTCGGAGTCAGCAGCCTGGCCTCAGTGCCACTTCTGTGGGATTTCCTGACCATGGGGAGCTGTCAGGGCAGGCTGGCAGCACACTCAGAAAGCTCTTGATTTCCTAGAAGCAAGAGGTGGAAAGGAGAGAATAGGGACTCACCCGTTCCTCAGGGGTCTGGTGGGGCAAAGATCATAAAATAATTTTGCCTTCATTTATTCCTTCTCTAGAAGAATCTCTCTCCAGGGGAGTTAGAGGACCCTTGAGCACCCTGTCCCCTCAAAATGCTGAATATTCCCCTTTCCCCTAGCCCTGTCCATTGAGAAGTACTGTCCCAAAGGGCTCAGAACCTGATGTCACTAACTTATTCCTTAGCGCACACATATTCCCTCTTTTGCTTCCTGAGCTTTGAGCCCCACCAGTCACTGGGAGGGAAATGGGAGGCAGTCCAAGGTCATGTCTGAGCGTGGTGGTTAGTGGGGAGGGTGTACTGGGAAAGGGACTGAAGAAGGGGCTTTAGGCCCCCAGAGAACAGACTGTCCCCAGGGAATCCTAGGGGGAAGAAGAGAGAGGGGAGGGAGCATCCAGGTCCGTTGTGGGGACACAGTGGTCAGAAGACTGACCCAGAATACTTACAACGAGCTGGGGGGCAGGTCTCCAGACCTCCAGGGAGTTCGTGGTGGGTGAGGCCAGGCCCTCAGACCCCCGGGGGGCCCTGCTCCTGAGGACGGCAGGATGTCCCACCTCCCTAAGGCTCTCACCTCAGATATATCCAGTGTCAGAGCTGCTGGGGGTTGGTTCCCATCAATGCAAAGCCAAGTCACACCCTTGTCCCCTGACCTGGTGACTCCTGGGCATGATACCCAGACCCAAATGTCCCTGCTGCCCTCTCCTTGCCCAGTGTCAAGACCCAGCCAGGCTGAGACTGCGAGCAGAGAAGACCTCTAGATTTGGCAGTAAAGACCCATAGATGGGCTTGAGGAGTTTCTTGAGGGGGGGTGGTGTGGAATGGATTCACACCACCTGACAGGACCCAGTCTCCTCTGTACATTTGTGACTCTCTCCAGGTTTCCACAGAAACAAAACAACACAACGCAACACCACCACACAACAAAGGAGCCTTAGGCAGACCTCTTCTAAATATCAGGTCCATCTATTTCAAATAAATGAGAAAAAAAAATATTTTGTCTTCAGGGTGGCACCGCAGCTGGGACAATCCTAAGATGACAGACAGAGGTAGTGGGGTAGTGGTGAGGAAGGCGGAGTTGCACTCCAGCAGGCAGCCTCCAAGGTAGCTGGGGGGATGTGTGTTCAGGAAAGAAGTCACGTTCCCAGTTCTTGAGGTTTCCATCTCGTGAAGCACCCATCACTTGTCCAGGACCAGGAACCTATTATTATGTGTCCCTTGTTATTTTTAGAATTTAAGATGATATTTTCCTATTTTAGTTAATGGCCTGAGAATGAGATTTTGGTTGTTTGCAATAAATTGCCTGATTTGGAAGTATTGGTGCAGAGGGACTCTATAATTTGGTCTTTTTTATGGCATAGGTTTTCTGTGTGGTTTTTTTCTCCCCCCCTCTCCTCCTGGTCTGGAGAGTTCCTTTAATCAGGTAGGGGGAGTGATTAATGACCGCATGGGCTGGGGTGCAGTCGGAGGCCTCTGCGTCCTCAGAAGGAGGAGACCAGGGATCATGGCTAGAGCACCATTGCAGGAAAGGAAATCCCGGGACTGCATTCTCTCCCCAGAAAGTGCATGCTTGCAATTAAAGCCCTGCCAAGTCCCACCCCAATGCAAATAGGGATGGCTGTAGTAATTGGTGGAATGTGCTCAAGGCTAGATCCTCAGATGTGCTGGCCCAAAGCCCCCTTTCTGGCCCAGAAAAGCAAAGGGGCGGGAAGGTAGAGATATTCCACCTCCTTCCCCCCCACCCCCTGCTCATTATTCCAAAAGGGAAATACTTAAAAACTTCAACCAACATTTTTAAGCTGTTATTATGTGCCAGGCATGAAATGGCAAAAGGAGGGGAGGCTATAAAAAGGGGTCCTATTTCATCACTGCTTCTGGGGAGTTCACAATTTAGTGGGAGAAGCCCATAAACAAATAATTACAATGAAAGATGGTAACAGTCCCATCAGGGAGCTCTGTTGGACCGTGTAGGAGCTCACCCACCTGGGAAGGAGGAAGGGGTGTTCCTGGTGGCATAATGAGGTGTGGAGGTGTGGGACATCCTGGTGCCTGAGGAGGTGAGCTGGTGGATGTGAGGCAGGGAATGGAGGCAGCACGGTGGGGCCAGGATGGGATAGCAGGGTGGGCCCAGAACAGCAAGGATTTCTAGGCCCCCATAAAGAGTTTGAATTTGCTTCTGCAGGCAATAGGGGCTCTTCTCCTGCAGGAGACTTGAAATGGAATTGCTATTTTTGTAGCTGCACATATCTCATTGCAAAGATCTGAAAGCCAAGCTCGTGTAGAGTCAGGATGGAACCCAAGTTATGTGGCTAATGAGTGCCAGGGCCTATTGTCCTGAGAGCAGCTCAACTCCGGGAGAATCTGGAGTTTCTCGGGCATGCTTTCGTTCTTAATTCATCCTCTCTCATTCTCTTTTAAAAAGGCAGACTTCCTTGTTATGTTCCTCACAGGTATTCTGAGTGCAGTTTCCTTCCACAAATCACTTTTTGAATTTGTCCCATCTTTACTCTGCTGGACATACTCTCTGAGAGTATTTTAAAAAATGCTCTAGCAACTGGACAGACAACAAACCAGGGAAGTTCTCCACATAACTCAAAATTTTCAAAGGATATGAAGAAGGAAAAGAAGAAGAAGAAGGAGAAGGAGAAGAAGAAGAAGGAGGAAGGGGAGGAGGGGGAGGGGGAAGAGGAAGGGGAAGGGGAGGAGGGGGAGGAGATGAGGAGGAGAGGACGAAGAAGGAGGAGAGGGAAGGGGAGGAGGAGGAGAAGAGGAAGAGGAGGAAGAAGGAGGAGGGGGAGGAGGAGGAGAAGAGGAATAATAATAATAATAAGAAGAAGAAGAAGAAGAAGAGAGTTCTCTAGCCTTCCTCTCTGTCTGGGACATTAACACCCGGATGTTCTTCCGAGGGTGTTTGATTCTGCGCTGAAGCTGTCAGAAGTCACCCTTGATAGGGTGGCGTGGTGCCCTGCCCCAGCAGTGGAGGCACAGACACTGAGCCCTCCCCACCTGAAATGTGCCTCCCCAGGCTCAGGTCGCAGCCTGGCTCCCTGCCTACCTGTCTCACCTGGGTGACAAGATCTCACAGGTCCCTTGTACAAGGACCCAGCGACAAGCCTCACTGTGGCCACTCTAGCAGGGAAAGGGCAAGCTCTTTGCCCTGCCGAAAGCTGGTTCCTCTCAGTGTCTGAGACGGTGAGAGCATCTCAGAAACACTTCTTTGATGCCCTTGAAGCCAGCCGATGCCTTCGTTCGGTCACACCTTCCTCTGCTTCCCCTTTGGAAAGCTGAAACTCTTCCAAACTGAAACATACATCATGGCCCAGAAGCTTCGCTCCTGTGTGTGCCTCCCACAGAACAAGTGCTTGTGGCCGCCGAAGGCCAATATGCTCATGGATTCTCGGTCCCTAGTAGCCCAACACTGGGGAGAACCCAAATGCCCAACAGCAGGAAAATGGACCAACAATTCATGGTGTGTCTGTATGAGAAGCCAAACACAGAGATGAAATGAAATAAATTACCCCAACGTGACCTGGATAAACCTCACAGACAACATACGGAGTAAGTGTGACACAAAATAGCGATTACTGCCTGATTCCATTTATATGAAGTGTACAAGCGAGGAAAACTCATGTAGGGCCTTACAATAGTCTTTCCAAGGGGGTCTTGGTGGGAGGGGAACAGGGGAGCCCCTGGGAGCTGGAGATGTTTTAGATTAAGGTCTGGGAAGTGGCTCCTGCCTCAGTTTCTTTCATTTTAAAATGGAATAATAAAATGTGACTTTGGGCTTTTAAGGAATAAGTGAGGAGATGGATGTGAGGGGTGTTTGCTGAGAAGTCAGTCTAGAGGGGCACAAGGTGAGGGCTTATTTCCTTCTCTCCTCTGGTCCTCAGTAGAAAGGACCTGGGATAGAATATGGAGTCCAGAAATCATGTAGAGGCCTGATTTCAGGAGGCATAGGCTCTGGGGGCTCTCACTGTTCCTTAGCCTGGAGAAGCCCAAGGCTGACTTTGTGCAGCATCATACTGTTTTGTAGCTGGGGAAGCCCAAGTTTTTTTGGTTTTGTTTTTGTTTTTTTAAGATTTTATTTATTTAATTGACAAAGAGAGAGAGACACATACAGTGAGAGAGGGAACACAAGCAGGGGGAGTGCGAGAGGGAGAGGCAGGCTTCTTGCTGAGCAGGGAGCCCGATGCGGGGCTCAATTCCACGATCCTGGGATCATGACCTGAGCTGAAGGCAGATATTTAACAACGGAACCATCCAAGTGCCCTCCAGATACTCTTATCAGCACCATCCTCCCTGACCTGTCCCTAGAACTCCCCACCAGAAGCTAAGGTAGTTCACATATGGGCAAATGGCCCATGTCTAGGGAAGGACCTCAAAGACTCTGGGCTCGCTCTAGAAGGAAGACAGAGTCTGGCTGGTCCCAGCGGCCATTTGCTCCCCTTGTAGCGTCAGCATCGACTTGGACAATTTAGATGGACTCCGGTCCACACTTTGAGATGCAGAGCTTTCTAGTGTTAGCCTCGATTTCAAATAAAGAATTTGAGGCTCAGGACGCATGGTTGGCTCAGTGGGTTAAAGCCCCTGCCTTCGGCTCAGGTCATGATCCCAGGTCGGCCCCGAGTCGGGCTCTCTGCTCAGCAGGGAGCCTGCTTCTCTTCCTCTCTCTGCCTGCTTCTCTGCCTGCCTCTCTGCTTACTTGTGATCTCTGTCTGTCAAATACATAAATAAAATCTTAAAAAAATAAATAACTCGAGGCTCAGTGATGTACAGTCACGCGACAAGAGAGGGACAGCCCTGAGATCCCGCCCGTAGAGTGACACCTTGCCAACTCTACAAAGCACGGTTACATTAGTTTTTTTAATATATGACTTGATGACCCTGCAGAGCTGCTGGATTTGTGATGTCCAGAGTCGTGTGGAGAGGGTGAAGATCTTGTTGGATGATGTGACTGGAGGCGCAGCAGCTAACTCTGCCCTCTGGGCGTCAGATGTCATCTGTCAGCTTTTACCTTGTGAGAAACCGCTCTGTAAGTTAGTGGCTTAAATGTTTATTATTGCTTACAAGTCTATTGGTTACTTGTGCAATTCCTTTTTTTTAAAGATCTTATTTATTCATTCATTCATTCATTTATTTATAGTATGAGCGGGGGAGGGGCAAATGGGAGATGGAGCGACAGAGTCTCTAGCAGGCTCTGCACCCGCAGGGCTGGATTTCTCGACCCTGAGATCATGACCTGAGCTGAAATCAAGAGGTGGGCACTCAACTGATGGAGACACCCAGGGCCCCCTTTCATGTGATTGAACTGCTCAGGTGATAGAAGCTGGGTGGGCTCATGTCTATTGTCAGCAGAAAGGTTGGGTGCGCCTGCTGATCTGGGAGGCCTCAGCTTCATGTTGGCTTCACATTCACGTTTAGGAACAAGGGAGATTGAACCATGGGCCTCTCCTAGTCCAGCAGGCGACCAGGGCTTGTTCATATGGTTGCTGCACCTTCCAGAAAGAGCAGAATCTTGTACCATGTGCTCGGGGCCCAGTGTGGAACCAACACACACCACTTGTGCCCTTGACCTAAGTAAGCATTAGACAAGCCAAGAAACCAAGAGGGAAAATACAACCCACCCCTCGATGGTGGATCCAGGAAGAACTTGTAGCTATTTAAAAATGGACTGTACCATGTGTTAGACATCATAGTCTCTGCAAACCTTCTTTGAGTCTTCATCTTACCTGATTCACAAACAACAAGGAGGACGGAGCACAGTGGTGCCCTCCCTTTTTGTTCCCTTTGTGAAAGTCAGGGAAACAAACTCACAACCAACCCCATGGCCCCAGGATTTCCCTTGAGGCATACGTCTTTCACTTTCCATTGAAAATGTTGAAAATGACATTTCCTTGGAACCAAATTACAAGCATAAATATGGGAGTTCAAATGGAATATCCAGTTTTCACAGCTGTATCTGTGCTAAATTAAAAAGGACAGAAAAACAAAGAGAAAGGGAAAAAAAAAAATGACCTGTGGCTTTTTGCAACAGCACGGAGGCACTGGGAAGGAATCTTTCCAGTACAACGCTGCCTGCCCAGAGACTCCATCATTTCCAGTCTGGTCTCTTTTAATTAATCATGGCTGGATTTCTGTACTTTTATTCTTGGGCTGTTTTATTTTCTTGTTCTAGTGCCCACATGAGCATCCTCTGGCAGTAAAACATCCAGGGAGAAGTTATAAAAACATGTCATCTTGGTTATAACATATGGCTAATTGATTTTTGAGAATCGCTTAATTGTACGACTTTAGTTAACTAAACAACAATGCCTGTTTTCACACCCCTGATATTAGCTCATACTATTTCATGACCTGCCCCTGCTGAGACACACTCCATATTTCTGACCGTAAATCTGGCCTCTGCCGAGGCTTGCATATTTGTTCCAGCTTTGTTGTGGGGGTTTTATTGCATTGGTTGCTTTTTTTCCTTTCTTTTTTCAATTTATAGTGAGCAATAAACATGGGGAAAATTTTAAGGGTAGAAAGGGTTTCCAATCCACGTGAGCTGAATTTTTAATTTCTTCCTTAAATAAAATAAGAAAAGGTGGCTTTCTTCCCTCCTTGGCCCACCAGGTATCTCTGTAGGCTCCACTTAAATGGTATGTGAGAGAAACCCGAGCTTGTGGCATTTTTTTAAACAAAGGTCTCTGAAAGCTCTGCCCAGTTAGATTAATTGCCTGGAAGTTTCACAGAGGTCTATGTCAGTTACAAGGAGGTTTTAATGTGGAAAAGTCCAGATGATAGGCGAGTGGGAAGAGGGGCTAGGAGAGGCTGTAGAGAGGAAAATAGTAGCATTGGAGACCAGCAGGGAAAACCTGTCTGGTGGAAAATAAGGAAGTGGGGAGGAAGACTGGGAGTACTTCCCCAGATCCCTAGATCGTGGTCTGAGCTACAAGGAAGAGGGGAACAAAGAGATCATATTCCCGTCTTATGCCTCTGGAAACTGCACAATTGACCCAAAGTCTGCCCACTATGTTATTATATAGCGTCAAGGTGCAAGATTCTTGTAAAAAGTCATAAGCTGGGATGTGGGGAATAACCTTGGGTTTCCATTGCTCTACTGGAGGCTACTAACTTTTAAATTTTCTTTCTTCTCATGAGGGAAGCCCAGAGTAATCATGCAGTCTATAATAGTACCTTGAAACCTCCATGCCTCTTACTGTGTGATAGAACATATTCTAAGGGCTTTGCAGATTTAATTCCTTAAAGCCTCCCGAGGCCCCCGTGACTCAGGTGCTATTATCACCCCACTTCATAGACAAAACTACCGAGGCACACTGAGTTGAGTGACCTGCATGGTTGCCAAGGTGCTATGTGGTGGAGCTGGGCCTGACTCTAGCTTTTAGCCTGGTAAGCTCTTTGCTACTTTGTCTCCATGTTTGGATGGTTCTCAGATAAAGGCTTCAGCGAATCCCTGGGCGCTGGGCCCATGTAGTCACCAGGGTGAGGGATCCACTGGGGCTGGTTCCCAAGGTGGTGTGTATGGCTCTGATTTCCTTTTCTTGCGTTGTTGTGTCGGCCAGCACTGCCGGGGTGATGCTGAGCGTCAGTAGTGAGAGGGGACATCCTTGCCCCATTCCCAGTGTCGGGAAGAAAGCATTCAGCCTTTTGCTATCAAGTATGATGCTAGCTGTAGGTTTTTGTTGGTACTCTGTCAAATTGAGGAAGTTCCCCTCTACTACTTTTCCGAGAGGTTTTAGCATAAATGGGCCTTGAGCTCTGTCAAATGTTTCTTCTGCATCCATTGATATGATTATGTGATTTTCCCCTTCATTAATATGGTAAATTACACTTCATTAATATGGTAGATTATTGATTTCTCAATATAGGACTAGCCTTGCATCCTCAGAATAAGCCCCACCTGCTGATCGTACAAATTCTTAACTATATATATTACCGAATTCCACTTGCTAATACTTTGTTCAGGCTTTCTACAATGGCAAGAGAAGGAAAGGAAAACTGAAGCGGGGGTTTTTACCTGAGTCAGGTGCAAACATGGGATGGCCTGAAGTTTCTGGTTGTCTGACCTCTTCCCTACCAGGTCCTACAGAGGAGCCTCACCATGCGCTGTGCCCACAGGGCTGGACTGGATGGTGAATGAAAACAGAACGAGGGGGCCAAAGCTGGGTGTTCTCATCCGGGCCATTTCATTCCCACAAAACCAAACAAAAAATTCCAAGGGTTTGTGTGGTTTCTCAAGGGAAGGTATGGACCACAGGGGCCCCGGGATGGCAAAATGTCAAGCAAAACTCAGGGAAAAACCAAGGGAGGCCACTTTCCTTACCTTTAGCAGGGGCCCTATTCCAGAAAAACTTTCCTTCTGCCTCAGTAGGGCCATGCTTCCTGCCTTCTGGTGACACAGGCCTTGCTGTGTCCTTTTGGCCTAATTCTCTGTGCTGACCCCTGTATTGGTCACCTTTCTACCACCTGGGGTGAGCGCATACTATAACTTCTAAATCAAGAATGTGGCACTTTTGAAAGTAGTTGTCCCAAAACAACAGGCCTCAACTGGAATTATTTTGGGCAAACATATATATAATCGACTTCCTCATACTAGTACTCAGGAACCTGGGCTCTGGATTGTTAAGGCAAGAGCTCATTCCCCACCATGGTGGGCACTCCAGTTCTGCCTGCACCCTGCCCTAGCGGACCGTATCCCACCCTTCCCCCTTCTTCCAGAAGCCCCCACTGCAGGTTTGCTCTAGAATCTCTAACAGTGAGTTGAACCCCCACCTCACTGCAGAATCCCAAAGGCCATCAACTCCTCCCTTCGCAGATGGGACTGTGACATGCTGGGGCCTTGTTGCTGGCTGTGGTGTTACATGGCCTCCTGTCATTGTTTGGATTTTACTTCCAGCGATTCACTATGTCTTTACCTCTCCCTGTGCAGATCCGTCTGGCACATGTACACACACTCACTGCCTCTTGGAGACCTACTTCTTCCTAGCGATGATACAGCGGGTGGATTGAATGAGCCTCCACCGAGCAGAAAACTGAGGGTTCTCAGCAAACCAAGATGCAGCCTCGCTCTTCGACCCCCTATTTACATCCTCTGTGCCCAGATGTATATTTAAGAGGTTAGATCATGAGGCTCAGAGAGATTAAGGAGGCAAGTTTCCACAGCCTCTTGGAAGCAGCCTTAGGGTGGGAAGCCAGGTGGAGCCAGTTTCGCTCTCCCTGCGAGATAATGGTCCAGAACGTCCTGGGTAGTGACAGCAGGGATGCACACAGGTCTTTGTACCCTCAGGCTTATAGCAGCACTGTTTGCAATAGCCAAAAGATGGAAACCACCCCCAAAAGGAGGCCAGGTGGGAGGTGAGACCAGAGGGGTTGAGTGTAGCTGGCTCAGGGTCCGAGTGTGAGGGAGAGCCTGCAGTGACTGAGAGCAGGGCTGGGGCATTGGGGAGCGTTCTTAAGTGGCCTCTCTGCTGCTGCTTTAGGAGCAGGCCGGAGAGAGGGCCATGAGGGAGGAGAGCCATTGCAGGCTCATTCAAGAACACTTCTAGAGAGGGTGACTTGACCCTGCTGGGAACCAGGGGAGCAAGGATACACAGTTGAATTCTGGATATATTTTGAAGATGGAGCATACGTGGTTTTGCTGAGACTGGACGTGGAGAAATACCGAGGAGCTGGGCCAGCTGGTGGCTGGCCACCTCCACAGCTGGGGCTAGCGCTCACTCAGGACGCCTGTTCACCTTCCCAGGGAGATGTCCCACTGGCTGTCAACATTGTCTGGAGCTCGGAAGACATGTTTAGGCTGGGTGTATTAGCTTAAGAATCATTGTTGGTGGCCTTTATTTTTTTGCCTATTATTTATTTATCATTTATCATTATTATTATTATTATTTTTTTTTTGAGAGAGAAAAAGAGCGTGTGAGTGGGGAGGGGCAAAGGGAGAGGGAGAAAGAGAATCCCAGGCAGGCTCCACACTGAGCGTGAAGCCCGTGGGGGAGGCGGGGCTCAATGTCACAACCCTCAGATCATGACCTGAGCCAAAATCAAGACTTGGGCACACAACTGACTGGACCAGCCACCCAGGCGCTCCTGTTTCTGGCCTTTAAAGTCATATCTGTGAGGTGACCCAGTGGATGAGTGTAGATGGAATGTGGCTGCATATGGAGACATTTGGAATAGCTGGACCTCAGGAAAGTCCCATCTTCTAAGATTCTAGAGTCTTCCCTGATGGAAGTGGAGATCCTCAAATCTCCTGTTACTATGGGAGGCAACTCCACGGGGTCTCATTCTGGGATCATCTTTTCCTAAAAGAGAATCCTTTTTCTTGTATGTGTCCCTCTGCCCTCTCTGGTGTTTCTGTCTGAGTCCCTGCCCATGCTGTGCTGATGGATTCGTAAGGTTGGGTTGGCTCACTGATGTGGCTCGGACACCAATGTGCTATGTTCTAGGAAGGCTGATCTAAGACACAGGACGGTTTAAAAACTCATCAGGGATTGCTCTTATGCTCAGAGGAAACTCCTGCGTATTTTCTTACTTGCTTCTTCACCCTCTTGCTGGCTTTCCTACAAGGGCTTTCCCTTGTCGGTTTTTATTTAATAGAGGACAGCTTCACCTGATTCTGTGTGGGAATTTTCATGTTGTGAGAAATGATCTTTCATATAAAGAAGATTCAGCACGTTAAGATCACGGACAGCCCCATATAGGAAAAAAAAGGCAACACTCTATGAGTTTTGTTTCTGAGGCCTCTGGGACCATACATCAGCAGTAGAATCAATAGAATTAGCTTTCCTGCCAGCTGCTTCAGACCTGGATATGGTCTTCTGGAAAATCTGAGCTGGGTTTTCATGTGGCTAAAATTTCTCATATTGTGGCTCCAGTAATATTTTCATCTATGATCTTTGTTGATTCTGTGTCCAGCACTGACTCCCTGAAGGATTTCTGGCGAATCATCAGACCTCCCAGGCTCCAGGGAGAGGCAGGAGCTGTAGCAGCGTCAGTGCAAATGTCCCCATGTCTGCTCAGCAGACTTGCTGGTCCTTCAGGCCCATCAGTTGAAATTAGTTCAGCTGTAACCTGCAAATACCTCTGAAAGTTGAAGACACCCCAGCAAGTACTGCTGGGCAGTGTCTCCAGTCTTGGCAAGCCAACCCATCACTGCCCTCCTTCTACTATTCTACTTCCTGCCCACCATCCTCTGTAAAAGGCCCCAAGAGCAAGTCAACCCAGAGGTGTTCAGGAAAATAGCCCCAATCCGTGGGTCAGGGGCAATCCTCCTTTAAGGACAAGGAGAAAATGGATCCTCAGTCTTCCTTTACTTCTCCTCCCTTATGCACACCCCCCTCCTGCCGGGAGGTCTAGGACATCATGCTCCAATCGTGCAGCAGGACCTATGCTGGAGGAGCTGGGTTCTAGAAGGGCTCTTCCTCCTGACAACAGAGCTGATACCTGGCAACAGACCAGCTGTTGATTCTGGAAAGACACAGGCAGGTCAGAGGGGTATGGAGATAGCTGGGTGTCCCTCCAGACCACTGAAGTCAACGATGTGAAATGTTTAAAAAATAAAAAGGGCTCAGAAATGTGGACCACTCTGCACTCTGGGAACATGCAGTAGCTGAGAGCGTCTCGGAATGCTGTGCCCCACTATTCTCATGCTGAGCAGTCCAGAAAACTGTCTTCTCTAATCTCGTCCTTGTCATCAGCAAAGTGGGCACAGTAACTGCTTATCTCATCGGAATGTGGCAAAGAAACCAAACTGAAATGATCACAAGACATTAAGTTTATAAAGTGCTATATACAACAAATACAGAAATAAATACAGAAGTACATGTCTTTTTTCTGGAAAGCCTGTTATTTTTGTAGACTAAGGAAAGACTTCCGGTCTCGGTGAAGACTGGGTCATTTGACGCACACTCCACGCTGTCAAGTTCATTTACAAACTTCTCCTCCCAGGTTTGTAGATTGAAGAGGTTAGCTGAAACCTGTCTGTTAAACTGCAATATATTAACAGTTAAACGTCCCAACAGAGTACATTGCCTTTATTTATTTATTTATTTATTTATTTAATGTGGACATTTTGCTCGGATTTTAATTCCCTTTGACCTATGAGCCATTTTAGCCCTTCTGGCTTTAATTACGTCTGTCTCTGATTAATCCCTTGGTGTTCCTCACCTTCTCTGCTGTCTCTAGCAGAATAGGCCGCAAAGTACAAATGCCTTTTGGGGTGTTTACTAATTTAACTGGTCCCAAATGTAGAGGAGAGAGACTTTCAGGGGTTTAGTTCTGGAATTTGCACTTATCAGAATTTCCTAACTTGTTTCTCTGTGTCTTCAATGAAACCTTTGGGAAGTGCTTTGTCATTTTATTTTTCTGCAATCAAATGTTTCTCTAGATTTCTCCTGTTTCTGTCAATAAAAACTCCATCTTGCTCAGAAACAATACAAATCATATGTTTAATTAGTAGGCCCTGTGTTTCAGCCTTATCTTCTCCTAAGGATTTTGGTTAATATCTGTCTGTGCCTTGTAATCCAGCATTGCTAGAGGCCTCTGGCTTCCTTGCAGCCTGAGTTCTGCCCTCCTCCCCCACAACCACCGAGCAGAGGGACAACAGGCTGGGGGCTAAGGGTGTGAGGCCTTGGGTATAGACTTTAGCTTGGATACCAAGTCTATATTTAATTCTGGGCAAGAATTTCAAGGTGTTTTTTTTTTTAATCAATAAGACTGAATGAAGCTATTCATGTAAAAAACAAAAAATGAAAAGGACTGTTCAGAAAGGGTTTCACACATATATTCATATGCACACATGCATAGGTTTGAGAACACAAAATCAGTGTCTATGTGTGGTTTTGTATGGGTGGTGAGGTAGGAGATAACCCAGCTCCAAAATTCTTTGAATTTGTCCAGAAGCTCTCTCTGCCTCTCTTTGTGTCTCTGTGTGTCTCTCTGTCCCCTCCTTCTCTGCCTCTTTCTTTCTCTCTTCCTTCCCTCTCTCCATTTCTGTCTCTCTCTCCATTCTCAACCTGTCCCCTCCCAATGAACACATAGCTTTGAAACATTGATATAAAAAGTTAAATGATCAATTGCATTAGAGGCTTAATTTGTTATTGTTTACAGATGTTAAACTTAAGGAATTTGATAGTAACATTTATTTAATTTATATGCATTTGCTTAAGAGTGAATCCATGTGATTATGATGTATTACTATTACATCAATGTTACCTGTCTACCAATGACCATCTATCCATGACTTTATCAAGAATTACATTACAGCCATTAAATAATTTTTATGATATTTTAATTCTCAAATATTTTTACTATTGCTCATTACAGATTATTTCTGAAAGCAAACTTTCAAATACCTTGTCATATCTATGTGTCATGGTATTATAAAACAATTATATATATGTATATATATATATAGACACATACATACAAAGGGTAGCCCTTTTTAGGTCTCTTATTTTGTTGTGGCAGTTGTGTAGAATTTACAATCAAAATGGATATGTCTAATGTCTAATATCTATTTCAGGGATATTGTGGTTCGACAATTTCAGGGAAATGCAGTTCGAAAATTACATATACATCCATGTAACCACCATTCAAACCAAGAGAGAGAACATCTCTATCACCTTAAAAGGTGCCCTCATGCTCCTTTCCAGTCAATCCAGAGGCAATCACTTTCTGATTTCAATATCTATAGATTCATTTTGTCCATTATGTGGTTTTACATACATGGGATTGCTCAGTATATACCAGTTTGTGGTTTGACTTCATGTATCAACATCATGTTTTTAAGATTAATCCATGTTGTTGTTGCCTGAATAATCAGTGGTTTATTCGTATTTGTGAACACACACACAAGCACAATGTCATTTTTCAATCATGAGCATGAGCATGGGACACTTCTTGGGTCTTCTTCTGTTTCTGCAAATAATGTTTTAAATTTTCAGCATAGAAGTCTTACTATATTTTATTAGATGTATTATTACCTATTTGATGTTTTTAAATGGTGTTTTTATTTCATTTTAAAAATTGTTTGCTGCTGGTATATGGGAATATAGATACTTTAGTCTATCGGCCCTCTATCCTGTGGCTGCGTGGAATTCGCTTATGTATTCTAGCAGTTTCTTACACATTCAACAGGATTTTCTGTGCACACAATTGTCACCTGTAAATAGTGACAGTTCCCTTTTTCTTTTCTAATCTTTGTGTCTTTCTTTTTTCTTGCTAGGACTTCCAGTATAGTAATGTTGAATAGGGGGAGGAGCAAGATGGCAGAGGAGTAGGAGACCTAAATTTCATCTGGCCCCAGGAAGTCAGGTAGGTAGTTACCAAACCATTCTGAACACCTACAAACTGAACAGGAGATTGAATAATGTTAAATAGAAGAGGTATGAGTGGATGTCCTTATCTTGTGTCTTATCCCAGGGAGAAAGTGTTGCATTTTATCAATAGTACAATAGTAGATGTAGGCTTTTCATACATGCCTTTTATTTAATTGAAAGACTTCTTTTTTATTCCTAGTATATGGAGAGATTTGTTCATAAGTGGGCATTTGCTGCCTATATATTTTCAATTATTACCTCTCATTTCCTATAAGGGAGGGCCTTGACTCCCATTGTACCAGGTGTCTACCTTGTTCATATAGATATGCCTCTGATCAAGACCTTAATCCTACTATTTTCACTGATGTTAGCAGAGCCTAAAAGTCCCAAAGTTTTTTGACATGAACAACTGTTAAGCTAAACACTGCCCACTCCGTGTAGTTATTTTTTGAAGCTAGATATCAGACTTGTTCAAGCTGGCATTAATCATTTACCAGTTCTTTCTACTCCATCCAGTTTTCATTCTTTCACAAAGATACCACTGGAATTTAATGAAATATCTCACTATCATGTGAACCAAAATCCAGTAATCAAGCTTAAAGTCAAGGAAATTAGTTCATTCTAGCCTATTGTCTAGGGTCAGTCACTTTTCTGAGAGTTAACAGGTAATATGTATCATAGAATTTTACAATAAGAGCCATTTTATAGTCCTGCATTTTTACTTTTGAAACGTATATGAAAACCCAAGAAGTTAAATAAAAACGCTGTGATTTTAAATCTGTAGGAAATAACAAAAAGAACTTAAGTCATATTTTTTTTCCATTAAAAGAAGACACATTTTCTTGCTCTGCCCCCTTTAAACATCTAAAAGCAATAACAACCCTATCACAGTACCTATCGGACCCAATGTGGACTTGAAACATAATTTTCTACTAACCAATTCAGGGCTTCTTGCAGAAATTATTGGTTCCAGGTTTGGAAGAGGAAATAAAAAGTTAAGTTTTTTTGTTTTTGCAACGTGAAGAACACCTACTGGCCTGATTTGAGCACCAAAATTAATAATACTGCAATGGATTGAAATTCAGTATTGTGTTTAAAATGTTTCTATGTTCTAATCACATTTTTTTAATAAAGCAAAATGTTCATTGGTCACATTTCAATATTGCAGCTCACTACTTCATTATTCTGAAAAATTTATCATTAAAGGAGAAGATTCAAACATTTATCCTGCATTTCCTATATAAACTATAACCAAGTGATTGCTTCTCTATAGAAGATGCCAGTTAATGCAAATAGAAGAAATGATAGGAACAGAATTTTATGACTCAATAACCCTTAATGAATAATGGATTTGGGCAATGATCATCCATGACTGCCAAAAACTTTCAGTGAGATTTTGGTGAGGAATGTTATAATAGCCATGTAAGAATGACAATGATTGAAACTGCTAATCAATCCTAATATCACAAAAAGAAAGGCAATCAGACATTCTATGTTTTCTGATATGATGTAACAAGAGGTACACAGGAAATATTTTTTCCAAACAGCTTGAACCAGTATACAATTAAGTCTCTAGACCTAGCAACAAGAAATGTGTTAAATGACCCCACAAGGATGTCAAATCTGGAATGTGGGAAAATTTATAGGAATTGACCGGCTTTCTTAAATAAATGAATGGTAAGAAAAAATAAGAGATGGAGTGCAAAATAAAAAAGCAGGGTGAGGAAGTAAGACTTGCAGGATACTGTGTGGACCTCATTAAGATTCTATCTCCTGTAAGTCAACTGTGAAAAGACATTTTTGGAACAATTAGGGAAATTTTTTTGGTAACAATTGCAGAAACTTGAACACTGACTAGACATTTGCTGATATTCAGGAATTATTGATAATTTTGTTAAGTAGGATAAAGACATGACAGTTACTTATTAAGTAGTTTTATCAGTGAGAGATTAAAAACAGAAGCAGTTCTCAATAAAAATATATCTGGAATTTGTTTGAGAATGTTCCAGTGTGTAATGGAATTAGTGAAAACAAACTGTATGGGAAGCATATAGGGTGGCCATATCATTTATCATAAAAACTGGAACACTTGAGAGTAAAGTTAGTGCTCTTCATAATTGTTCAGGCATAAACAGGCACAAGCAGGCTCTGGTCTTACATGCATGTCTGCTCAAGGCTGTGGAATGCAGTGCTCTGGTCTGGACACTTACATTCAAGTTTCTCATGAGGAAGTCCATGAGACAGTCCTCCCACAGAACAGCCTGAGATGTCTCGCTGTGGCTCAGATGGCATCTGATCGAAGGACAGGTTGTGTATGCTTTATGCACTGCTCTTAGCTTGGTCTCTTTCTTCCTGTATGTTCAGCTGAAATAGAGTTACCTTTGTCTTAGTGAGGAGACCTAATTAAGGAAGCCAAATCAATAGCAAAGACTTCTTGTTCACCTCAGGCTAATGGGAGTCTGATCTTGGCCATTGGCCCTATACTGACAAACAATATCTCTTAGAATGCAAGGACACCAGAGGAAAGCTGCTCCTGGTCCTAATGAAGAGGAAGGAAGAATAGGGCAGCAGTGAAATGTCTCTAGGTCTTGTCTTTGATATGAAGAAACTCAAAGTATCCAGGAACTTTATTATTCATTCATTTTGTGTTCACTTCACAAATTTTATTGAACCTTCACTACATGCTGGGTTCTGGCCTAGGATGTAAGAAAAGTGACACAATTAGAGACTCAGTTCCTGTTCGCAAAGAGCCTGTGATCTGGTGGGGCAGATAGACAAATACATAGACCATTTCCTGTCAGGATTGTGAACTTAGAGACATACACTTCATTAATTCATCCAAACCATACTCTTGAGTATCTATGGCAAGTTGAACATTATTTTCAACACAGAAGAAACAGTTTTGGGCAAGGTGACCACTCCCTTTCTCCTCAGTAAGATTAACATCAAGCTTGAGTGGCCAGAAAGGTCTGCACAAGTTAGTGAATTCTGGGCCACATCTTGAAGGAGAAGGAGGAGGTGACCAGAGGGACAGAATGAGGGCCATGCATTCAAGCAGAGAGAACAACACAGGCCAGGGGATAGAGTCAGAGACAAGCCAGTGCAAATGTCAGAGGAGGAAAAACTAAATTATCACCCCTGGGTGGTTTTTAGCCTTTCAGCTAACAGCCAAATGTGCTAATTGATTGCTTTATGAGCTGATTATCCATGGACACCAGCTTCTTTCATTGAGTTACATACAGGCCCAGTTTCCATTTCTACTGAAACTCATGTCTAACTCTTGTGCCTCCCACAGTCTGGGAAAGGAGTCAGGAAGATTAAAACATGCCTAGGCAATGCTGGACTTCCCACCAAGCTGGCCCAAGCCCTTTAGTTGGCATTGTCTCCAGGGATATTTTTCCAGGCTGTTCTCGGGCATCAGGGAAATCTAAACATCTTTATAGGAAAAAAATTCTTACTAATAAAATAGGAATTATTGTCAATAGCACAATCTTAGACACCAGAGTTCATCCACAACTATCGAGGAACTCTGCAGATGGGCTTCCAATTTTAAAAACATTGTTTAAAGCATAGATATTAGAGCTTGGAATGAGCTGGAAGGGAGGTCTTGCATTTTATGGCAAACTCTGTAGGTCACTAAGGGTGACAGACACTAAGTGGCCCCACTGGAATCCATCACTTCCACCCCATTACTCCTTCTGTGACTTGTTTTTCTACCATTTGTTCCCCAGCTCCTTCCCAGGGGCTATCTGCCAACCTGGAAATGGTAAATCCAGTGGCATAATGATGATATTTCAACCTATGGAAAGAACTCAGAAGAAGACTATATTACCATATGCATGAATTTATATCTTCAGATCCAGGTTTTCATATCTTGTAGGTGTATAAAAACTATAAGCATGATCTCAGACCAAAGTTTTCCCTATTGGCACTGAGGAAACATAGGAATGTGACTGGTTCCAGTTTCTGCTCTGACATATAAAAAAGTCATCACTCCCGTCCTCACCACAAGCAAAAAGTTGAAGAAAAAAATCGATCTTCTTAGGTCCATTAGAGAATTTGAGATGGTAAGGACAAATGATGCTCCCAAAGTTGGAGAAAGAGGAAAATCACAACTTACTGGGAGCTGGGGATAGAGGATACTATATAATAAGAGGATTACAGGTTCAGACTTTATTCAAGAAGTTTCTAGGGAAACCCAAGGATAATAGTGTAGGTAAAACACAGAGACACTAGAAGAAAGTAAATCCTTAGACAGCTACTATTATAACAAAGAGTAAAACACAGAGTAACTCCTCATCAGAGAGAAATTGACTCTCACACTGTCAGCCACAATATCTATGATACAATACATAATATCTGGCTTTCAGCAAAAAAATTACAAGGCATGCTAAAAGGCAAGAATGAACACAATAGGAAGTGATCACACAAGCAATGGAACCAGACTCAAGTATGGCACAGATTTGGGAATTGTCAGAGCATGAATTTAAAATAAGAATGATTAATATGCTTAGGGCTCTAATGGAAAAAGAGGGCAACATGCAAGACAAATGGGTAATATAATAGGGGGGATGGAAATTTTAAGAAAAAATTCACAGCAAATTCTAGAAATCGATACACTCCAACAAAAAGAAGAATGCCTTTGATAGGCTCAACAGGAGGTTGGACATGGTCAAGGAAATAATTGGTGAGCTTGAAATATGTCAATAGAAACTTCCCAAACTGGAATGCAAAGGGAAACAAAAATGGTAATAAAAAAGGAACGAAATATCCAAGACCTGTGAGGCAAGTACGACAGGTACAGCATACACATAGTGGGAACACCAGAAAGAGAAGGAAGAAAGGAGCAAAGAAATATTTAAAGTAATAACAGCTGAAAAATTTCCAGAAGTAATGACAGATTCCAAACCACAGATCCAGGGAGTTCAGAGAACCCCAAGCAGGGTAAATACCAAAAAATGTATACTCTGGCATATCATATTCAAAGACAGAGAGAAAATCTTGAAAGAAACCAGAAGGAAAAACGCATTATCTCTAGAGGAAGAGAGATAAAAATTATATCAGGCTTCTCTTTAGAAACCACTCTTGTTTTTCTTCCGAATGAGATATTTGAAGTGTTTAAAAAAATCAGTCTGGAATTCTGAATTGGCAAAATTTTCCTTCAAAAGTGAAGGAGAAAAAAAGGCTTTTTCAGACAAACAAAATTTTGTCTTTAGGGCACTTGCATAAATGTTAAAAGAGTTTCTTCAGAGAGAAAATGATACAGGTCAGAAACTCAGATCTGTGTAAAAAAGAAAGAACATTAGAGAAGGAATAAGTGAAGGTAAAATAAAAACTTCTATTTAAAAATTTTTAATTGTTCTAACATAACTTCAAAATAATTATAGCAATAATGCATTGGGTGATTGTAACATAAAATAGAATTTAGGAAACAGTAATAAATATGGTAGATATTAATCCAACTATATCATGTTAAACATCAATGATCTAAATATACCACTTTGAAGACAGAAACACAGAATGGCTAAAAAACCCAAAAAACAGAAAAACGAGAAGAAACTATATGCTGTCTATAAGAAAACTTTTTTTCCCCAAGTTTTTATTTAAATTCCAGTTAGTTAACATACAGTGCAATATTAGTTTCAGGTGTAGAATTTAGTAATTCATCAGTTACATAAAACACCCTCATCACAAGTGCCCTCCTTAATCCTCATCACCCATTTAGCATCCCCCCCACCTCCCTTCCAGTAACCCCCAGTTTGTCCCCATATTTAAGAGTCTGTTCCTTGGTTTGCCTCTCTTCCCCCAACCCGGTAAGAAGTCTGTCTACTTTAAAAACAGGTACATGGGGGTGCCTTGGTGGCTCAGTCAGTTAAATGTCTGACTCTTGGTTTCAGCTCAGATCATGATCTTGGGGTCATGGGATGGAGCCCTGTGTTGGGTTCTGTGGTCAGTGGGGAGTATCCTTGGGATTCTCTCCCTCTATCTCTTCCCCTCCCCCACTCATAATCTCTCTTTCTCTCTCAAATAAGTAAGTAAATCTTTAAAAAAAACAAATGCAAAACCAGGTACAGGTAGATTAAAAGTAAGGGGATGGGAGAGATATACTATGCTAACAAAAATCAAAAGAAAGCTGGAGTGGCTAATTAATTTCAGGCAAACTGACCTAAGAATAAGGAAAATCATCAGGAGTAAGGAGAGACATTATGTAATGATAAAGGGTCAATTTTCCAAGAAGACCTACTACTCAACATGTATACACCTCACAACAGAGGGTCAAAAGACACGAGACTAAAGCTGGTAGAAGTGCAAGGAGAAACAGATGAATTCACTATTATGATTGGAGACTTCAACACCCCTTTATCAGTATTGAGAGATCCAGCAGGCAGAAAATCAATAAGAACATAGTTTAACTGAACAACACCATCAATTAACTGGATCTGATTGACATCTATAGACTCCTTCATCCAACAAGAGCAGAACCAACCTACTCAAGCTCATTAGGAACATTCATCAAGATAGACCACACTCTGGGCCATAAATCACATTGAAAAAACTTAAAAGTATAGAAATCATACAAGGTATGCTCTCAGACAACAGTGGGATTAACTAGAAAACAATAACAGAAAGACAGCTGGAAAATCTCAAAATATCTGGAGATAAAACAACCCTTCAAAATAACGTATGAGTTAAAGAGGAAATCTCAAGGGAGATTTAAAATATTTTCAACTAAATAAAAATATAACGTCAAAACTTGTGGGATGTGGCAAAGGAGCACTTAGAGGGAAATTTATAGCATCAAATGCATATATTAGAAAAGAAGCAGGATTTAAAATCAATAATTTTAGAAAACCAGCAAGAGAAGAGCAATACAAACCTAAAGCAACCAGAAGAAAGAATAAAAATTAGGGCAGAAATCAATCAAATTAGAAACTCAAAAATAACTGATAAAATCAACAATTATCAAAATCTAATTCTTTGAAAAGACTAGTAAAGTTTATAAACTTCTTGCCAGGTCAACCAAGAAAAAAGGTGAGAGACAAAATGCTAGTATGAGAAGTGGGAGAGGGACAATTACTAGGACCAGATGGGCAGAAAGAGGACGAAAAGGGAATATTATGAACAATTCTATACTCACAGATTTGATAACTTGGGTGAAATGAACCAATCCCTTAAAAGAATGCAGAAGACAAGAAATGGGGAAATGGCCTGATTATTTAAATAGGAAAAGCCAACAACCTAGCCTAAAAACTCTAAGATGCAAATTGCTGTCATTGATACAGTTCAAAACATTTTAGAGCATAAGTCAATTGGTACTTAACATTTGGAGTAAGAATGTGATGATGACAAAGGAGGAATATAGGTTCAGTAAGAGTAAATAATATCAGTCTGTACCCAAGGAGCAGAAGAAGCCTTTGAAAACTCAAGCCAGGTCTCTCCACTCCCCTCCAGACAAGCCTCTGGCAGTTCCTTTTTGCACACAGGACGGGGACTGGACTCTTCCAGGCTAGCTCACCTCTCCTTACCCCAGGCTGTTCTTTTTGTCAAATGGCTTTTTGTCAAATGGCTGACATTTGATGTCACCAGCTATACTGGCCACTCAGGTCCCTAGAGTGTCATGCTCTCCACTGGAGTCCTCTGCTAACTTCTTAGCTTCTGGATCTTGGCTCCTTATCACTTCCTCAGGGAAGAGTCCCTGTCTTAGGTGGGGCTCCTCCCCCACATCCGTATTCTTCTGATTTAAAAACAAAGAACACATTTGTCTGAGAGCAGTGATATGCGCCAAACCCTTCCACCATGGTACCATATCATATCCTCCAACCCTGTAAGGAGGGTTTGAGATCCTTCACCTTACAAAGGGACAGACGCATGTTTGGAGAAGTATGGTCACTGGCCAAGGTTATCTTAGGCTGGCAAGTGGCAGGGCCAGTATCCAAATCAGGCAGTTAGTACCTATACAGAAATGGAGACTGAAGACAAATTTAAGGAATACCTGTTGCCTCCACTCTGAAAAGGGAGGAACAGGTCTGTCTTGGTCGTCACTATGTCCCCATTGCCTGGCAAAGGCTCTTATTTAGAGAAACTGTACAGTGTAGCATTTCTAACTGGAAGAGGAGCACCCCTCCATCCCAGCCCTCATCTGCCTGTGCCTCCCTATCTTCAGTTTGACACTTTGGTTGGCATTGTCTGGCACACTGACCTGGGAGTCCTTGAGGGAGGGCGTCGAGCTGACTTTGTCATCAGTGTGCCGCCCACGGTGTCCAGCACAGAGCCAGGCATGAAACAGGCAGCTCAGTGAATGCTGATTTCAATGAACCAGCCCACTCTGAGCCCGCATATCTCTGCGGAACCCATCATTATTCCATTACCCCACCCAGTACTAGTGCTCAAATTAGGAACTTTGAGCCCCACACACCCGATGCAAAAGAGGACTCCACATACAAAAAAAGTCAGAATAACTCTAGCTTTAAAAAAAAAAAAAAGATATAACTACATAAGGAAAAAAATGAGAATGCCTTGGACTCTGTGTCTCATTTTTACAAATAACAAAAATCTAAGAAGTCTTAGGAATAATATATGAAGTATGTTCTTTCTTTTTTTCTTTTCTTTCTTTCCTTTCTTTTTCTCTCTTCTTTCTGTCTCTCCCTTTCTTACTTAATTTCTTTCTTTCTCAATTTCTTTCTTCCTGAATTCCTTCCTCCTTCCTTCCTTCCTTTTCTCAGAGAACACATTTATTATAAAATTAAAATTATAATTTTTTGTTGAAATAGAGCTGGCATACCGTGTTATATTAGACCCAGGTGTACAACTTAGTGATTTGACAACTCTGTACTAATGTAGCTACCACTGTCACCCTACAACATCAACTATTACAATACCATTGACTATATTCCCTGTACGAGGAAGTATGTTATTTTCAATACTACTTGTAGGGACACCTGGGTGGTTCAGTGGGTTAAAACTTCTGCCTTCGGCTCAGGTCATGATCCTAGGGTGCTGGGATTGAGTCCCGAATCGGGCTCCTAGCTCGGCGGGAGGCCTGCTTCCCTCTCTGCCTCTGCCTGCCACTTTGCCTGCTTGTGCTCTCTCTCTCTCTCTCTGGCAAATAAGTAAATGAATAAAATCTTGAAAAAATACTACTTATAGAAAAATGTATAACTGGTTTAGAAACCCTGCCTTAACATTTTGATTAATAGCTTAATCTCCACACAGAGGGAGGGGTTCAGGAGACAACCACCATACTGTCTTTTGACCCTCTCCATCAAAATTTTTATCAAGAAATGGAATGAATGCCTAGAAGGAATGTGTATGAAATTAAATATTAAGAAAAAATAGAATGAGAGGATCAGGATTCAAAATTACCCTATCAGGATTAAATTTAACAGGAACAAATATACAAGCCCTTGTGTTGGGGGTCTCTAAGACAACCCCCAACCCCAGTTTAGTGATTTGTTAGGAGGACTCAGAGGACTCAGTGTATTGTACTAACATCTATGATTTATTACAGTGAAAGGATACAAAGCACAATCAGCAAAAAGAAAAGGTTCATGGGCAAGTCCAGAGGAAACCAGCCCCAAGCTGCTAAGACCCCTCTCCTAGTGGAGTCTCACACGATATGCTTAGATGTAAGCAATGAACTGAGACAACATATGTTAAACATCTACTGGGGAGACTCATTAAGCAATCAGTGCCCAGAGTTTTTATGGAGGGCTGGCTATATAGGCACCTTCTGCTTAACATTCCAAAATTCCATGCTCCTGGAAGGAAAGAATGTGTTCACAGTTTTGTCACAGTGATTCATTCTTATCAGCAAGTGGGGTGAACCCTCTCCAAATCCAGCTCCTAAGACTCTGGTCAAGGGCTAACTCTGCAAACAGGCCTTTCTAAGGATAGCAGCCTCAGACTGGCTATGTTACCTGTTTTATACATTGCCCCTCACAAGATGAACACAAATTCATTACTCACAGGTACAAGTGTGGATAGTGACTGACAGGAGTTCAAATAACACAGATTAGATGATCTCACATCTGATTGATCCTCCACAAGTGTGGAGCTTTAAGTATGATGGGAAAAAACTTGGTTTTCGAATCAAAGATATTTGAGCTCAAGTAACACTTGACCACTTGAGATCCTTTTCAAGCTAATTAACTTGAATATCAACTTTCTTGTCTGTAAAATGGGATAATAATAATAGTAAGCTTAAGAGTTATGGTAGGGATTACAGATAAATTATATAAGGGATCTGACACTCAATAAATGGTAGCTATTATTATTAAGCTTAATATGAACCAAAATTATGATGTGACTGGTAAAAATTAATTCATATTTGGGCCTACTATGGCAGTTAGAAGCAGATTGTAATCAATATTTGGAAACTATTTCCAACACATGAGCCATTAAATTACTTAATGGCATAATACATACCAGGTAGAAATCTCTGGTGGCTGCTAAAGTCCAAAAGATCAGTAGAGTCCTTTGGATCTGTAAAAAGTATTCTTGATGTGGCACGGAGATGGTACCAGGAATCTTCAAAGGACACTAGCAAGGTAGAACATGAAATATAAAAAGCACACTGAAATATGACTCAAATTTAAAGCACTCTTTTAGGAAGATGAAGTGATAATTTTAAACCATTGAGTTCTGATGGGTAGAGTTAAGATAATTCCTTATAAATTACAGGAAGACACAGACTGGTGAAAGAAAGAAAGAAAGAGAGAGAGAGAGAGAGAAAGAAAGAGAAAAAGAAAGAAAATTTTTCTGACAACTAAGTTTGTCCAGCATAGGAATGGGAGACAACTGGAAGTTGTGAGTTCTGGTATATGTTCAAAGGGAAGTCAGGTGCAACAGCTGGCAAGAACACTGTAAAAGACATTCCTCTATGAAGGGGAATAAGGTTGTATTCAAGAATACAAGATTGATCCTTTATGTATGGTATAGAGAAAATCAGTCTTTGCCTGATCAGCATCTCTTTGTATTCTTTGATAGCAAAAGCATCCTAGTTTTCTAATTCCCATGGTCTGTCCATGAAGTTTAGCCCCAGGACTCCGTCCCTAGCAGTGGGGGAGCCATGTGATTCATACCTGACCATCTAGAGCACTGACTGCTTGTGATATATGGATTGGTTCAAGGGTGGGCACATGGGCCAAGACAGGACAATGAGAAACCTCCTAGGGTTCAGGATGGAGCTACTGGGAGATGTATATCCTTCTGGTCCACTGGGATTGCTAAGGAGGTAGCCTATAAGTTAGTCCTTTGGGACCAATTTGCCACCTGATAGAATAGCTCTACTAAGAATGCAGCCACCACAGAGGAAACAAAAACTAGTGTCCGAGACAGGAAATGGGAGAAACTGTCTTGATAATGTCTTTGAGACCCTAGACCCAGCCATTCTTTCCAGTTCTATGAACAAATAAAACCCCACTTTTTGCTTAAAGTGGTTTGAGTTCATTTTCTGTCAAATGCAACCAAATGAGCCTTAATAATATATGTATATTTTCTCTTAGTTGTCAAACAGATGTAGATATTTTATGACATGAAGTATATTTGCAAGCTTCTTCTTACTCCAAAGAGTATAGATGCCATTCATAAATACAGTAGGACTAGCTAAAGCTACTATTCAAAAATATATGCCAGAAAATCCTGCACAATTGTTAAAGCTGGGTTGCACATTTATCTTGCAGTCTCTTAGGAATCCATCAAAATGGAAAGAAGAACATTACTTATAACAACAGCCAGAGAAGACCAGTTGCAGTGTTCATGTAATACAATAATGCCTGGGGATGCTATGTATATCTCTGTTGGGTCTTGGTGAGGAGATCACATTCTCACCAGTCCCCTTAGAGCAAGAGCAATGAATAAATGCTACCCGTGGATCTTCATAACACGCTCACCCTAAATGGGGCATCACAGAAGAAAAAAGGGAAATGAGATCCCATCTGCACAATGTCAAAGCAACTTGGTGCATTTCAATATCTAGTCACTGAGGAAAGTCAACAACTCTGACAGACTGGCTTTGCTAAAAGGAAGAAGTGATCACACTTAGAAGACCACATGGGTCATCTGGCCCTCCAGCGGTATTCCCGGAGGTTAAGACCTCTATAGCTGGATGTGCAGGCTGATTCCTTGAGGTGGTCTTTCGGGTGAGGGATAAGTTCTGCTCGCCAATCTGGATACCCTGGCATGAGGCTACATCCCAGGAGGAAGCTGTGTCTTTTCCTCAATTGCTAAAAGTGCTATCTCCTCCAATTAGCCAAATCATGAAAAAGAACAAAGTTAGAGGTCTCACAGATGCTGATTTCAAAACTTAAAAGAAAGCTACAATGGTTCAAACATGTTGGCTCTGGAGAAAAAGAGACATAAAGATCAATGGGATAGAATAGGGAGCCCAGAAATAAACCTTTGTGTATAAGGTCATTTGATTTTTGTCAAGGAAGCCAAGATCATTGAAAAGGGGAAAGGACAGTCTTTTCAACAAATGATGTTGGAAAAATGGATATCCAAATGCAAAAGAAAGAAGTCAAATCCTTACTTTACAGCATATACAAAAGTTAACTCAACATGGAACAAAGACCTAATTGTAAGAGCTGAAACTACAAAATTCTTAGAAAAAACATGGGAAATCTTTATGGTATTGGATTTGGGGATGATTTCTTGGGTATGACACCAAAAACACAGGAGACAAAAGTAAGGTCAGATAAATTGGACTACATCAAAATTAAAAGCTTCTTTGCTACAAAAGGACAAAATCAACAGAGCGCAGGCAACCTGCAGAGTGGGAGAAAATATTTGCAAATCATGTATGTGTTTAATTCCAACATATATAAAGAATCCTACAACTCAACAACAAACCCTCTAAATAATCCAATTAAAATAAGCAAAAGATTTCAGTAGATTAATCTCCAAAGAAGATACACAGATGGCTAGTAAACCAATAAAAAGATGCTCAATATCCCTAATAATTCAGGAAGTGCAAATTAGAGCCACCTGACATACACTGGGAGAACTCTGTGAAAGAACAAAGCAAAACCAAACAATAAAAAATTCCAGAATATAACAAGTGTTGGCAAGGATGTGGAGAAACTGGAACCCTGTGTCTGTTAGTGGAAATGGAAAATGGTACAGCTGTTATGGAAAATGGTATGGCAGTCATCAAAAAAATAAAAATAGGATGACTGTATGGTTTAACAATCTCACTTCTGATTATATACCTAAAACAATCGTTGGCGGGTTCTTGAGGAGACTATTTTCACAGCAGTATTATTTGCAATAGCCAAAAGGTGGAAGCAACCCAAACATTTATCATTCATCCACAGATGAATGGGTAAACAAAATGTACAATATACATACAATGGAATATGATTCAGCCTTAAAAAGGAAGGGTATTCTGGCAGATATTACCACATGGCTGAAACTTGAGGACATGATGGTAAGTGAAATAAGCCAGTTACAGAATAACAAGTACTGTATAATTCTACTTCTACAAGATATCTAGAAGAGTCTAATTCATAGAAACAGAAAGTAGAATGGTGGCTGCTGCGGGCTGAGGGAGTAGATGGAGAAACGAGGAGCTATTTAATAGTCTAGTTTCAGCTTCCTAAGGTGAAGAAATTCTGGAAATTGGTTGCACCACAACATGAATAGACTTAACATTAGTGTACACTTAAAAATGGTTTAAGATGATAAATGTTATGTTACGCATTTTGCTATTATTTTTTAAAAAAAGGGTACAGTTTCCTTTCCAAACCATGCTTTTGCAGAGTTCTATCCACCCAGAGGGTCTTCTCTGTCTAGTTTGTACAGACGTGTCATGGACAGTAGCTATGGCTCTGAGCACATGTCTCACAATGACATTTTGGACAGATGTTGGAGAATAGGTTAAGGTTATAATAAAGATAGACTTGGAGCAAAACTGATGTATAACCCAAAGGAGATCTGATCCAAACATTCAAAAACACAAATGGTGGGCTGACTTATCTTGAGGAAAATTATAGTGTCTGCAGAGACTTGTTCCTGCAAAGAAGGCCATTCAGTCTTCACACAGAAGTACAACAGAGAAATACATTTTAGTAGGAGTGAGAAAACAGTCCTGACATGCCTGAGACACAGGACAAATAGGTTCAAGGCCTCCAAGTCCTGAACTGTAAAATGCAGCCACAGTGATTCTGATATGTTCTGAGTAAGTATTTGCAGTCACCTACCATGACTATAATATTTTCCAATAATTCACCTAGAAAATGATTGATTTTAAGTAATGCTATTTCTAATGAAACTTCCAGGATAAATTGGTTGCAAAAATATACATTCAGGTAACCAAATGGATTGACCTACAGAGCCCAAGTATTAGATAGGAGTCAATTAAATGTTGGCAGGTGGCTGATTTAGAGGTGAGAAGCACTGATCTTAATTCATTCTTAGATAAACAGTCTAGCAGGCTGTTGGACATCACCCAATTGATGACTATGCATGGAAGAATAGTTACAGTTTCTCTAAAAAGGCTTAGGTAAACCTTAAAGTGAAGGTGGGACAGAACACATAGCTCTTTCACCATATCATAAAATACTATCTTATTTCTAATATTCCCATAGAACACATTTGTTCCAGAGACATTGAGGACAGTTTTGTGTGCAAGTAATGCTGATTAGGGATTTGATACTAAATGGTCAATGGAAAGACTTTTTTGAAAGATATTGGTTCTGCCTCATTTTTCCATACATTTAAAACAATCCTGATCAAATATACCACATGATTGCTTTTTTAAAACCTAGCAAATAGAAAGAAATATGACTACCACTAGCTAAGAAATTGTTGCATAAGAAGAGTAAAGAGAGAATTTTGCCAGCAGATGTGAAAACATCCCACGGTTCAGAAACAGACACATGCATATTGATGGAGTTGAGTGTGAGGTTGAACAAGAGGTAAAAGATGCCTCAGTTATTTAGAAACTAGGATAACTTGGATAATCATTTGGAAAGAACAGAAGGAGCTGTAGGCCCCTATCTCATGCTGGATTTAATTCAAGCTGATTAAAGTTTTAAATATGAAACCTGAAAACGTTAGGTCCTAAAATAATATATTTGAGTCTTTATATAATCCTGAGGATGCAATGGCATTTCTAAACATTTCTCCAAAGGCAGAACCCTCAGAGGGTTTGAAAGCTTTGAAAGGCTTTAGATTTAAACTACACAGATCATCACGCATTCCTTGTAAATACCCCAGGAGCAGTTGCAAAATGAACTATGATTAGGACACAGAGGACAGACATTTCTATTGGTTGATAGGGACAGCAAATCCCTGAAACAAAAAACAAAGATCCATATCCATTGACTTTAATACAATCATGTATTTTTAGAAATAAAAATCATATCCACTCCCTTCCTCCCTAGTTCCTTCCAAAACTGCCCCCCGAAAAACAAACAAAGAAAAAAACCCCCAATAATCCTTACTACTTAAAAACTTGAAATGAAAACAACTTTATATCAAATTCTTGGTTTAAAGCAAAAATCAGAATTGAAACGGAAGGACCATCCGCTAGAGCACAAACCATTCCATCCGTGGGCTAGAGCCAGCATTATCATTGCCAGGATTATTTCACAATTTTCAAGGCTTTTAGTAAATCTTAATGCAAAATGGAAGTCAGGGCATATTTTTAATTTTTCCCTCTTCACATAATTAATGAAATTCCAAAGTGAACAAATCCTTTACAGGGGATGGCATGGGTTTGGATAGGGTGGGTCATTGGTTGATGTGGGTTTCAGAAGATTTGAGGCGAGGAGAAAGATGGGGTGTCTAAGCATATGAAAAAGAGGCAGAAGCCAAAACCTAGAGAATATGGTCACAGAGGGGCTGTGGTGAAGCTGGGAACCCCTTGTCCCCAGAGTCTATAGGGACCTATGGCCGTGACCTGTTCCCCATCCTCAGCACACATAGCTTTTTTTCCTCTTCCACCCCAATCATAGAATGAATGGCTACCTAGCATTTATCCATTTATCCAAGCCAAAAACCAAACCATGAGAATTCTTTTGATGAAGAGGCAAACAGGAAGGCTGAAACATTAGCACGTGGTTATCAGCACCCCAGGTCAAAGCCGCCTTCACTTAGAGGACTCTCTGCACACACTCACCTCCTAACCCAGATGTCATTCCAGAGGATGAAGAACAGGGAGGGTGACTTAGGGGCTTATCCCTTCTACCCGCTCCCCCGCCCAAGACTGTTTGAAGTAAAAGATCAGAATAAATTAGTTTGAACACACAGATGATTATTTTTCTCAGTCACCAGCTGCTGGGGCTCATGAAGGAAGCCAATTGAGTTATAGAAAAAGCGAGCAGTTGTAGTGATAAAAAAGGGTGAGCCTGCTACACGTGGACCCATCTCGGTGTTTTCCTCCTACATCTGCACAGGCTTCTATGCCCACATCTATGAAGACTGGTGCCTGAAATACTTTATGGCTTCTAGTATCAAACACTCAAGAGCTGTCTGTCTTGTCTTTTCTTTCTTCCCTCCAGCTTTATTGGAAATTGTCCCTCTTTTTCCAATGGAGCCGTGATTACCGTGCTTGAATCCAAGATCACCACCCTTCCCGTCCGATGACAACATCCCCTCTTGCCTTCCCACCCTTTAAAACCATGACTTACATGAAAACAATAGCTTCTGCCCAATCTATTAATGTCCCTTTTCCTACCTCCAAGATTTTGTGATTTTCACAGGGGTCAGGAGCTGCTCTGAGGTCCTGTTGCTCCCCAGTGGTCTGGGCACTGGCTGAGCATGGTTGGTAGGGATGGCAAGTGGGTAAGAGCCCCAAACACCCCAAGTAGTTGGAACTGCTGGAGACAGTTGTGCTCGCTCCAAGAGTGGAGCTCTCAGACTTTCCCCCAAGCCTGCTTTCTACTAATCAGATTGCTTTGGAACAATACCAGGGAATGGGGGAAATGGAGAATGTGTTTATCATTGGGCCTTAAAGCCTGTGCCAGAGTCCCAGAAATCCATCATCTGAGACGCACACAACCTGAGCAACACCTCCTCTTGGATGTCCCTCCTCGGTTGGGAGATTGGCAGGGGCATCTGCTTCTTTCTCTCTCTCTCTCCTGAGTTTTGCTCAAAGATGAGAGGACCCAGATGTGTGATCACCTTGAATAGGCAGACAGATTGCAGAATTTCCCCCAGGGAATGGAATCTTGGGGTTTGTTCATTTCATTCATGTATTCACTTCCCAGAAGTTATCTCTTCATGTACCTGGGGAATCAATAGGTTTTGGGTTTTCTTTTTGAGAAAGACCAGTCGATTTATGGGAAGAGAGATGGTTAAGGGCAGAAGGAAGTGGAGGCGTGTAGGAGGAACCTTGCGAGAGGAAAGCCCTCTGTTTTCTCTGCCAAGTGAAGGGACAGTGGGAAATGAGAGGGGACCACAGCTTCAGAAAGCTGTTTTAGCCCCATTACACATTCAGTAAGAAGAATGGATGTTACTGCATTCAGCTTCTGGCTCTTTCGTTTTCCAGAAGAAGGTTATTGTCCTGGGATAAGCAAACTTTGACTTTTGGAAATCGTTGACAAGGCACCTTTATCTGGATCTGCTTCTTTCTTATCAGACTTTGAATTTGAAAGAGCAAATTAATTAAAAGCAAGAGCTCAGGCTGCCTGGTGGAAATCGTAGTAAGAGGATGGATGAGATCATCAAGGACAATACTTGGGGGCTATCTATAGAAAAGTGAATGAAAGCATCAGATCTAGATTCTCAAGGATGGGGAAAGGAGGTGGAAGGCTAAGGCACAAAACTTTGAGATGGACTTACAGCATGTGAATAGAAAATCCCACCGGAGACAATTCTATAAGACACTGGGAAGAAAAAGAAGCCTTTATTTAACATCTTTTTTTTTTTTTTTCTTAAGGAAAAATATTTTTCTGTGCTGGTGGAAATATCTTATATCCATATTAATATAGTAGCCAAGAGCTGCATGTGGCTTTTGAGCATGTGAAATGTGGCTTATTGGCAAACCTGACCTAGCTGTGATGGGGAGATGGGCAGGGCTGGGCCAAAGCCTCCTATGGGCAATCGTATTTCAGTTGTTACCTTCAGTGTCCGTAGGGGCTCTCCAGAAGAAGGAATGAGAACAGTCCAGGAAAGGAAATCATTTGGGGTTCTGAAGGACCACTGTGACTGGAGGCAGAAGACAGCGAGGGACCTGTGGGCAGGAGAGAGTCACACAATGCCTGGAGCACACTCCAGAATTTTGGCACTTTATCCTAAGGGATTTTTGGTGGAGTTTGACTCTGAAAACATACACATGTTCTAAGAGTCTGCAGAACCACTGGGAGGAGCATATCTTCTTCCCCAGCTGCGGCTGCATGCAGGGATGATGGAGAGGTCAGCCAGGATTTGGGCAAGGACAATGTGGGGTAACAGTGGTGTCCATCTGTCCCAGCCAACTTGGTTTGACACTAAAACGAAGTTTAATTCCATGGAGCCTGCCTTATTTGGGGTTGCTGTAGACTCTTCCCAGCTGTGGTCTGCACTCGGGGTCATTACTTACTGAATGGCAATTCAATGGCCTTCAAAGACACAAGGGTGATGAAAGAGTGTGCATTTGTGGTGACAATTTTGCTACAAGTAACGCCCACAGAATCGGGTTTCCACACTTAAACTCAGTTCTGACTGAACAGAAGGCAGACATTGAACTATCTGGCATTTACCCACAGTGGGACAGCCAGGGGCCTGGCACCCCAGTGTCCGCGGAAGCCCCTGCTTCCTGGGACATCCTGCCCAGTTCCCACTGTAGAAACACAGATCTCAGAGATCCCGTGATCTCCACATCCACTCTTGGTTTTGTGAGGAAATCAGAAACCCTTGGATCTGTTCAGACTTCCAGATCTGCCCTGGGGAGGGAGAGCTGTAAGCACTCTAGTCTGCTGTCATAGCAGACCCTGTTAAATTTGCATTTCAACAACAAACTATTTTTTAGCTGAAGTATGAGACAGATTTATACTAAGAAAATTAGTTGACATGCAAATTTAACTGGACATTCTGTATGTTATTAGGCAACCCTTTGTGTGGGGGATGTCTCGTTGTCATGGGGGGGGTGGAAAAGGCTTCTGGGAAAGGTTTGGTGAGTGAACTGGCAGGTCTGGGCATAACTAGAGTGACTGGAGGGTTTTGCAATCTTGCAGCTCTGAAATAAAATGCCAAGGACTGGCAGCATTGTCGACAGACCCGGATAAGGAGTCCAGCAAGCCTCACTCTGAGCTTCCAACGTGGGGTGAGCTGATGTAAGTACCTTGATTTCTCTGAGACTCAGGATTCTCATTTACAGTGAGGACTAGGAAGTAATACCTGTTTGGAGTTGAAGTGATGACTGAAGATAACTTATGCAAATGATGTAGCATCTTATAAATATGAGAATTTAAAAAAATACAGTAGGACTGGTAAATATCCTCCCAAGGGAAGATTAATCATTGAAGAGACTAGGTCTCTGAGAGAACCGAAGGCCAGGTGAAGCCTGCTGGGCAGTTTGGGGAAGGCTGGAAGAGGCATCCTGGGTGCAGGATGGCCCCAGGAAATGTGGGAGTCACCTCTCGTTTGCCACTGTGGATTTTGACCTCTCTCAGGACAGGATGCTTCTTTCCTAAAATAAAGGAATTTCCTTAAGAGAGATTTATGGAAAGGAATGGAAGCTGGCACTTTTTAAAAAAAAATTAACATATAATGTATTAATT
Organism: Taxidea taxus jeffersonii; assembly: GCA_003697995.1. Lineage (NCBI taxonomy): Eukaryota > Metazoa > Chordata > Mammalia > Carnivora > Mustelidae > Taxidea > Taxidea taxus. The sequence goes on along the minus strand of RCUC01143001.1, from coordinate 11,928 downwards.
TGCTTCAGTGGTACAGGTTTATGAATCATCAGTCTTACACAATTCACAGCACTCACCATAGCACATACACTGCCCAGTGTCCATAACGCAGCCACACTATCCGGCCCTCCCCCCACCTCCTAGCAACCCTCATTTTGTTTCCTGAGATTAAGAGTCTCTTATAGTTTGTCACCCTCTCTGGTTTCATCGTGTTTCAATTTTTCCTTCCATTCCCCTCCATGACCCCCCACCATGCCTCTCAAATTCCTCTTATTAGAGAGATCATATGATAATTATCTTTCTCTGATTGACTTATTTCGTTTAGCATAATAGCCTCTAGTTCCATCCATGTTGTTGCAAATGGCAAGATTTTGTGGGGGCTTTTTGATGGCTGCATAGTATTCCGTTGTATATCTATATACCACCTTTTCTTTATCCATTCATCTGTTGATGGACATTTAGGTTTTTTCCATAGTTTGGCTATTGTGGACATTGCTGCTATGAACACTTGAGTGCATGTGCCACTTCAGATCACTACATTTGTATCTTTAGGGTATATATCCAGTAGTGTGATTGCTGGGTCATGAGGTAGCTCTATTTTTAACTTTTTCAGGAACCTCCATACTGTTTTCCAGAGTGGCTTGGTTGAGGTGAATAATCCTTTTAATGTACTGTTGGATCCTATTGGGTAGTATTTTGGTGAGAATTTTTGCATCTGTGTTCATCAGGGATATTGGTCTGAAATTCTCCTTTTAGATGGGCTCTTGGTCTGGTTTTGGGATCAAGGTAATGCTGGCCTCATAAAATGAGTTTGGAAGTTTTTTTTCCATTTCTATTTTTTTGGAACAGTTTCAGAAGAATAGGTATTAATTCTTCCTTAAATGCTTGGTAGAATTCCCCTGGGAAGCTGTCTGGCCTTGGACTCTTGTTTGTTGGGAGATTTTTGATGACTGCTTCAATCTTCTTACTGGTTATGGGTCTGTTCAGGTTTTCTATTTCTTCCTGGTGCAGTTTTGGTAGTTTATACATCTCTAGGAATGCATCCATTTCTTCCAGATTGTCAAATTTGCTGGCATATAGTTGCTCATAATATATTCTTATAATTGTTTTTATTTCTTTGGTGTTGGTTGTGATCTCTCCTCTTTCATTCATGATTTTATTAATTTGGGTCCTTTCTCTTTTCTTTTGGATAAGTCTGGCCAGTGGTATATCTATCTTATTGATTCTTTTAGAGTACCAGCTCCTAGTTTTGTTGATCTGTTCTACTGTTCCTTTAGTTCCTTTGATTGATTTCTGCTCTGATCTTTATTATTTCTCTTCTCCTGGTGGGCTTAGGCTTCCTTTGCTGTTCTTTCTCCAGTTCCTTTAGATGTAGGGTTAGGTTGTATATTTGAGACCTTTCTTGTTTCTTGAGAAAGGCTTATATTGCTATATACTTTCCACTCAGGACCGCCTTTGCTGTGTCCCGAAGATTTTGAACAGATGTGTTTTCATTTTCATTTGTTTCCATGAATGTTTTAAATTCTTCTTTAATTTCTTGGTTGACCCATTCATTCTTTAGTAGCATGCTCTTTAGCCTCCATGTATTTGAGTTCTTTCCAACTTTCCTCTTGTGATTGAGGTCTAGTTTCAAAGCTTTGTGGTCTGAAAATTTGCAGGGAATGATCCCAATCTTTTGGTGCCAATTGAGTCCTTATTGGTGAACCAGGCTGTGATCTAGTCTGGAGAATATTCCTTGTGAAGTAGAGAAGCATTCTCTTGCTTTAGGATGGAATGTTCTGAATAGATCTGTGATGCTCATCTGGTCTAATGTGTCATTTAAAGCCTTTATGTCCTTGTTGATCTTTTGCTTAGATGATCTGTCCATTTCAATGAGGGGGGTGTGAAAGTGTCCTACTATTATTGGATTATTGTTGATGTGTTTCTTTGATTTTGTTATTAATTGGCTTATGTAATTGGCTGCTCCCATGATAATGGCATAGATATTTAAAATTGTTAGATCTTCTTGTCAGATAGATCCTTTAAGTATGATATAGTGTCCTTCCTCATCTCTTATTATAGTCTTTGGCTTAAAATCTAATTTGTCTGATGTAAGAATTGCCCACCCAGCTTTCTTTTGATGTCCATTAGCATGGTAAATTGTTTTCTACACCCTCACTTTAAATATGGAGGTGTCTTTGGGTCTAAAATGAATCTCTTGCAGACAGCATATTGATGGTTTTTTTTTTTTTTTTTAAGATTTCATTCATTTATTTGACAGATCCCAAGTAGGCAGAGAGGCAGGCAGAGAGAGAGGAGGAAGCAGGCTCCCTGCCAAGCAGAGAACTTGATGTGGGGCTCAATCCCAGGACCCTGAGATCACGACCTGAGCTGAAGGCAGAGGCTTAACCCGCTGAGCCACCCAGGTGCCCCGGGTGTTGTTTTTTTTATCCTTTTGATACCCTGTGTCTTTTGATTGGGAGCATTTAGCTCATTTACATTCAGGGTAGCTATGGAAAGATATGAATTTAGTACCATTGTATTGCTTGTAAGGTAACTGTTACTGTATATTGTCTCTGTTCCTTTCTGGTGTGGTTACTTTTAGGTTCTCTTTTTCCTTAGAGGACCCCTTTTAATATTTCTTGGTTTGGTGTTTACAAATTCTTTTAATTTTTGTTTGTCATGGAAGATTTGTATCTCTCCTTCTATTTTCAATGGCAGCCTAGCTGGGTATAGTATTCTTGGCTGCATATTTTTCTCATTTAGCTCTGAATATATCATGCCTGTCCTTTCTGGCCTCCCAAGTCTCTGTGGGTAGCTCTGCTGCCAATCTAATATATCTACTCTCGTATGTTACAGACCTCTTGTCCCAAGTTGCTTTTAGGATTTTCTCTTTGTCACTGAGACTTGTAAGTTTTGCTATTAGATGATGTGGTGTGGACCTATTTTTATTGATATTGAGGGTATTTCTCTGTGCCTCCTGGATTTTGATGCTTGATCCTTTTGCCAAATTAGGGAAATTCTCTGTTATAATTTGCTCCAATATACTTCTGCCCCCCTCTTTCTTCTTCTTCTGGGATCCCAATTATTCTAATATTGTTTTGTCTTATGGTATCATTTATCTCTCAAATTCTCTCCTTGTGGTCCAGTAGTTGTTTGTCTCTCTTTTTCTCAGCTTCTTTATTCTCTATCATTTGGTTTTCTATATCATTAATTCTCTCTTCTGCCTCATTTATCCTAGCAGTAAGAATCTCCATTTTTTATTGCACCTCATTAATAGCTTTTATGATTTCAACTTGGTTAGATTTTACCTCTTTAATTTCTCCAGGAAAGAGAAATTGTCCTGCTGCAGGACTTGATTCCAGGACCCTAGGATCATGACCTGAGTCAAAGGCAGAGTCTTAACCATCTGAGCCACCCAGGCACCTCATTGTTCTTTTTTTTTTAAGGTGAGTTTTTGCACCTTGTCATTTAATCCAGATAAGAATAGAGGAATGAGAGAACAAAATACTAAAAAGGTAGCAAAAACCCCTGAAAAATATACACTAACCAAATCATAAGAGACCTGAACCTAGGCAGAAAATAATGGAGGTGAGAAAAAAAATATATGTATATATTATATTTATATGTATCTATTAGACTCATGGATAGAACAGAACCACATGCTTGATTTTGGGTGTGCTTTGGTTTCTTAGAAGAAACTTCCTCCCAAAATTTTAAAGAAAGAAAAACTTATATATATACAAAAATAAGGGTAAACATGATGAAGGGATGGAATATGATTGTAAAGATGAAAATTTAAAAAAAAAGATTCTAAAAAAGGAATTGATTTGATAAGAAGTTGGTTGAAAGAAGAAAAAAAAGAGAGGAAAGAATGTGAGCAGGCTGGAGACTGGACAAAGCCATGCACTAGAGTTAGGGTATATTTTGATCTATTAGAAGAAACTGTATCCCAAAATTTTAAAGAAAGAAAAATGTGTGTATATATATATATATATATATATATATATATATATGGTTAAATACAATGAAGAGACAGAATATGACCATAACAATAAAAACTTAAAAAGATTTTAAAAAAGGTATTGATTAGATAAAATACTTTAAAAAGACTACAATAGGAAAGAGAAAAAATTTAAAATACAGTGAGAAAAAAATAAAAATTTAAAAATTTAACTTTGAAAGACTAAAGAATCATGGGAAAAAAGCCTTGGATCCTATGTGCTGTATATCTGTAGCTCTCAGGTTTTGCAGTCCTCAGTAATAGGTGAACTTGGTCTTGGCTAGATGTTCTTGCTGATCTTCTGGGTGAGGGGCCTATTGTAGTGATTCTCAAATGTCTTTGCCTGAGGCAGAATTGTACCGCCCTTGTCAAGGGCCAGGCTAAGTAATCTGTTCGGTTCACTCTTGGGAGCTTTTGTTCCCTGAATGCTTTTTGTAGAGCTCTAGAGGACAGGAATGAAAATGGCAGCCTCCTATCCTGGGCCAGAGGAGCCAAGAGCTCAAGGCTCCACTCAGAGCAAATCAGTCAATCACTCCTGTCTCCCTGGTCTCTGGTTGTGCTCCAAGCTCATCCAGCCTGTGACTGAGTGTTTCTGTCTCCAGCTCATGGCCCTGTTTGGGGTCCCCAAACCCAGCAGATTCCTGCAGCATGCTGCTGTGCTGCTTCTCCCTGAGGAGGAAGGTGAGTCTCCCCAGATCTGCTACTTGTGGGGTCCCTGCTTGAAAAGTAGTGACCCAGTTGCACCTTGGATCATGGTTTAAGGTAACCCTGAGCTAAGAGCCCACTCCTTGGCTCTGTCTCTGCAGTGGCTTCCCCACTCTGATACCTGGGAGCTCTGACACCCTCAGATACCCCTGGTCTTTTTGTGACCCTGGAGGTCCTGAGACCACACTGTCCCTGTGAGGGCTCCATCCCCTCACTTAGCCTCTGGAGTGATGTCCCTCAGTGGAGCAGACTTCTAAAAGTTCCAACTTTGTGCTCTGCTTCTCTTTCACTTGCTGGGAGCTGGCCCCTCCCCCTGCAGTCTATCTTCCCATATATCACCTCAGATTCACTTCTCTGCACTTCCTACCTTCTAGAAAGTGGTCACTTTTCTGTTCATAGAATTGCTGCTCTTCTTCTCTCCAATCTCCTGTTGAGTTTGTAGGTGCTCAGAATGGTTTGATAACTATCTAGCTGAGTTTCTGTGACCGGATAATATTTAGATCTCCTATGCCTCTGCCATCTTGCTCCTCCCCACTGGCTTGGATTCAAAAGAATTAAAGCCATCAATCTATTATTTGCTTTGATTGAACTTGAGGTCAGAAACAAAAGAGGTTCTTTGTGTATCTGGTGAGGAAGATGACGGGAATTTGTGGATTTAAGGTAAGGTAGAAATAGAAGGCATCTCAGTGAATGAGCTTTATGAAGGGATGTGTTGTGTCTACTGCCACTGAGGGGGCCCAAAATAATGGAGAGAGAGGACCCCTTCTGTGGGTCAGGTGCTGAGTTGTCCTACCATGTCTGTGTGGCATTTTATGGTATGTCCACAAGCTCCTTGCCACTGTTTGAAAAGGGGACCCAAAGTCTCCTCTTCTTAAGTGATATCAGGACTTAGTGACTCACTTCTAACAAATAGATTGCGGTGAAGGTGATGGTGCATAGGGCTTCCAAGACTAGGTCATAAAAGATACTGCCTCCTCTTCTTCTCTCTGGGATCACTGGCTCTAGGGGAAGCCTGATGCCATAAGGACTTTTTACAGCCCTACAGAGACATCCAGAAGATGAGGAATGGAGGCCTCCCACCAATAGCCATGTCGAGGGGGCATCTTAGAAGTAGAGCCTCCCATTGTAGCCAGGTCTTAAGATAACTAGAGCCTCACGAGTGACCCTGACTCCAAACCACCCAACTAAGCTGCTTCCAGATCCCTGACTATCAGAAGCTTGTTTGGGGCTGCTAAATTTGGAGGTGATTTGTTATGTAACAGTGAATAATTAATACAAAAACAATAACTAAAACATATTGAGTGTTTAGTATGTGTCAAGGGCCCTTTTAAACATTTGCACATGTTAACTGTTATTTTGTCTATTTTGCAGATGAAGATAGTGATGTACAGAAAGGTTACATAACTCACCCAGGTACATACATAATAAGTGGCCTAAATATACCAAGTTCCTTTTCCATATGTTATTTCTTATGCATGTTTGTTTTACTGCTGTAATGTCTGCTTCTTTACTAGATTATAAGTCCCACAGGGTCAGGGAAGACATCCTACCCATATCATCAGAACCTAGCAGAGTGCTTAGAATACACTATGCTTAAAATAAATATTTAGATAAATTGAATAAATGGATGATAAAGAAATAAATTTAAAAATCATTATGCACTAGTTCTTTGCCCTAGAAGCTTGAGATTTTGGGTCTAACACAGAGCCATATATGGGAACTTCACTTTTGGATAATATTAATGTGTCCTTTCATTTAGAACTGAAAACTTGGACTTTATTTTGTTGCCAATTTTAGATAGTGCTCAATGCCTCAATCTAACCCAGAAATCCACTGTTTCACAAATGTGCACTTAAATCCAGGGAAAATTGGAAATAACCTAAATACCCAACATTAGAGCTTAATAAATTATGCACTTTAGTGCAATGAAATTTTATGCAAGCTCTAAGATTATAAAACTATGTTGAACCAAGAAAAATATTTCAAACCATGTTTAATGAAAATAGTGAAACAAAGTATATTTTAGGTAAATTCATATTACACATTATGTAATTATTAAAAATAATGAAGCATATTGATTTGTATTCCATGAAGTGACTACAAAGGCATATTTCTGAGTTTTAATGTTAGTAACATATGGACAGTATCATGCAAAATAGTATCTTTAGTTAAAAAGCAAAGAAAAATCCCTTTCCAACTATGTCCCCTAAACTAAGTGACGATAAACACTGAAAGAACATTTCATGTGATGCTTTGTTTTTATGTGTATTGATGGAGGCAAGCCTGGCATGTCAATGAACATGGTATATCATACTAATGGCACCACATGTCAATGAGCACGTGATGAGCACAAAGCAAAATCAACCAGATGTTAGCAGATTCCAGCCAGAAGACTCACCACAAGGATGCTTAGACTAAATATTGTCTGGTCAAGTGCCTAACTTTATAGAAATGGAAAGCGAGGCATGGAGAGGTGAAGGGTTGGGACACCAGGCCAGAAAGCAGGAGCTGAGGTGAGTATTCAGATCTCTGGAGTCTTCCCTAAACTCTAGAGGGTGATGCACATTCTGGAGCTCTTTCATGTGTGTTGTATGTCATGAGGATAAACTACTATTATGCCTATTTTACAGATGGTCGCAGGAGTTTGAGTGACTTAATGTTTTAGTTCAGAGTGTGACTTATTATGTGAGACTACCTAGGCTCAAGTCTTTCTCAAAAATTTAACCAGTATATATGACTGGGAAAAGTTGCATAGTCTAAGACTTAGGATCATCTAGAAAGTGGGGGCAAAACTAGCTCTACGTGACAAGACTGTTGTGAGGGTCACATGAGATAGCTCACCCAGAGTTCCTAGCAGAACACCTGCACATCATGAAAACTTAATCCATGTTACCTTTTTTAAAAAGTTGTTTATATATTAACTGTGAGAGATCAGAGCTGGAATTCCAAACTGACATTTGGAATTCTACAAATGTTTTACAACTCCAAGTCTGACATATTTTTGTTCATAACTCAGCTGTTATCTGATGCTATAAGTGAGGGGTGTGACTTTGAGCAACCTGTTTCCTTTCTCTGAGGGCCTTCTTCACCTTGGTAATGGGATGTGCCTAATCGGGTCTGCCTATGTCAGCTCTGAGATTGTAGTTCCGGGATTCTATTCCTTCCTGAGTGCCCACTATAGGAAATGACCGATCTCAGGACCATACAAGATGTGCAGATGGTCCCGTCCCAAAGTCAGCTTGGATAACACATATGTGCCGTCTAGTGCATGATTAGGTAGAAAACAAAAGCTGCTCTTAAAGGGAGAGAGAGAGAAGCAGGCATTCAGGGCTTTGGAAAGGAAATATCCACTTTCAATGGGTGGAGTTAAGGGAAATTAAATGGAAAAAGCACTTTCAGGATGGGCCTGGAACAGCAAGGGTGAAGGGAGAATAATGGAGAAGGAGCCTGGAGTGGGAAGGAGGCAAGTGCCCATAGTGAGGGCTTCAAACAAGAGGTAAGATGGAAATATGCATAATAAAGTAGAGCAGTATGGACAGTGCAGGTGGCAAGGCCCAAGCGAGGGTATGTCTGTGGAAAGGGAGGATTGGGAGGAGGAAGAAGAAAAGAAGGGGCCAGAGGAGACTCTGTCCTTTTTGTCTCTGTGGAACCTGAAGCTGAGGATGGCTCTTACACTGTTCATGCCTCAAGAAAGAACAAGCCGGGGAAAGGGGGATGATTGCTTTCTACTGGGGAACTCCTCCGTGTGGGGTGATCTTGGGGCATCAGGTGGTGGTGGCCAGGAGAAAGCGGATGCAAGGAGCTATGTCTCTTTGGGGAGGCCAGGGCTGGCTGCACAGGAATTGTGCTTTGCTTGCGGATTCCTTCCAATGGTGTTCACCAGGCACCTCCTCTACCAGGCACTCTGAGGGACTATGCATTGAGAACCCTGCCACTGGCCTCTGAGTAGTTTATTTCCTGGCCGTGAGACTCAGATGCATCAGAGTGGAGGCCATGGGGCATCGGGGACACCCTGTGCTCATGTCCACAGTGCATTAGTTCTCGAAGGGTCTAGGTCCTGGTCTCCACCTACAGCAGACGAGCTGACACCGCTCAGGGCACCCAGGCTGCAGGCACGAGCTCCGAGGGGGTCCTGGCAGCCCCTGGACACATGGAGGTGAACAGAGGATTCAAGCTAGCGATACTGGCCCTTACTGATATATTTTTTCCCAAAGTTGCTGCCTGTGATGTGGTAAGAATAGCATTAACCAAAGGCCGGAGAGAAGAAGCAGGGTTTGATGGGGGTGCAATGTGGAGGAGAGAATAGAAGGGAGGGGTGAGAGGGTGTCCTCCCTGCTGTGCTCACTGCTGGCCTGTCCTTACAGTCACTGGTCACTGCTGCCATCATCTTCCTGCATTGTAACCCAGCACTCTGACATAAGGCTAGACACTGACTATTTGATTCAGCGATTAGTACGAGTTGCATGGGAGTCAGAGTTTGAGAGATGTGGCTTACGAGGAAAAACAGGATTGAAGGGCCAATGAGGGTATAGGGATGAATTCAAGCTACAGCCTAAAAGTGCATGCCTACCTGGCCTGCTTTGTCTGAGCTCCACACCCCAAGGTCCAGGGGGTGACCTCAGGGGCAGACTTGCTCCCTGGGGTGCCCAGGACCAGGAAGAGCCCCAGGGTGAGCCCAGGAACAGTCTTTGAGCATTTCAAATTATAAAGTCAATATTGAAAATCAGGAGCTGGGAAGGCCTGGGATGAAACAGTTAATGATAAGCAATCACCACAAATGTGAAAGGAAGGGAAACGCAGCAGTTTCAAGCTTTGGGGCCACACAAACCTGATCTGGGAGCCAGGTGTGTCATGTCCTATGTATGAGGCCCTGGGCAAGTCACTTAATTCTTCCATTAGAGTTCTACTCAAATTCATAGAGCAGAAACACAATAGAATAGCTTAACCTATTTAAGGATTTACTTTTTCACATGAAACGAACTCCTGACATAGATGTCCAGGCTGGCGCAGTGGCTCTCCATGTCATCTGTGTCCCTAGATCCTCTTTTTCTACACTGCCCATAGGTGAGGCTTTTGTCCTCTTGCTTCCAGCCTCATGTTCATAGGAGGCTGCTTCCCCTCAGCCTTGTGTCTGTACTCCTGACAGACAGAAGGACAGAAGTAGAGAATGATGGCACCAGAACCTGGGAAGCAACCTATTCTGAGACACACACACACACACACCCCCGCCCGCCGCCCCAGCTTGAGGCAGGTTGCCTGGAGGGGGAACTGGCTGTCTTACTGCCCTAAACAGAATATTCTGCCAGTGAACAAGAAGGGGGATAAATGGTGAGTAAGCACCTAGGAGCGTTTGCCCCGCCTCTTCCCTATTCATGAAATGGTCCCAAGATAGTCCATTCAAGGAGTTTAGCATAGAACTTGGCATGTAGTAGTGGACTACGGGGTGAGCACCTGACAGAAACTAGGGGGATTTTTCTTTTGAGAAAAGTGTTATATCCAAACTCATCAAGATGTGTAACATTTACTATGTGCAATATTTTGTATATTAATATTTCCACTACAGTTGGTAAAAACCAAAGAGTATTGATTGGAGATGTTTCCTCAATTGGACTGCCATATTCAACCAGAAGTTTGTGCTCATTCATTTTAAAATAAATTTAATATTTTAATATGGTTTAAAAAATTTTTTTTAAATGTTTTGGTTTTCAAATGATCCTTTGTTGAAATATTTTCCTTTGTAGTTCTTACATCACTGCGCATTCCATCATACTGCCATTGCTGTCATGAGGGTGGTGGCCATCAACATTGCAGCCCACAGAATGGGCAGTCCCCAGAATCTCTAGAATGGTTCCAGAGAATTCTCTGGCTAAAGATCAGTTGTCACATCTGTTGGGCAATGTTGACAATCTTATCAAAAGTGGTATTTCCACTGTCTTTCATGTTTTTCCACTTCTTTCTGTCTCTTGGGGGTTCCTTGAGGCCTTTCCCAGTCAGGGCAGAAGCAGAAGGTACCACTTCATGCGGGCCTGTGTGTTGTGAATGATCAATTTCACCATAATCCTCAGCCTCTTCCAAACACCAGTTCCTTTGGTGTTGTCATCACCAACCTTTTTTGGAGACAGACCCAGTGGGGAGATCTTTGGGGCCAGGGCAGATGTGGCACTGACTTCCCCACTGGTTCTTTAGGTATAAGACTTTGATCTTGTTGGAGTTCAACCTGGGCCCATGGTGGAGGCTGCTCATGTCGAATGAAACTGGATTTGGGACCACTGAAAACAGTTGCACTTTTGCCTCCTCTAAGTCAAAATCTAGGACAGTTTTAGATTTACAAAAATATTATGAAGATAGTATAGAGGGTTCCATATATTCCACACCCAGTTTCTTCTATTATTAACATCTTACACTAGATGGTACATTTGCCAAAATTAATGACCTAATATTGATGTATTAGATTTACCTAAATTCTATAGTTAACACACACTCCCTTCATTTTTACCTAATATCTCTCATCTCTTCTAGATCCCATCCAGGATACTATATTACATTTAGTCATCATGGCTTCTTAGGCTCCTCTTGGCTGTGATAGTTTTTCAAACTTTCCTTGTTCTGGATAATCTTGATAGTCTTGAGTACTGGTCAGGTATATTTTATAATTTTAGAATGCCCCTCTACTGGGATTTGTGCGATGCTTTTCCTCATGATTAGTCTGGTGTTTTGTGTTCTTGGGAGGGAGATAATAGAGGTAAAGAGCCATTCTCCTCACATCATATCAAGGGTACATGTTATCAATATGCCATCACTGTTGATATTGACCTTGATCACTTGACTAAGAAAGTATTTGTCAGGCTTCTCCACTATGAAGTTACTCTCCCCCCTTTTTCATACTTTACTCTTTGGAAGGAAGTCATTATGTGCAGCTCACACATGGAGAGTTATGGAGAGTTATGCCCACCTCATTGAAACCTGAGTATCTACATAATTTATTTGGAATTCTGCATGGGAGATTTCTCTCTTCTCCCCAGTTATTTATTTATTCAGTCATTTGTTTATATCAGTATGGACTCATGAACATTTACTTTATATTTTGGCTATAATCTAATACAGTTGACTCCTGGACAATGCAGGGATTTGGATTGCTGACCCCCTGTGCAGTCAAAAATTCACATGTAGCTTTTGACTTCCCCAAAACTTTATTATTAATAGCATATTATTGATCAAAAGCTTTATTAGTAATATAAACATTTGACTAACACATAGTTTGT